>JARHVA010006831.1:157500-620000 GCA_037957365.1 Torreya grandis
TTTTTTCACATTTACATCATTAAGAGATAAAGAAAGAGAAGTAAATTCAACTATTGTATCATTGACATCATCTATCAAGAGAGATTAAGATAAGCACTTTAATATTTCATAACATTTGTATCATATATAGAGAAAGAAAGATAATCAATTTAACATTTTGTAGTGTTTGCATTCTCTAGTAAAGGAGAAGAAGTTTTAGCTTTGGTAACATTTACATTATCTAATAAGAATAAGTACATTCAATTTGTGTAACATTTATATCATATATTAAAGTAAAAAAACATTCATATTTTGTCACATTTATATCATCTATTAAATAAGAAGTGCATTCAAGTTTTGTAACATTTGTATCAATCATATCATGTTTAGATTGTAGTTCATGCAACATGTAAGGAGTAGGAAAATGCATATTAGCCTTAGGTTTATCTTGTGTTAAATTATGGTTAAGATAGGGTTCTAAAGGTGGTGTAGGGGAATCGGGATATTCCATTTCATAAGTAGTATTTTGTTCCTCTTATTCACTATCATAATCAACGTCATAATCATTGCCTTCAAAATAATTTTCCTCATATACATCATTAACATCGTCAATCAAAATGTAAAAATCATTAGTCCATTCCTTAGAATAATCATAGGGTATAAACTTAATAGAAAATATAAAATCTAAGGGATGAGAACTATTGGATTTTGAATTACATGTATTATAATGATCATAAGGCATAACATTGCTAGAAAATAGAAGATCCAAGGGGTGAAGTCTATTATTTTTTCACTCATTATTTAGGAGTTAAAATCATCATATGAGTGGGTTGATTTATTGATTTATATATTATGTGATTGTCATTGTCATTTATATTTTATATTTTATCTTTTAAATTAAAAAACTATTTGTATGATGCCCATGTATTCTATGATATGCACAATAGTATTTTGATCTCCTTAGAGGAGGCATACAAATTAATGTGATCAACCTTTTTCAAAGCATTTCTCTTAATAATTCACTTGAACTCTTATTGAATTTTTGTAAACTTTTTAAATAAATAATTATATATTTATGTTGATTTTGAGGCTCAAGATAGATAGATGATTTGTATATATGATTAACACTAGCATGCTCTGAATTATATGTGTATGTGATCTTGTGTTTCATTGAAGTGATAATTGAACTAAAATATTGATTTTTCTATTGCAACTCTTCTATAAGCTTTCTCATAGTGATGGCTTAATCTTGAAGGGATTCACAAACACAAACCCTAGATACTTATAATTGAATAGGAATATAAACAACATCAAGAAGAGATGTGGGAGGTAGATGGAGTTGAGGAAGGACATGTTGATTACCTTGATTTATCACTATAGTTTTTACTCAACTTACTTCTTGGGATGGTGACAACATGGCTTTGGTTAAATGGATAGTAGATATTACCATCTTTAAGGTTAATGAGAAGCCTTGTAACATCCTAAATATATGACTGCTCTTATTCCCATGTTATACTTGGTTTCATAAAAAATTGTATTAATGGTACTTACATCTTAGCATGTGATTTTAGTTATTTTTCAAGCAACTTGAAGCAATAAATGTTCATCTAATATAGCCATATACTTTTTAAATAATAAATAAATAAAAAATTGAAATGTATGATTATAAAAGGAAGGATATTGTAAACAATAACATGGAAAAGATATTAAAAAAATTAGCAAAAAATGAAATGTTAGAAACAAAAAGAAAAAAAAATTGTGTATACAGATTAGTAGGTTCTTCTGAAACTTAAGGTCAAAATAAGATACTTTCAGTGTCATATATCATATCCAAGGTAAAAAAAGTGATTTTAGTGTCAACTATTACATTCGAGGTTGAAATAAAATTATTTTAGTGTTAAATATTTAGGAATTTATCTAAACCCTAAGATTGAATGCTACCTATATATCTAGTACTCCAAGGAGGGAAACCAAGCCCACATAGTTCTCCCACCTAGAGTGATATGTGCAATTGTGATTATTTAATTATATAAATTCATATATACTCATATTAAATAAATGATCATGCTTTGATTAGGTATAAATAAAATAGACCTGTGACTTGGCTGTAGAATGTTTGAAATGATTAGAGTTAGAATTGGGAAAAGTAGTGAACTTTTGGTCAATGTGAAACAATGTAAATATGCTTATGTATTGAAACTTTCATGTGGAAGAATAAATGACTTGAGTGTGCCTCTATAGCAATTCAAAATAGGAAACAACATGATAGGAAATCTAAGAACATAGAAGACAAGATAAGGGAGGGTTTAATTTTAAAATTTGACTTTTAGAGAGTTTAAGATAGAAATGTCCCATAGGGATATGAATGTCTCCCAGTATTGTCCCTATTGGACATTGTAGTCCTTTAGGGAAACACATGAACTTTTGGATTTGGGTTTGGGAATATAGATATTTAAGGGTATTTATAGCAATTAGAACACTTATATATATGATAGATAATAGTTTGGAATAAAAATAGGTCCTTATAGGTGCTTAAGATAAGGTAAAGTGGATAAATAGGTTTGATTAAGTGGACAAGTTGATTAAGATTAAACAAGGCCAAAACTAAAATTTTCAAGTATTTATGACCAAATTTAAGTTACTAAAAATTCCAAGGAAGAGACTTGTAATGCATCTTTTTAATTCAAACACATGTCATAGATAAACCATTATATATTTTCTAATAAACTTGAACTTTATAGGAAGTTCTTGTAGCAAAGAATCTAAAAATGAGAAGTTTATGGTTTCCAACTTGCAAAAAAATACATATATTTTTATAGAAAATCCCTCTTATCCTTGTTATTCCTTTCAATATCCATATTTATAAATTTACCCCAATAAACTATCAAACTAAAACTTCTAAATGATTATTGATTTTTTTAAAGTTTAATATAAAATTCAGGCCACTGTCCAAAAAATTCATAAATTTTCCTAATTTTGAAAAACCATCAAAAAGTGCATAAAAATATTGATTCAAACTAAATAGAAGAACCCAATTGGGTTTTCATAGGACCCAAAATAATGAGAGGTTGAAAATGACCTATAAAATTAGATAAATATGTAGAATACAAATAAAATATCAGAAATCTATAACTTCAAATTAGGAAAAGACAGTCTTTAGTACCATGTAGGAAAGATCACAATTTCAATTTATATAAACTCGACGCACCATTATTTTGTGTGATAAATAAAGTGCCATAGATATTTATCACATCCTAGTGGAGCATTAGTAAACAAAACACATTGAGTTCCACATGCATTTCATTTGATAACTCATTTAGGATGGTGTCCTTAGCTTGGAATATGTGCCTAAAAAGAATTAGGTTACTAACATCTTCACTAATCCTTTGGCATTACCTCACTATATTTAGTTATGATCAGTAATTTGGCTGAAGGAAGTTGGGGGGAGTTCATCATTAGTCTCCATTCCTTGTTTATATTTTACACTAGTACCTGATCAATCCTAGCTTTTGGGATCCAGTTTCAGAGGATTCTATGCCTCATTTTTTTAATACCCTACCTAATTTGCACTTAAGGGGGCATGTTGATGAAATATTTAATATTTTACTTTTGTTAATATAGGTTAGTTATTTGATATACTAAGTCTAGTTAGTTTAGTGCACATCTCAAGACATAGAAAATAGAAAAACATGTATTCAATATTATTTATTAGTGTTTTACCTATAAATGGGATAATCACGTGTGATTATTATGTGGACAATAGGAAAAAGGGAGATAACTCTTGTTATTTCTATATACAACCCTCATATCTATGCATGTTTTAATATACTTTTAAAATTATTGCCTAAGCTTTACATATTATGTTGCATATTTTAATTATTTTTCACAGTGTTTCATGCTTATTGGAGTGATTATATTATGAGAAGATTTCCTAAATGTTCCCCATCTCTAAATTGATTATTTATTTGTTCAAAAATGTATGTCTAGAGTCTTAGAGATAGAAGTAGAGGATTCCTGCATGGAGCTATGTAAGGAATTAATCCAAATAGGTATTGATTAAGTGCATAAGTTAATTAAAATTAATAAGGGATAAAATTAACCTGATTAAGTATTCATGACCAGATATAGGTAATTATAGATACTATGGAAGAGCCTTACAATTCACCTTTTTTATTAAAACACATGCCATAGATAAACCATTATTCATTTTTTCACAAACTTGAACTTTATAGGAACCTCTTGGAATAAAGAATCTAAAAATGAGATGTTATGGTTTCCAACTTAAAAATAAATAATTTTATTTAGAAAATTTCTCGTATCCTTGTTCTTCCTTTCAATATATAGATTTATAAATTTACCTCAATAAACTATCAAACTAAAAAATTCCAAATGATTTTTGATTTTTTAAAGTTTATTATAAAATTCATGCCACAGTCCAAAAAATTCACTAATTTTCCTAATTTTAAAAAACCACCAGAATATGCCTAAAAATATTGATTCAAACAAAAAAAAAGAACCTAATTGAGTTTTCACAAGACCCAAAATAATGGGAGGATAAAAATGACCTAGAAAGAAGGAAAAACATGTGGGAATGCAAAGAAAATATAAGAAATCCATAAATTAAAGTTAAGAAAAGATAGGATTTGGTACCATATAGGAAAGATCACAATTTAAATTTTTATAGAATCAACCCACCACTATTTTGTGTGAAAACCAAAGTTCCATGTACATTTTTTGCATCCTAGTGGAGCATTAGTAAACAAAACACATTGAGATCCACATACACTTCATTTGATAGCTCATTCAAGATGGTGTTCTTAGCTTGGAGTACGTGCCCAAAAAGAAGTAAGTTGCTGACATCTTCACTAATACTTTGGTATCACCTCACTATCCTTAGTTGTGATCAATTCTTGGGGTGAAGAAATTTGTCCTTGGGGGAGTTCATCTTTAGTCTTCCTTCTTTGTTCAAAATTTACATTAGTACCTGATCAATCCTAACTTTTGGGATCTAGTTTTAGAGGATTCTATTCCTCATTTTTTTTAATAACCTACCTAATTTGGAATTAAGGGGGTATGTTGGTGAAATATTTAATATTTTACTTTTATTAAAATAGTTTAGTTAGCTTCTATACTCAGTTTAGTTACTTTAGTGCGTATCTCTAGACATAGAATATATATAAGCATGCATTTAATGTTATTTACTAGTGTGTTACCTATAAGTGGGCCAATCACATGTGCTTATTATGTGACCAATATGAAAAAGGGAGATAAATATTTTTATTTCTATATACACCCCTCATCTCTTTACACGTTTTAATATACTTATAAATTATTTCTTAAGTAATATGTATTTTATTGCCTATTTTCATTATTTTTCAGTTTTTCATGCTTAGTGGAGTGATTATATTTTGAGGAGATCTCCTACACATTACCCATATCTAAATTGATTATTTATTTGTTCACAAATGTATGTCTAGAATTGTAGAGATGGAAGTAGAGGATCCCTTCATAGAGCTTAAGTCAGATCACAACCCAATCTCTATAAGCTTTCAAATGTAAAGAATTAATTCAAATAGGTATTTATTAAATGCACAAGTTAATTAAGATTTAAAAGGGACAAAATTAACATGATCAAGTATTCATGACCAGATTTAGGTTACTACAAATGCCAAGAAAGAGCCTTGCAATGCACATTTTGAATTAAAACACATGCCACAGATAAACCATTATTCATTTTTTCACAAACTTGAACTTTATAGGAACCTCTTGGAGTAAAGAATCTAAAAATGAGAAGTTATGATTTCCAACTATATATATATATATATATATATATATATATATATATATATATATATATATATATATATATATATATATAATCCTATTATCCTTATTTTTTCTTTCAATATCCAAATTTAGAAATTTTCCCTAATAAAATTTCAAACTAAAAATTCCAAACAATTGAAAAAAAAATATTATAAAATTCATGCCACAGTCCAGAAAATTCACAAATTTTACTAATTTTTGAAAACCATCATAGAATGCCTAAAAATATTGATTCATACTAAACAAAAGAACCCAATTGAGTTTTCACAAGACCCAAAATAATGGGAGACTGAAAATGACCCAACAAGTAGGATAAACATGTGGGAATGCAAAGAAAATATAAAAAGTCCATAAATTCAAGTTAGGAAAAGATAGGCTTTGGTACTATATAAGAAAGATCACAATTTTGATTTTTATAGAATCAACCCACCATTATTTTGTGTGACAACCAAAGTGCCATAGACATTTATCTCATCCTATTGGAACATTAGTGAACAAAACACATTGAGATCTACATCCACTTTATTTGAAATCTCATTCAGGATGGTGTCCTTAGCTTGGAGAACATGCCTACAAAGAAGTAGGTTGCTGAAATATCACTAATCCTTTGACATCACATCCCTATATTTAGTTGTGATCAATTATTTGGGTGGAGCAAGTTGTCATTGGGGGGAGTTCATCATTAGTCTTCTTTCCTTGTTCAGATTGCACACTAGTACCCAATCGATCCTAACTTTTGGGATCCAATTTCATAAGATTCTATGCCTCATTTATTTTAATACCCCACCTAAGTTGCAATTAAGGGGGCATGTTGGTGAAATATTTAATATTTTCCTTTTGTTAAAATAGGGTAGTTAGTTTCTATATTAAGTCTAGTTACTTTGGTGCACATCTCTAGCATAGAATATAGATAAACATGTATTTAATGTTATTTATCAGTGTGTTACCTATACTTAGGCCAATCACATGAGATTATTATGTGTCCAATAGAAAAAATGAAGACAACTATTGTTATTTATATATATAACCCTCATGTCTCTACATGTTGTAATATATTTTTAAAATTATTTCCTGAGCAATGTGTATTCTATTGCCTATTTTCATTGTTTTTCAAAGTGTTTCATGTTTATTGGAGTGATTATATTTCAAGGAGATTTATTACATGTTCCCAATATCTAAATTGATTATTTATTTGTTCACAAATGTATGTTTAGAATCGTAGAGATGAAAGTAGATGATTCCCTCACGAAGCTCAATTCAGATCACAACTTAGTCTCTATACATTTTCAAATGTAAGGAATTAAACCAAATAGGTATAGATTAATTGTATAAGTTAATTAAGATTAAAAAGGGCCAAAATTAACATGATCAAGTATTCATGACCATATTTAAGTTAATACAGATACCAAGGAACAACCTTGTAATGCACCTTTTGAATTCAAACGCATGCCACTGATAAACCATTATTCATTTTTTCACAAACTTGAACTTTATAAGAACCTCTTGGAGAAAATAAATTAAAAATGAGAAGTTATGGTTTTCAACTTGTAAATATTTTTAAAAAGAAAATCCTTCTTATCCTTGTTCTTCTTTTAAATATTCATATTTATAAATTTTCCCCAATAAACTATCAAACTAAAAATTCCAAATAATTTTTGATTTTTTAAAATATTTTTTTAAGTTTATTATAAAATTCATGCCAAAGTCCAAAAAAACCACAAATTTTCCTAATTTTAAAAAACCACTAGAAAATGCCTAAAAATATTGATTCAGACCAAACAGAAGAACCCAACTGAGTTTTCATAGGACCCAAAATAATGGAAGGTTGAAAATGACCTTACAAGTAAGAGAAATGTGTGGGAATGCAAAGAAAATATCATAAATCCATAAATTCGAGTTAAGAAAAGATAGGCTTTGGTACCATTTAGGAAAGATCATAGTTTTAATTTTATAGAATCAACCCACCACTCTTTTATGTGACAACCAAAGTACCATAGACATTTATCGAATCCCAGTGGAGTATTAGTGAACAAAACATATTGAGATCCACAATCACTTCATTTTATAACTCATTTAGGATGGTGTCCTTAGCTTGAAGTACATGCCTATTAATAAGTAGGTTGCTAACATATTCACTAAGCCTTTGGCATTGCCTCACTATCTTTAGTTGTGATTAATGTTTGGGGTGAAAGAAGTTATCCTTGGGGGGAGTTCATCATTAGTCTTCCTTCCTTGTTCAGATTGTACACTATTACTTGACCAATCCTATCTTTTGGGATCTAATTTTAGAGGATTCTATGCCTCATTATTTTTAATTCCCTACCTAAGTTGTAATTAAGGGGTGTGTTGGTGAAATATTTAATATTTTCCTTTTGTTAAAACATGTTAGTCAGCTTCTATACTAAGTCTAGTTACTTTAGTTCAAATCTCTAGACATAGAATACAGATAAGAATGGATTTAATGTTATTGATTAGTGTGTTATATACAAGTGGGATAATAACATGTGATTATAATGTGGCCAATTTGAAAAAGGGAGTAACTTTTGTTATTTATTTATACACCCCTAATCTCTTTGCATGTTATAATATAGTTTTAAAATTATTTCTTAAGTAATACATATTTTGTTTCCTATTTTCATTATTTTTTAGAGTGTTTCATGCTTATTGGAATGATTCCATTATGAAGAGATTCCCTACACATTCCCCATATTTAAATTTATTAATTTATTTGTTCACAAATGTATGTATAGAATCATAGAGATGGAAGTAGAGGATTCCCTCATAGAGCTTAAGTTAGATTAAAAACCAATCTCTATAAATTTTTAGATGTAAGGAATTAATCCATAATAATAACAAGTTTTAGTCACTCATGAAAAGCCACTAGCTAAAGGGTATGATCTCTTGATGAAGGAAAATTGACATACTTTTAGGGTTTCATTTTGAAACAATATTTAGGAGGATGAAAGCAAAAAGACATTTAAAAAATGCACATCATGTTAAAAGCAAGAAGATAATGCACATAATTTAAGAAGCCATAAGTAGATGTAAAATATATAAACATAATAAGATGAAGATAAACAACTTTTGAACAAATCCATGGTACGATGAAGAATACTAATGGTAAGGACAAATAAACAAGAGTGTGTGAGAAAAATAATGAAAAATATGATATATATAGGGAAGCATGATCCAAAAATACTTTTAAGGGAATTACAGAAAGAAAGAACACATTTATAAAATAATATTACAAGAAGTTATTTGTTAGGGTATTCAAAATAGTTGTATGAAACTTAAAAAACAAAAATACACACCCCCTACAATGAATGTTAAAGAATAAATTTTCACAACTAAAGACATATATCAAGGGAATAATAAATTAGGAACATGCAAGGCTTAGGACATAGATGGTTTATAAGTAGACTATCTAAGATGGGGAACAATTATCTTATCACCACACTTTAAATATCTATTTAACGGGGTTATACATAATGGCTTCCTAATAGAGTGGGAAAATAGCCTAACCATACCTTTGTTAAAGAGTGGAGATGATAGTAACCCATCAAACTACCAAACCATTAGAGGTAACAACTATGATGTAGTTATTATGCTAGTTTAAGAAAATAGAAAACATAGATGATGATATGTGGCCTAAAATAACAAAGGAATAAGAGTTAAGAAGGATAAAGAGCACATAGATGAATAAAAACCACAAATGGAAGAGTAGATGGGATATTGACATAAATTAATTCCCAACCCTTAAAAAAAGTTATGTGAACAAGAAGTTTATAATAGTCATGTGGAGAGAGAAAACAAGCATGAATTGACAAAACTACCTTAGAAAAATCAACCCAACCTATGGACATAGAGAAAAAAACATATATATGGGTCAAAATAAAATAGAGGGAGAACATCATCATAGATCAGATAAAAACTAGTTCCTACAGGCTCATATGAGGGGTAGGTAGATGGGTGACCCCCAAGGAAACATGGCAATAAAGGATATGTTTGTTATACACCACAAGAGTAATAAAGATAAAGAAACTCTTCATCATATAAATTCCAACCTATAATAACATCTGGGTTAGTTACAAAGAAATATAGAGAGTAGAGACCACATTAGAACTATTTTAACCAATGAGAATAAAATACTTGAAGGAGTTACTAACTCAAATCAATAGGAGAATGATAACCTTATTAAATAAAAACCTATCCCTAAAATTAGGCATCATCAAGTAGTTGAGTTAACTATGAAAAAGTGTCATTGCATAGACTGTTGGGTTTCATAGATGTAATTAAAACCATTTCATTTAATTTCATAATGTTTTAAAGAAATATTTTATTCAATGATGGTATTTATTATATTTAATAATGTTTTGATTAAATAATAAATGCATTTTTTGTTCTCTCATTTGGTCTTCTATTCTAATCCAGACACCTCATTCTTTGCCTATGAGAGAGGCTTAGCACTTATATATTGTAGATGATAATTATGTATTATATAACACCTCAATCTTGTACACTTGGAAAACTCAGACCTTGGCTATTCCTCTCAATTATAGACCTTTCTTACTTTAGGAAGTTTGGCATCTACTCTATCTTGTGCCCCTTATCCTATATATTAGTCTGACCAGTCTTATGTTGATGACCTGAACCTTCTATCTTGCCCAAAATTCTTAAAACCTACTTATCTTCCACCTCTACAAGTTATGAGCTTGTACCTACTTTCCTTTTTCTTGGACACTAGCATCCAAGATAGACACATGCATCAATGGAGGTGCCTGATTCGTCATAGGTATCCAGTGTCCTAAAGTCATATAATTTGAAAATGAAATGTATCTTAATGGTTAAACTAAGTTCTTTAATATGAGTTATTTCTCCAAAAGGATTGATATAAATACAAGATCAATCCTCATTCATTCCTCACTTAGTACAAACTAATGCAAGCTATCAAAAATATTCAATCAAGCACTCAATAAAGAAAAAGATTTTATATTTTATCCTATTCTCATATTATTCATAAGAACAACACATACACAAGTTTGAAGTATTGAAGGAGCAACCTAAGAGCCCAAATTTCCAAGTTACAAACTAGGTCATTGTTTTACTTGCTTTACACATATTGCATGATTCACATATAAGCCAACATGTAGGGGAGAACTACATCAATATAATTCCCTCTTTAGAGTATTAGATATATAGGTAGTGATCATTGATATAAGTGTCTTTGGGGTTAGTTCAACACCATGTGCCCACTAACCCATTTTCCCCCAAGTTCACTATGAAGATGAAGAACTAGGTTTTTGTAATTCCCTTAGGAGAAATAGTCCATGATCTAGATATAAATGTACTAGAGTGAAGGTGAAGATAAACCCATAAGCATTCAGGTGTTCACATTATTTTTATTAGGTATTCCATACAAGACACCTGTGTCAAGTTCAAACAGTAGCATTGATGTAACCATCTAAGGCTGACACTAGTATCTGCAGTTATAGATGTACTCAATCCAAAATTTGGGGACTATTCTAAAATATTTTTCCAGTCTACTTCTTACTTATTTTGGATATAAAACTATGTCCACATTAGAACCAAGTACATTGCTTATTTGTTCCATATTTTGCATAGTTGTACTTAATATTTTTATCTTATATTAGTTCAATAAATTCAACATATGTTATATCTAAGTTTAGCATCTAATGGACCTGATATAGAAATAAGTTATCACCCTTGTACCTTAAGATATCTCTATCCCTTTTAACCCTAGATAACCCCAATATAGATATTTTAGGGTTAAACATTTGGTGAATCTGACATGAATGCAAATATTTTTGATTCATAGGGTTTTTGATCAGCTAGGGTTTTTTATTATTGTTTTTTTTCATTTCCTTATATTATTTTGCATGCAACCTAGGCGTAGCCCTAAATTGGGAGGTGTGCCTATTGAACACATTGAGATTCCCCTCCCACCACCTAAGATTTCCCATCCTAATGAACAACCTAATCTTATGTATCATAATGATACTAATGTTGAGAAATAAAAACATACTAATGAGGTTATTATATAAGAAGACTTTGATAATAAAAACCATGAGTCTAATGAACCAATGAACATGAGAAAATGGATCATGATCAAGTCAAGAAATTAAATTATTTCATGAGCATACTCATCAAAAACTTGAAGATCTTGACGAAATCTTAAAAATGATATTAGAAACTAAAAAAATCATAGATGATCAAATAGGTCCATCTATTGATCATACTATTAAAACTATGGGTCATCCCCATATACCAACAACCCTCCCCCTGAACACATTACAACCTAATATTTATAACAGGGGCATGAGATATGTACTTCAACCTTTTTTTTTCCTAAAACTAATATTGTTACATCTACCATGGGGCTAACACATGTTTCATCTCAAATACTAGTTTTTATGTCTATTCAAATCATGATTGCACCCCCTTTGGTGACTAATCAACTTTCTAAACTAAATCCTAATGGGTCCATAGTTCAAAAAATCCTTAAATTTATAAAGCATTTGAGGACAAGGTTACCAATTTTGAACAAAATGCTTTAAAATCTCCTCATGTTATTGATTCCAAAGATGTGTTACATAACCCTCTTTCACTTGAGATAACTTTTTACCCTTTGCCAACTAGTTTTGTTGCACCTAAGATATTTTATGATGGCAAGGGTGATCCTAAACAACATCTTTGATGGTTTTATGTGGCATGTCTTGAATCTACCTCTAATGATAAGCTTTTGATAAAATTATTTCAAAAAAGCCTCAAGGAATATTCTTTGAGGTGGTTCTATGATTTATCTATCCAATTTATGAAAGCATTCAAACATTTTGTAGATCATCTTTTAACACACTTTTCCATTAATATTTACGAAAAGGTTTCCTATATTCAAATTACCAAAATCAAACAAGTAACAAATGAACCTATCAATGAATATGTCTTGAGGTACAAGATAATGTTGGTTAAAATGACCAATCCTATGGTAGATAAAGAGTTGCAAGACATATTCAAGCAAAGTTTACTTGCACCTTTACACGAGTCCATTGTTTTAAATAAGTTCAAATATTTTGATGACTTATACCATGTTGTATGGAACCATGAAATGAAGCTTATTTAATTGAATAAGCTCAAGTATGTAACAAACACACTGGCTATATATACATTTAGTGCCAAGTTTACAATCAAGCCAAGTTATAAGGTAAAACCTCCTGATCCTAAAAAATAAACAACCACCATGGTTAACATAGTTTAATAGGATCCTAATTGACTTGTCTTATCTAATGCACCAAGGAGATAATTTACACACTTGCATGAGTCTCCTACTTCATTAATATCATTAACTAGTATAGTGTCATCTTATATCTCTTCAGCATCCTATAGAGGTTGATATGAATAGACTTATACCCAAAGGATATGATGTGCTTACTTATTGTGATTATCACCAGGGACCTAAACATTATGAATGGATGTTTTAACTTGAATCGTAAGATCCAAGACCTTATTGATGACCAAAAGATTACATTTGATGATCTTCCCAAAGAATCAAGTTCACAACCTAGTGATCACCAAAATTATAAAATATTTAATGTCAATCCTTTGTGAGACCATTCTAAGATGGAACCAAAGGTTCAAATGGCATACAATGAACACCCATTAGATGAGATTATTGGTATTTATACATGACATATACCTCATATGGTTTAGAGACCTTATATTAATTTTGATGATACTAAGATCAAGGATGGTGACTTTGATCTTCATTCTTTATTCATTCAAACATTTTTTTATCACTAGCCTATACACAGTGTTATGATTGATAATGTTGCAAGTGTAAATATTTGCACCATGACATTACTTATGCATTTGGGTTATACTCATAATGATTTGCATCCTTCTACTATATTAGTTAGAGCATTCGATGGGACCTTTTAGAAGGTCCTTGGAGACATTGACCTACCTTTATAGGTTAGTCTCACACATGTGTTTACTACATTTTTAGTTATACCTTCAATATGAATCTTTGATATATTATTGGGAAGACCTTGAATCCATACACTTTGAGTAATACATTTTACATGGCATGGGTGTGTTGAATTCATTCATGCCAATTAGATAATTATAGTTTTTTAGAATCTCATACGAGCATCATCTTGAATAAGAAAAACTTATACCCAAGAAACCAACTATCAAACCTATTAAGGTTGATCCACCATAAAAGGGAAAATAATAGGCAATCTCCTTTAATAGGTAGCTAATACTTGAGGGAACATTATATCAGAGACATATAGTGGATTCTACATAATCTCCATCTTCTATTATGCACCATATTCAGACATCTGGATAACCTAAACATGTTTCTACTGTTGTTATTTCAAAGAAACCAAAAAACACATAGAGATGATGAACCCCTATTTCTTTTATTACTGCTTCAGGACCTTAGATTCATATTATACATACATAGAGCATCACATATACTATAGTGATATAAATTGCACCTATGCATGCTCCCTGTTAGTACCACTAATTTATTGCATTAGGTTTTGACTGGGGAGATACATATGACCATTATTTGGATGGGATCATTGAATAATCTTTTCTCTTCACATATTTTAAAAATAGTAAAAAAATTAAAAAACACTCAAAAATACAAAAGCACTTTTGGCACCTACATACTCTATTGGATCCTTGTCATCTATGTTAGTTCCATGTTGATGTATGGCATATCAGTTATGTCTACATACACATGTGTGTCATGATTCTACTTGAGTGTGATACAATAATACATAGATACATGATCTATTCCTATTTCATATATTGGGCCTTCCCTCTACTCATTTCATGTGCATATTAGAAGCATCAAATTTTTTGATCTTGATATACATTGGTTATATGGTTGAATGATCACCTTTCATTATCATGTTTGAGCTCATATGGACTTACACATGCCTTTATAAATGATTATATATTTCACAGGGTACTTGATATGCTATGCACTTAACTTTTTTTGATAACACATTTTTTATGTGGGCTACTGTGATATGTTTATGATAGTTGTTTATGCTTTTCTTTATGCACTTCCTTGAGTATCTTGCCTTGCTATTATTCGCCTATTCACGCATTTGAATATGTTTCTCTATTTATGGCCCCCATGATTATGTGTAATTTATTTGACATTTGAATTTTTCATTGTATTTTTTATGGGAATTTGAATATGTCATTCTTCATTTTATGAAAATTTGACTACACCATATCCCTTCGATTATGTGTCATTTTGAGTCTTCTTTTGTGTGTGCTTGATTTTATTGTTGAGATTTTAATGTTACTATATAGACATTACCATAATCTTTGTAATCTTGTTGAGGTTTTAATGTTACTATATAGACATTACCATAATCTTTGTCATCCATCTTAGGTCTTCATATGATCACATTTTTATATGCACTTCAATGCCACATTTACCTAGTCATGTTATTCTATATGTTACATTGTTACATTATAGATTATTTAGTTGTCTTATCCTTTTGAGGTGATATAACTATACATTTTTATTCTTTCCTTGCCTAAAGGGGGGGCATATTAGTGGAGAAATGTCATAGAGGAATTTTCTCCACATTTGACATAGTTTTTAGATTCATTTGGGGCATGTCATAGGCATATTCTCCACACTTTCTCCACATTGGCACTTATTTCAATTTTTAGATTTCTCCATATATAGTGGGGCAATGATTTGTAAGCATGTTATCCACACTTACACAATTTTTGAATTTGCCAAAGCACAAAATTATATAATTTAGATTCATAGTTATAGTAGAATCCTATACATTGGTACCATTTTTATACATAATTTCATCATGAGACATATATAAGGTGCATATGCTATGAAATATGCACCCAATATTGAAAAATCCAAATTAATTTCAGATTTAAAAACTGTCATCACCTACTAGGTCAAACTTTTATGGATTGTATCAAGTCAATCCACTATAATAGTTGGAATGCTTTTGGTATGGTTGAGGTGATTAAATCACTCAATCTTGGCAAGTTTTTAGGGTGGAATTTATTGTATCATACATATTTACCAATTTTATAGTATGATTTGACTTTTTTTACTCATGCTTACTAGGTTATAAGTATGATTGGGTTTCACAATTGAGCTAATATCAACTATTGGGTGGAAACTCACCTTTTCTCCTAGGTTGGGGGCATGTGCCTTCCAATATATTTTTTCTCTCTCTTTAGATTATGTACTCTATAGATTTATATGTTTTTTCCTAATCTCAATTTTTGATCCTTACAATGATATATCTTTTCAAATCAACTTGCCAATAGGAAATGCAATTACATCAATACACATGTGTACTCCTAAACCTTGATATTTCAATTTCAATAATTTCAAATGTTTTAAATTTTAGATTATATGCACTGATTATGTACTGTAATATGATTTTGATTGTAGGTCAATCACTAATAAAGCACTCAAGTTGGACTCAAATAAAGGTAAGGTGTGTTATACACATCTAGGTATGCATTTCTTCTCCTTTAAACTAATATTTCATTACTAGATTAAGGGGAGAGGAAATGTAGATGATTTTTATGGATTGTATAACACCTCCGTCTTGTACACTTGGTAAACTTAGACCTTAGATATTCCTCTAATTTTTGGACCTTTTTTTATTTTGAAAGTCTCATATTTTCTCTATCTTGTGCCTGTTGGCCTATCTCTTAGTCTGAATAGTCTTATGTTGATGATCTAGACCTTTTATATTTCCCAAAATGCTTTAAAATTGCTTATCTTCTACATCTACAAATTTTGATCCTATACCTACTTTTTGGTTCCTTGGACACTAGCATCTAAGACAAACACTTGTGTCGATGTAAATATATTGCTCTGATGCAAGTTTATAGTTCTCTAAAGGGTAAGTGCACAAAGTTAGGGAATAATTCCATGGATATTTACTATAACATGATCACATTAATTAATAACATGATCATGTTATTTAATTAATGCAATCACGTTACCTAAGTCTAGGCTTGAGATTGTCGATCCATAATGTGATCATGTTATATTAAATAATAACATGATCACATTATCAAAGGGAACATGATCGTATTAATAACGTGACCACATTCCCTTTGTAACAAAAAAAATTAAAACTTTAATGCAAAATTAGTCATTTTGTGTTTACATTTCCTCTCCATTTTCATGATCATGTTTTACTGAAAAAGTGTTAGGAAGTGCCATGAAGCTGATAAATTCAGCCCAAAAACCTATTGATCGATGATGCCACCACATGGGAGAGGTAAGTCATCAAAATCTTCTCTATTTAACCCTAATTTTTCATAATTTTCATTATGTAACCCATATTTTTAATTGTAATTTTTTTTCTAACAGGCCATCCTGTACACCCTCTCAACCCTCCATAAAACCCTTAGCTTGCTTCTCCTCCTAACCCTCCACAAAACCCTATTGTTCCTCCTATCCCTCCACCTAACCATCCTATAGTCCTCAAAACCCCTTGGTAGTCAATAGTTTTTAATTGACAACATTGTCAGAAACAAACTTGAAATTGAAGACCTAATTGACATAATGAGAGATCCCAATTTGACCAACCCCCACCACACCCAGCTAGTCGATTCCCTACAGACCTTATTATGTCAAATTAACTTGATAACAATTCAAATTGATTGATGGACATCATATAAGGATACTTATAGGGCCTATTATGCTGACAAGTTGTCAGCCCTTCAAGTCAAGAATTTGGAAATTTTAAAAGCTAATATTTACACCCTATTCATCAACCCAACCACCAATGCCCCCTTTCCCATAATCGTTAAACATTTTCCTATCCATTATTGTGTACATAACTTAATCATGACCAATTTTTGGGATGATGGTGGATGGTCTTTGACTATCCACCATGTAAAAACCATGAGGTCCCATTATATTTTTTAAGGAAACTTTGCTGTGAGTTTGTCCTCAATTGGATTCCCAATTATTTTGATTTTAGTGAGTTTTAGGGCCAAGGAAAAGGTTTTGCATAGGATCGACCAGGTGCACATCATGCACCTAATCAATCTACACAAATTCATATCCAAAAGCCTCTTGAGCTTGATATCCCCTTTATGATTTAGTAGGTTGTGGAGATAGATACTCTCCATGCTCTTAGTTCACTCACTGATACACTCCTTTAGCAGATGAGTAGGCTTTCATAAAGTGGTGCTATAGATACACCATAGGCTACTCGACCCTAAACCCACCCTTACAATTCATGTTGAGCTATGTGCATGGGACCGTTTGATGATGATGACATTGATGGTTTAGATGGCTTAGAACATATTCTTATGAGTGATGAGATTTAGCATGCAGACATTAGTCACCACACAAATGTAGGTATATTTTATATAAATGTCATGTTAAATTTAAGTTATATTTGAAAATTTAATTTATAATCTACCAATTAATTTACATAAAAGTATTATATATATATATCATTTTTTATGTTGCAAGAGGTGACGGTTCCTTCATCATCGCAGCTGGCATTTACAACATTTGATTTATCATAGCCATTGTTTTCATATTTGGATCTATTTTTTGGGCCATCCATGACTGCATCCACCTCTATTAGGATGACACCATTTACATATATAGAGGTAAAAACTGTTTATATATATGTTTTGCTCTTTGCATTTGTTATGACTGTAGTTGTTTACATATACATGTTGATGAGTGATGTGGGATATAATTTATCTAATTTTATGTCTCTTTCTTATACCTACGTGGGTGATGTACCTCCCACTATTTTTTGGCTAGATGGAGCTTAACATCCCCTAGCCCGAATAATCTCATTAAGAGTCTTCACTTGAGACTCTAAACCAGAGACATTTTCCTCTAAGCTAACTATCTCTCTTATTATGAGGGAACTCCACATATGTATGATAATTAGGGATAAAAACATATGTATGCTTGATTACTCACACATGGAGATCTGCATCCACCAAAATATTATTGAGGTTCAAATAATCCTAACCTAAAAAATCCTAACCAAAGTTTCTTTGATCATGCTCCACCACTAAGTGATTCACTCTAAAATCATATAACAAGAGAAGACATTAGATCTCTAGTCACATAAATAAATAATAACCGAGTAATAAATTACAAAAGAAAGTAACTAAAAATAAACCAACTCACTACTTTATTTGGGTGACTTCATGTTATTCTAGGTATAATTCCTAATTGGACCTCATCTTAGCATTCTCTTCCTATCCTATTGGTTACTCTCTAACAAGTGTATGTTCACCCTTGTTTCCCCCTAAACTTAATCTCCTCACCCTCTATCCTATGCTTGTTTCTACGTCTAAGTATCTACATATTATGGCGGTGGTTGTACTTAATGCTGACATCCTACCATAATTTCAACCTAGACACAAGATATTTTTCTAAATGTACTCCTCCAATTAGTACTCTCCCAATATTGCCCATGATGGTATTAGAGTGTCCAACTCATTCACAAACTATCCAAAAATACCCTAATATAGTAGAGCTACCAAATATATCATTGTCAGTATGTCTACCACTCATGGAAAGTCTCTCAATGGTAGCATACCTATACAACTATATAATTAGACCATGATGAGTGTAGGGGTCATGTGATCGTATACCGAATTATTACATCCAATTAAAAACCTTACATCTATCACAATCCTCTATCAAGGCCACAACCCTGCCTTTAGTTGACAAGCCTAGTATCCTAATCACAACCTTGAAAGTGATAGTCCACTCTCAAGGGACTTATGGGAAAATTGAGTTATTTTATATGACACATCTTAGATGGTGAATAGGTCAAGCAAAGGAATCTACTCGATGGGATAAAAATCCCCACGTACATAATCCATAGTATCCCTATTATATATAGTGAGGTCAAATCATTAGTCATTAATTTCTCTATAATCCTAGGAAGCTAATCATACTTCATAACTCTACTCCAAATGTAGGCCCACATTTTCAAAACACAATTTGAAATATCCCTAGATACTATACGTTAATCTTGAAAATTCATCCAAAATGAATTAGCTACGAGGGTCCAGACCTAAGTCAAAACCCTATTTTTAGACAAGTAATAAATCAATAACCAATATAATCCAAGACGTAATATAACATAAATTAAAGATCTTGACCCAAGTATATTTATAATTATCAATTTGAAAAAAAGAAACTACTATATTATATATTCCCTTTCACATTTTTAATCCTCTAATTTTGGTTTTTGTACAAGGGTGTTACTCTAACACATCAATAGATGGCTTATAATTTTAGATCTAAGTGTATTTTCATGCACACATGCTTGTCTTCCTATAATGTATCATTGCATTCATGTACTTATATAGATATATATTTTACATGTACAAGTGCTTCTATTGATCGTTTTGGTTTTGATATATAAGATTTGACATTTACTTTATATAAAACTAAGTGAGACCTTATTTACATGAACAATTGATGGATAGTACTGACACTCCTCCCTCTCTATGATTTGAGACAAACATAGGCATTTTTTCTGAAATGTCATCTACATAGGTGTTGATAGAGTTATATATTGGTTCTTATAATTTTGAATTGTAAAAATAGACTTGTTTTAATAATTTTAGTACATGTGTACTTAAGGAAAATATAACTTATATTTATGTATTGTGTATGAAGGGTTGTCCTATGATAGCTGATAGTCCTAGTCAGATGGTGATTGGAGAAACTTCTCATGTTCCTCCCATATTTGAGATGCCTATTTAGATAGTTGAGCCTACCTTTGGCTTGATTGAGCATGAAAAATAGAATGAGCAAGATCGCAAGCTTGTAGTAAGTACACATGTTTAAATGGTTTTTTATTGTAGTTTAAATTTAATTTTTTAACAATTATTTGAATGTAATTTATGTTAATTTCATAATAATTCTTGTATTTGAATAGGCTCAACTGTAAACTAGCTATGAGCGTAGGACCCATAGTTAGACCTTGGAGTAATCCAAGGCATTGGACGGGTCTCCATCTACTAGTAGGGCATCCCAAGGAGAGTCTTCTTCAAGGAAGGAAAAGATATGGAGTCTATTTGATGAATAGGATGTCTTACACATGAGATGTACTTTTTTGTATGCCTATATGGTAATTGATGCATTTTTGGCATTGTATATATGTATATGGCATTCATCTGACATTAGATACTATGTTGGTATATGTTATTTTTTGTACGGCTATCATGGCCCAATCTATGTATTATTGACATTGGAAATGTATGTGCCAATATTGTATCACTAACGTGGCTTGATCTATCTAATTTATATTTAGTTTTTATTTCATTATGTGTTATTGTAAAATGTTGTTTTGATCTTCCAAACTATTATCTATATCAGATCTCATATTTAATGTTGTACGTGAACAAATGAGGATTAAAAATTATTCTTTTTAATGTTATAAATATTGGATCTTACATATTTTTTTACATTAAAGTTTTTAAATTTCATTGTGTGTAGTGTAAATGACTAATGACACTCTTATCACTTAGGCTTAATGGCATTCTTCTCTTTGTACCTTCTTCTTGTACACTTTTGATGCAGAGCTTTCTCAATAGTGTGTAAGTGTTCAAGATCTTGATCAAAGGTATTTTTATCTAATATTTTGTATTCAATTATCTACTACCTCAAGACTCCTTATCCTTCTCATACAACATAATTTCAAGTTTTGAACCCCTCGCTCTTTTATATTTTCTCAGATTTCTCTCTTTAGACTTTGTCTTGGCTTGTAGCCCTATTTTAGGGAAAAACCCATGTTCTATTTATTAAAAATACTCTTCAAGGATTTTTTTTTTTTTTAACAACTCATTTCCATTTCATTACCTCACACAAAATCTTGGGTTAGGTTCCTTTGCAAAATCTTGTACCTCTAGGCTTACTTGACACTCCAATTAGCCCTCTAAATGCACAAAGCTCCAAGGTTTGACCATTATGGAAACACTTTGACAAAATTAACACTATATTTGACCACCCTTTTTTCGAAGACTTCTTTTCAATCAATTTTGGTCCTCAACTCTTCACCTAAGTTTAACTTTCTTCTTTAGCCTCTTTTTCACTAGGTTTCTTAGGCTAGTTGACTACCTATAGGGTAGTACAATACAAAATATAGAAGGTATAAGTATGAAATAAATTTATTAACTTAATAGACCATAAAAAAAACTATATTAAATTTTTTAAGGAATTTTGAATGGTTAAATCTCTTCCTATGGTCAAAACCCTAAAAGTCAGGGTTTATAGCAATTGTATAGGCTGAGACTAAAAAAATTGCATATAATGTCCAAATAGGAATTTAAAGATGATATAATACTTTTATTATGTATATCTAACATTATTAAAACTTTTTCCTTCAATGAGTAAGTTCTAACAACCCTCAGGGCATTCACAAACAAGAAATCTTAGTCATTCAACACTGTATTTAGTATGTTAGAAACAAGAATATACAGGGTCTCTAGTTTTTTCAACATCAAAGGATTTTATAATAAAAATAAGTTTATAAACACCTTATATAACCATTATAAACCCTTATCTATCACTTTTTGAGTCAAATACAAGATTCAATACAAAGATTACAGTATACAAAATTATGAGTTTAGGACTGTGGACTTTCAATGGGAAAGAACTATGATCAAAGTGAAACTTATAAACTCTTGTCCATATATATGTTATAAAAATATTAAAAAATAACACTTCATATGTATTTTATCTCCACATCATAGAACTCAAGAGAAGGAAATATTGAATACTCATACTCTTCACTATCTACCTCAAATGGAATGTGAGGTTACAAAACCAAAACTAATTATTAACCTAAAACATGGTATAGACAAGGTTTATTTGTTCTAGAGGTCATTAGTTCAATATGTTAATTAATAAATGCCACCTAATAAGTCATTTGTTAAAATTTTCAAAGTTGTCAAAATTTTCAAAGTTGCCAAAATTGTAAAAGTTGTCAATTTTGTCAAAATTTTCAATAGGTCAATAGGTCAAAGTTGTTCAAGTTGTAAAAATTGTCAAAGTTGTAAAAATTTTCAAAGTTATCAAAGTTGCCAAAATTGTCAAAGTTTTCAATTTTTTCAAAGTTGTCAAAAGGTCAATAGATCAATTACTCATTAAGTTTCTAGGTCTCTAGTTTAAGTTGTCAAAGTTATCAAAATTGAAGTTGTGGTTATAGAACTCTAGTTTCAATGCTTCATGGGTGAAAATTGACACCACCAACACATCCAAGGGAGTGGATAATGTCTAGGATCAAGTTATTGGATTCTCATCAGGATCTATTGACAAACCCACCACCCATTCTGGACTCAAGAACACCCTTCCAATACAAAAAAATGCAATTTTTTAGCCTAAGTTCAAACACGCATAAAATGAAAACTGTAAGTCATTTCAAAAAAATATATATATATTTCAAGTACCTACTTAAGCCCTATAATATCACCCCATATCACTTAGGTGGAATCTTTGAGATCAATCCATTAGACAAGTTTCAGTGATGGGTCTAAAAATGCAAGTTTTTATCAGTGAACAAGCAACTTCTCGAGCTCCAACTAGCATTTCTACCTTTGGGACCTCCACCTATGAATATATTTATTTGGTCACACCCATATAGGTAAATTACATGTTATTATGTTTCCACAATGTTTTAATCCACCCAGAAGTGCATTTTCATTATTGTTCTAGAGAGTGGAAACACTGACAATAAATGTTATCAAAGTTGAAGTTATGGTTACAAAACTCTAGTTTTGATGCTTTTTGGGTGAAAATTGACATCAATAACACATATAGGGGGTGGATAACCTCTAGTACCAGGTTATTGGCCTCTCGTCAGGCCTAATTGACAAACCCACCACCCATTTCGGCCTCAATAACACCCTTCCCAATACAAGAAAAATGTAATTTTTAAGCCTAAGTTTAAACACACATAAAAAAAATTGTAAGTCATTTAAAAAGATAATAAAATACCTCACATACATCCTTAAGCCCTCTAATCTCACCCTGGAGCACTCAAGTGGATGCACCGAGATCAATCTATTACACAAGTTGTAGTGATGGGTCCAAAAATGCAAGTTTTTATCAGTGAACAAACAACTTCTCGAGCTCCAACTGACATTTTTACCTCCAAAACCTCTACCTATGAATATATCAATTTTGTCACATCCAAATATGTAAATTACATGTTATTGTGCTGCCATGACATTCAAATCCACCCGAAAGTGCATTTTCACTATCATTCTAGAGAGTGAAAACACTGACAACAAATGTTGTCAAAGTTGAAGTTATGGTTGTAGAACTCTAGTTTTGATGCTTCATGGGTGAAAATTAACACTAAAAACATGTCCATGGGGGTGGATAACCTCTAGGACCAGGTTATTAGTCTCCCATCAGGCTTGATCGACAAACCCACAACCCATTTCGACCTCAAGAATACCCTTCCCAATACAAGAAAAATGTAATATTTTAGCCTAAGTTCAAACACACATAAAATGAAAAATTTAAGTCATTTACACAAACTATTAGATCCCTAACATACCTATTTAATCCCTCTAATCTCACCCTATAGAACTCAGGTGGAAGCTTCGAGATCAATCTATTAGATAAGTTGTAGTGACGGGTCCAAAAATGCAAGTTTTTATCAATGAACAAGTAACTTCTTGATCTCCAACTGACATTTATACCTTTGGGACCTCCACCTATGAATATATCACTTTGGTCACATCTAGATAAGTAAATTACATGTTATTATGCTACCATGACATTTAAATCCACCTAAAAGTGCATTTTCACTACCATTCCAAGGAACGGAAACACTAACAAAAAATGTTGTCAAAGTTGAAGATGTGGTTTTAGAACTCTAGTTTCAATGTTTCATGGGTGAAAATGACACTGCCAACACGTTCGGGGGGGGGGTGTAGATAAATTATAGAATCAGGGTCTTGGCCTCCCGTCAAGCCCGATCAATAAACCCACCACCCATTCTAGCCTCAAGAACACCCTTCCCAATACAAAAAAAATTGCAAATTTTTATCCTAAGTTCAAACATGCATAAAATGAAAGTTGTAAGTCATTTCCATGAACCATTAGATCCCTTACATACCTACTTAATCCATCTAATCACATCCTAGAGCAAACACACATAAAACCTAAGCTTCTTTTAGCTTCAAGAATATAGATTTCTTTACTAACAGTGCCAACCACATGAAGGTGGAAGCTTATTTGACACCACTAAGCTACAAAAAATTGTTAGTAAGCAATTAAAAATGAAATTTATATATGTACTACCTATAAAATTAAAAAAAATTGCTAAAATTGATTATATCTACATTTGAAAAGTCAACATACCTCCATATTTCAATCCAACGAACCACTGGGATCTGTTCTAATCTTGATAGTATCACGAATAGCTTCATGATTTAACTCTCAAACTTTCCATAGTTTCTTGTTTAATGGCCTCCCATGATTTTTTTTAATTGAATATTCATTACAAGAATCAAATTTGAATAGTGTAGTATCTTCTTGTGAATTTCAAACTTTTTAAACAACCATTGATTTGAATTTTTTTATAGGATATCATTGAAACTAAGTTCCAATGACTACCACTGACCTAGTAGGATAGTCAATGTTTTCTCCAATTTAACTGGGGAAGTCAATTTCTTCTTTCTCTCTACACACTGACACAAGTAGTAATCAGTGCCTTCTTCATTATCTTCATCTACAATAACTATAAAAACATGCCATGCACATCACAAAAAAATCATTTTTAGCGACAATATGAAGATATATAAATAATGAGAATAAATTGTACATAATGAAAAATATTCTACCTGGCTACACTAGATTAGATACATGGTCAAAGTCATCTGATGATGTCATATGTATAAGTTAAAATGCTATTGGAACTTGATATGTGTTGATTGGAACTAGAAGTTTGGAACTCCAATCATCCACCCACTCTTGTGACTCACACTCATTCCAAATAGAGTTCACATATGCAGAATAAAAATATGCCAAGTGTCTCATATGAGCAGTCCAAGAACTTACATTTGAGCTAAAAAATGAGTGGAGGGCACTTGAACCCATTAGAGTCATACAATCCTCATACTTTTCCAAGTGTTCTTCCTCTATTAACCAAAAATGTCTATGAATAGTATAATTTGGTTGTAACCATGACACATGCTCTCATTAGACCATTCAACCATAGTTTTTACATCTGTCAAATGAACACCCTCTTCAAATTTCAACTCCTCCCTTACAATATCTCTTTTTACACATGCCTCAACACCATCATGCTCCCATTTTCCATGGCCAACCTCGGTGAAACTCTAAATGTGTTTTACACCTGTGGTAACATGAATCCTACTCAACCAATAAAACATCCTTATATTTTTGAATTATGATGTGCAATTGTCTGACCAAATGTAATGTTAATTGAAAGTAATGTTCCTCTAACTCAACTATTCATACAACTTTTGAAAACAACCTTGCATTTACTCTAAATAATGTGATCTATCATCGCTGATATAAAAATGGTACTCCCTTAATATTTTTCATTGCTGCTTTGTACTGTCAAGTACATGCATGAATGGTATATACACAAATATGGTAATTTTTGATGAGTTATAATATTGTGATTGAACTTCTATTTGGGATTTGAATGTGTAATTCTCTACAAAATCAACTACTAAAACAATAGAACCAAGTGGTAATGTATCCTTGCATATCTTCAAATGTTCATCTAACCATATAGCCCTGTGTGTGTTCCTTGCATAGTCATAAACAATCTTCTCCCTAAATTTGACCAATTTTTTTGAAACAGATATCTTTTTTGTAACAAGTTCACACCTTTTAGATTCTTTGCCATGTTTTACTTTATAAGTCACTGATTTATATTTGCTTAAACCAGCAAATTCTTGTTCAATTTCACTTGCAATCTCCTTATGGATACATTTTTTTAAATTTGACAATCCACCACAAATACTATAATTTCCATTTAAACATGATTTATTGTAAAATAATTGTCCATTTGGTCTTTTGTAGAATATAGTTGGTATAAATTACTTGGCTGATTTTGGTGGCAATTCAATGCCACACTCTTGTAAAATTTTACTATGCAAAGTACAATGAATATAGTGAAAAACATCATAATGCATTGAAAATTCAACATGTTTCCTACAACAAGTGGTGCATGTGTGATTTATTTTAACATAAAAAGGTTTTGCCATCTCAAAATATCTTTGAAAAATAGAAATTTGTGGATGTTTTTCCAAAAATTTAGAGTATAATTGTTGTCGAGTCATATCTAATAAATGTTTTGGATGTGGTTCATGGTTACAAGAACCAACTCTTCTTTTCACAACATCTCTTGCATTGGGTGAAACTCTTGTATTGTCTTTCCAAAATTGAGCAAGTAACTCTTTGAAAGTATCAGTTATAGCCTTGTCCTTTCATGGAAGTCTACCAAAGAATGCCTAGAGCTCATTGGTATTAGGTTCATTAAGTATTTCATGTCTTGCAATTGCTTTCATTAATGTTTTTCTATTTATATCAAGTGTTCAACTTATTTTTATAATCAATCATTTTTTCGTTGTTGCAACACTTATTGCATAAGTTATCATTATACGCCAAGCAATATTATAATCTTTGTTGCATGATATCGGGCCTAAAATATGATATGCATCATATAGATTTTCAATAATTTCATTATTTTCATCATCCTTTTTAGATGTTCTTAGTCCTAATGTGTACATTATAGGTCTCATTTTAATCAATTTTATCAATGAAACAAATAATTGACATCTTTGACTATCATACTCCAAATTATAAAAAAAAGCATCCCAAATTTGTTGATCCAGTCTTCTTGAATGGCGATCAGACATTTTTTTATGCATTAGTTTTAAAATATTTTCATCGACTTCAATTAAGTACTTGTCTTTTCTACACACAATTCTTGGAGGTGTTGGTAACGGTGCAATTTGTTGAGAGGGTGTTTCAAAACCGTTATCACTTTCATTGTTTAGAGGTGGGATGACATTAAATTATTCATTATTAATTTCTTCATTATATGTTTCCATGAATTTTTTTTTATGGTTAATTTCATCATTATTTGTTTCCATCAAATTTTCTTCATTTATGGGGGGTGAAGCATCATACATAGACTCATCATCAACAAAATCAAAAACTTGGAACTTTGAATGTGAACTTCCAATATTAACTAAATCATTATTTTCAAATTCATTATTATTCATTTCATTATGGTCAATTTTATTATTATTCATTTCATTATGGTCAATTTCAACATTATTCAATTGATTATAGTCAATATCATCATTGCTTAATTCATTATCATCAATTAGCTCATTATCTATGGAATTTGGTTCATTAAGATTAGGGTTTGTACCTTTGTTACCATGAAATTTTTACATTAGTAGCTTGTGTTTCTCTTTAAAATATTCTAATCCCTCTAGTGTTATGTTCTTCAACAACTTCCTCTTCCTCTTTGAACATGATCTAGAACCCATCAAAAGGGATAATTGACAACTTTTCAAAGGTGGGGTCAAGTACACAGGTATGAAAATCTCATAGAAATACATGTAGATAATGTTAGTATGGACATAAGTATCGATTTGGGCTAAAAATAGTCATTGATAAGTGAACTTATCACTAAAATAATAATAACATGATTGCATTATGTTTTATACAAGGTTCTAGCACATCCAACCCATTGAGAAGTTGATATCGATAATAACACGATCATGCTATTAATAATGTGATCACATTATTATCGATATAAGCTATGGGGTTGGTAATTGGCAATGAGGACTGAGTGTTACCTATGTTAAGAATAATGTGATCGTGTTATTAAATAATATGATCACATTATGCTCAATTTAGATAAGGGATTATGGATTGGGGATTAAGCAAAATTAGTGTATAAGGTTTATGGATTAGAGATTAGGGATTATAATTTATGTTTTAAGAACTAGGGACTACAATTAAGGTCCAAAGTGAAGTTGCACGGCTACTGGGACCTTTCCCCTATAATGGCTTGGCTTTATGGATACTTGCATTGTTCTCTACATTAAAGCCCATAGTTTTGAATTGATATTACGATGGAAGGGAAATGGCTCCCCATAAATTGAAATGATGTGTGCACTTAATAAAATAATAAGTAGCATACTTTTATGACATACGTGGAATGAAAATGTTTTTTGACACATTTCCCAAAGTGCATTAAATACCATATCACTTACAATTTCAATTTGTTAAGTGGTCAGCCAATATGTTTCCCAATGTGCATTAAATGCCATGGTATTACTTCTTAAGTCATTTTTTTCTTCTCCTAATACTTGAAGAAAGAAGCTATGAGCATGTCGAAGCCCTAAATAATAATAATAATAATTATTCAATAATAAAATGTGTTTTTGGGTTGCCATTATACCCTGGATGTCATCGTGTAAATTGAGTGAATTAGTCAAATTGGGCAATTAGTGATGTGATTTAGGCCAAACTGAGCCCTGTGAACTTAATTCTTAGTCTAGAAATGATGTTAATTTGGGATAAAATGATTGGTTCAAGGTTTAAAGAGTTTATATTTGTGGTTTAGAGTTTAGGGATTAAGAAATTTAAGGATTAGGGCTTAGGGTATAGGTTTTAGGGTATATTTATACAATCGTGTAGGCAATTGGGGAAAATTTGAGAGCCTTTAACCTATATTTGTGATTACAAAATGTGAATTTGGGATCAATTATCCCTCATATCATCAAAAATTGAGCCTAAAAAATCAATTATGGTAATGAGTGATGCACTTTTAAACAAGTTCATCCTTGTAAACCTAATTCTTATTTTATATATATATATATATATATATATATATATTAGGGTATATTTATACAATCGTGTAGGCAATTGGGGAAAATTTGAGAGCCTTGAACCTATATTTGTGATTAAAAAATGTGAATTTGGGATCAATTATCCCTCACATCATCAAAAATTGAGCCTAAAAAATCAATTATGGTAATGAGTGATGAACTTTTAACCAAGTTCATCCCTGTAAACCTAATTCTTACTTTATATATATATATATATATATATATATATATATATATATATATATATATATATATATATATATATATATATATATATATATATATATATATATATATATATATATATATATATATATAAGATGTTAATTGGGGCTAAATTTATTGGTTTAGGGTTTATGGTCTATAATTTAAAGGGTTTAGGGTTTAGGGCTTATGGTTTAGGGTTTTTAATGTAAATGGTATAGGGTTTGGGGTTAAAGTTAAATGGTACATGGTAACTTAGGGTTTACGATATTAAATATAGGGTCTAATCACTAATGTAATTGAAGAACATTTGAGTTTATTGTTACACCTATTTATGACTTGATTAATTTCATGTTTTCATAAATCTAATAAAAGTAGGGTCAATTATGCCATGTACATGTTAGATACATGTTATACAGTCGATTGAGCCATAAATTTGGTTTAGGGGCTCAATTTTGCCTAGATCATGTAGAGAATTGTACAAATTGAATAATTAGATCAATTCATGATAGAAGATTGATCTTTTGATTTTTCCCCAAATCATATCTTGCTAAATTGGAGACCTTGAAATTGGCCTCAAATGCCTCCTCAATTAAAAGAATCAACTAGCTCTCCTCCTCTTTGGTTAATTAGGTTGAAGGGGCTCAAAATAGCCCTAATTTAATGAACATATGCACAGTTAGATTGGTACTCCAAAGTCTTTAGCCATAGGTTTAAAAAGTGCATAAATTATGACATCTCATGATAAAATCAATTATATCATAAGGCATCTATGTTTGTGGCATGTAGTGGGCATTAGGGCATAGGGAACTTACAATTTAAATGTTTTAGGGATCATTAGGGCTTAGAGCATAGGGTTTAGGTTTAAGGACCTGTATATTAATGTCTAATCACTATATATGTCATGTGTTCAAACCAAATTATTACTACAAAGGATGTTAATTGGGACTAAATTGAAGTTGGTAAATACCTGGAAAGTAAATGGTTTACAATTTAGGGTATAGTGTTTAGGGTTTATGGTTTACATCTTCTAGGTTTTAATGTATATACATGGTTTAGGTTACACACAGGGTCAATCACAAAGATAATTGAGGATAATTTGAATCACTTGGACCCATTTGTGACTATAGAATGTGTTTTTGGGTTATAATTATACCATGGATGTCATGTCACATGTGCATATTGAGTGAATTAGTCAAATGGCTCAATCAGTCATGTGATTTAGGCTAAGATAAGCCCTGTGAACTTAATTATTAGTAGTAAATGATGTTAATTTGGGATAAAATGATTGGTTCAAGGTTTCAAGAGTTTATATTTATAGTAAATAGAGTTTAGGGATTAGGAATTTTAGGGATTAGGGCTTAAGGTATATATTTTAGGGTATATAAGGTACAATCATGATGGTGATTGGGGAAAACTTGAGCTCCTTGAATGTAGATTTGTGAGTAAAGAATGTGAATTTGGGATCAATTATCCCCCACATCATCACATATTGAGCCTATGAAGTTAATTATGGTAATGACTGATGCAATTTTAACCAAGTTCATCCTTGTGAACCTATTTATTACTATATATAAAGGATGTTAATTGGGACTAAATTGATCTTGGGGGCCTACTAAGCCTCAATGTAAGGAATTTTATCCATATGATATCAATTGGAGATCCAAGTGATCACCATATTAAAAAAATAAGTATTTTTTCACTTTGATGTGTAATTCAGTCCAAAAGAGCCGTGTGCAAGGAATTACATTCATATATAATGGAAATTGGTGCTTACTTGGCCCTGATTGCATACCATATTGAAACAATCAAGTATTTGGTTCCAAATGATACATAATTGGGTCCAATCGAGGCTTCTCTAAGGAATTGTGTCAACATAATTTTAATTAGGGCCCTAATTGCACACCTTATTCAAATAATTGAGTGTTATCATGAATCTGATATGAAATTATGACCAATTAAACCCTCTATAAGAAATTATAGATCCATATTTAATAAAAATTAGGATTCTGATTGTGCACCAAATTCAACAAAAAGAATATTTAGCTCAATATGATCTATGAAATTTAGTCCAAACAAGCCTTGTGTAAGAAATTTCATCCTTCTACTGTCAACAGGGGGCTCTGTTGACCTCCCAAATACATAACATATTGAATCAACCAAGTATTTAGTTCAATTGAATATGCAATTATGGCCAACCAAGGCTCATGCAAGTAACTGAATACATCTAATGTCAATTATAACTTCGTTGGCCCCAATTTAAAACTATATCTAGCTAATCATGCATTTGGTTTTATCTTATATACATAATTGGGGTCAATTGAGACCCATGAAAGTGATTTTATCCATATAACGTTCCCGTTTGGTTCCATTAGCCCTGATTACACACCATATTGAACCAATTGAGTATTTAGGTTCAATATAATATGTAATTAGGGCCACTAAATCCCCAAGCAAGGAATTACATCCATCTAGTGTCATTTGGGGATTTAATTAAACACCATGTTAAATCAATTGGTATTTTTTTCAATACTATACACAATTGAGGAAAACTAAGCCCTATTTAATTAATTGCTTCCACCTAGAATATCAATCGAGGCATTTTTCACCCTATGCAATGAACTGTGTTCATCTAATTTGTCCATTATGAATATTTTTCCCTAATTGCACATCATATTTAACCAATCGAGTATTTTATTTAGTATAATGTCAATTAGGTATTTGATATCACAAGTCATATTAGATAACAATCTTAAGACTACTAGGCCTAATGGCTCCTATTCATGTTTTAAGATGTTTAGAATATATAATGTGATCACGTTATATAATAACATAATCGTGTTATTAACATAGTTAATAATGTGATCACGTTATTAAAATGATCACGGTATTTGAATTCAAATTTAATTATTACACCTTTTGGCTCGGGAATGGATTAAATTCTTGAGCCAAAGGCTTGGACTGTCAATGTATAGGCGAGTATTGAAAGGTATGAAAATAAATAATAAATTTAAACTTTGATTGCTAAATAACTAAGAATTTCAATGTGAAAATTCAAAAACTTGATACCATCACGATGAGCATGCTCTCCTATTTCCAAAAATATGATTTATATATTTTTTGGACTAATTTAAGGTTTCAAACCATATTTATTTCTAACTATGCCTTTTTTAGGCCACTACATGCCGCAAACATACATGCCTATACATGTTCATGTAATTTGTGTTTCATTGATCCAAGTGAAAAAAAACTATATGGTGATGTATTACGCTTACTTCTACACACATTAAAAAAAAATTGATTTTTCATTATTTTGAGGTAGTTAGGCCTGACTCACGGATGACTATCCATTTGTTTGTCAATTTTTAGGATCTATTTACTTGCAAAATTCATAAAAAAAAGTATTCATTGAAAAAATACAAAAAAATATAGGTGATGTGCTACAAGATTTTATCTAAAATTTCCCCAAAGGGTTTCAAATAATATTAAACGCTGCTTAAAAAATGGTGCACATCATGATAATCTATCTACTATGTTTTCTAAAAAAATCAGAGTACCTCTTCAAATTTTAAATATTTGACCTAGTTATACTTAACCAATTTTTAAAAAAAATATATTTTGGAAACTAGACTCGAAATTCTATTTTTCATGTTTTTAAACCATATTCAAATTTGGAGTGTAGATATCTTAAATTATCTATAGAGTTTCAAATTTATGAAATTTTAGAAAAATCATGTCCATGGGTAGGTCACTTTTTGTCCCCCAACTTTGTGCACTTACTTTAAAGTCATCTAATTTATAAATGAAATGTATCTTAATAGTCACCTTAAGTGATTTAATATGAGTTATTTCTCCAAATGGATTGATATAAATACAAGACCAATCCTCATTCATTCCTCACCTAACACAAACAAGGCAACCTATCAAAAGCATTCAATCAAACACTCAATTTTTTTTTTGGTTTAATTTTCTCCTATTCTCATATCAGTCATAGGAACATCACATACACAAGTCTTAAGTACTGAAGGAGTAGCCTAAGAGCCCGATTTTACAAATTATAAGATAGGTCACTGTTGTATTTGCTTTGCACATATTGCATGATTCACACACAAGCCAACACATAAGGGAGAACTACATCAATTTTAGGCTCTCTTCAGAGTATTGGTTATGTAGGTAGTGCTCATTGACAAAGAATTATTTGGGGTCATATCAACACTATGTGCCCACTAACCCATTTTTCTCTGTGTCACTATGAAGATGAAGAACTAGGGTTTTACAATTTTATGAGGATCACCAATCAATAACCTAGATCTAAATGCACCAAAGTGAAGGTGAAGACAAACCTAGAAGCATCCAGGTGGTTACATCCCTTTTTAGTAGGTATTCCATAAAAGACACCTATGTCAGGTTCAAACAACATCGATGTAACTATCTAAGACTGATGCTAATGTCTATGGCTCTAGAGGTACTCAATCCTTAATTTGGTGACTATTCCAAAATCCTATTTTAGTTTGCTTCCTTCATATTCCAGATCCATAATTGTGTCAGCATCATAAATAGCTAAGTACATTACTTCTTTGTCATGTTCATATCTAGCATAGTTATACTTACTATTTTTTAACTTATCTCAATTTAATGAATTCAACATATGTTATATCTGAGTTTAATATCTAATTGGTCTACTATAGAGATAATTTATCACTCTTTTACCTTAAGCTATCTCTATCCCCTTTAATCCTAGATAACTCCAATCTATATTTATAGGGTTAAACATATATACAAAACACACAAATAATATAAATCTAGTACAAATATTTTAAATACATCTATTTAAAAAATGTTTGCCTTATCAAAAGAGTTGTAGTCGAATTGGTGTAGATAATAGTAAAGTCATTGTCACACTATCCACCATGGTACAAATCTCAAGGGATACAAAAAATGGATGATATTAGGTTTGAGTTCTAGGTGAATTGGCTAGCATGGATACCCCTTAGTCCTTGGCATTAAGCCAAATAAGGTCAATTATTGATGCACCTTATTCCAAAATATGCTAAAAAAGACTCTAAAGGATTAAGATGTTTATCCTTAGTTTAAAAAAAATTGGCGTCGATGCATCTATCTTGTATTTGTCACATATGATATTAATTAATGAATCCATTACCTTCTCTAAAAATTTCCTAGTGATTGGAGACTGATGATCTCAATCTGGTTGCACCACTCTATCATGTCCAAAACAATATTTACAAAAAATGGCTTTAATGTCCATCATATACCCAAGATATTATAATTTTTTGATTAACTTCTCAAAGCAAGAATATAAATTTTACATATGATGGTCGAATAGATGTCAATTGTAAGGTTAAAACTACCATATGAAAGTCAAATGAGTATCAAATTTAAGATCGACTATAAATTTTTAACATTTCATAGACATTACAGTCAACCTCAACCCCAACTACCATTATAAGTTATGCTTATTGGTGTAATTAAACTAGTTTAAATATCTTGAGTGTATTTATAGAAAAAAAATTGAAATCTATCAAATTCAATGTGCATATTTTGGATTTGTCACATAGTTTCACTTAGTGAAGGGTTTCACATTGATTAATGACTATATTATCTTCTCCATAAAAGTTTTTACTCATTGGTAATAAATGGGCTCAATCTAGTTGCAACTTTGTTTTGCTCAAAACAATATTTACAATAAAAAACAAAGGGTCCAAATTTTATCATATGTCCAAGATATCTCAATTTTTTTATTGTCATCTCTAACGAAGAAGAAATAGTGCCGTATAACAATAAAATGAACATAAAATTTATGTTTGGTCATTTTATGAACACATTCATGGATATTACACTCCACCACTTTCATCAGTTATCATTTTTTTTGGATATGCCCAAAGGCATTACATGGATCACTGAATTACATAGAATGTTGGCATCTCTGCCCATATTTCATAAATAAACATATAGCAAATTTACATTGCCAAGTATGTGTATATCTAAATCAGTGAGCTCCTTTGACTAAGTAGCCATGAGTAAGGGCGTCTATGCCGTTAAATTCACCCAGGGCATGATCCTAGCCCTAACTACTTGACTCTCTGTGTCGAGTATCTATAGAGATTTGTACCTTGGTGGATGGATATGAGCAACCATCATCCTCACCAGTCGAACTACAACCCTTTCAATATCAATTTCTATTTTAGGTTACACCTCTCAACATAAAAATTATAAACTCTAGAGATTTATATGCTTTAGATATATTTTTTAAATTTTACCTTTTTAGGTTTTAAAACATTTTAAGATTTCCTTTATGATTATTCATTATATTGGTGACAAAGTTTTGGAGAGATATTGGTAATAATCATAAGTTGAGGGGATCTCACTTACCACATAAACATTTGTTATTAGGAGGAATGTGGGATTAACCCATTTACAAGGGAACTTACTTAACACATAAGTATTTTTTAGTAGGAGGAGTAATATGGAACTAACCCAATTACAACCCAATCATATATTTGTGTTAAGTAGTTGAAGACCCATAAATATTTCTTAATAGGGTATTTATGTATGATTAACCCAATTACAAAGGGACCCATTTAGCTCACAAACATTTTTTAGTAGAGGGGTACATGTAGGATTAACACAATTACAAGATGATCCACTTAATACACAAGTAGTTGTTATTGGTAGGAGGAATGTAGGTCACAAAAATTTGCTAGTAGGGGAAAAATATGGGATTAACTCAATTATAAGATGACCCACTTAAGTACATAAAATCTTTTGTTAATATGAGAGGAATGTGGGATTAACCCAATTATAATGTGTGCACTTAGTACATAAACATTTGTTAGGAGATTGAGGAATGTGGAATTAACTCAATTACAAGGGACCCGTTTAGCATAGAAACATTTATTAGTAAGTGAATGAATATGGGATTCACCCGATTACAAATCAATCATGCATTTGTGTTAAGTGATTAAATGCCAACTGAATACACAAGCATTTGTTAATACAAAGGAGGAATGTAGTATTAGCATAGTTATAACCAAATTATGTATGTGTTAAGTAGTTGAAGGCTTCCACTTTATTGGGATTTGACTTGTATATGTTTTAATTCATCTCTATGTGACCTCATGACCCTTTAGTCTTTCCCAAATTCTTAAATTTTTTGGAGCATGTAATGCCTTGTAAAACAACTTTGTCTTACAATTATTTGAAGAGAAAAACAATGTTGATAAACTTATGTAATAGAAAAAATGATAACAAAATCTTGAAAAAATCTCTTCAATTAAAAAAACCTAACAAAACAACACTCAATGTATTAAATCAATGATTCATAAAAAAATAAGATATTTTTCTATAGTTTGTTTAATCCTTATCCATGTGCATGTGCATGTACATATAGGAACATCACCACCAAGCGGTGTTAAAATACAAATGGTAGAAAACCATCGATTGAGAATCCATCCATACAATACTATGGGTATTCTTCCATTGTGTTTTAATTAAAACACATGTCATAAGTTGACATACTAAACTTGTATCTCACCACAAAAATTTAATATGTAAAGCCATAAAAAGATAATATCAGCACACCTATACATGTCAAGTATTAGACCTAATATTAATTACAAATAATGTGAAGATCCTATGACCTACATTAAGGGTAATTGACAACCGTATCATACAACTCCACTTCAAAAATGTAAAAACCATCTAAGATGATGGGAGTGGATCTTGAATTAGCCACGCATTATAATCTCATCAATTGCAAAAATCATATTTATATTTTGAAAATAAATTATTAAGAAGTTCCAAATTATTTTTAAACTTTAACTCATAACTTTTAATCTTAACTTTCTCCTTATCTGTAAACAATTTATTCAAAATTGTTGACAGTCTATAATTAATCCATGCAACAATGTAATTTCTTTGGATTTCTTTCTCTTCAATACATTTTTCTTTATCATCTTGTCATTTCCATACTCTCTACCTCCTTGTTAAGGTGTTAAGGGGGTAGTAGGTTGGCTCTCCCATTGCAGGTTAGGGTGCTCTACCATTAAATCATCAGCCCCTTTCTAATTGGTAGTCTCTTTGTGAGCGATCTCTTAGCTTGGCTTAATACCATTGCTATTTTGCAAGGTCCAGATAGGACTTAAATCTAGGATTTCTTTCGAGTATAATTGGGTGCTCTATTATTGAGCTATGGCCGTTAAATGACTGAATATTTTTTTTAAAGGTTATTTAGTTTTTTTTAAAAGGGTGTGAATCATTTTCTCCAAGAGAGCTAGAGTGGCGATGACAACATGAACCTCTGTGTTTTTATTTGAACAAATTTTTTACAATTGATAAATATTTCAGTTTTACTGGGGCCTGTAAAGTGCTCTTCTAAGTTGTAATATGTGTAGTTTACATTAGTTGATTCCAGTTTGCACCATTTCATCTGGAATGATTTTTAATGGTGTACGAAAAGCTGAAATCAGCTGCACTTGATATGCAGTGGAGAATGAAGAAACAGAGGGTATTTTCGTACCCTGCATACTATGTGTCAAGACTTTGCTATAAACTCATGCCTGACAGAGAGATAGAGAAAGAGAGCATTGATCTTCTTTCCTACTTTAAAGTCATGATCGTCAATGCTAATACACCCTTATTTTTTTAACCGAGTGTTGAAATATAATAATAAATTTGCCATGCTGTTTACAGCAGCGTATTCCTCCTGCATTTATTTGAAAGCTCATAAAGAAGACTGATGAAAATATGATTTGCAAGGTCCAAGTGAGTTGTTAAATTATGGATTGCATCTTTCATATCAAATCGGCCCTTTTGTTTAGTTGCGCTGAAACCATGTTTTGTGTACGTAATGTGGCTTGGAAGGGATCTCTCCCTCTCTTGAATTATGATTACGGAATTTGTTATGTATTTACTCAATTGTCTCTTTAATATTGATTACGGAATTTGGTATGTATTACTTCCTCTGTCATTCAGAAAAAAAGGGGGAAATCTATATATATATATAATTATTGAATCTTGCGGTAAAAGCTGTCAGTCCAGACAGCTGAGTGTTTTTAGAAGCTTATTCTCCTAAAAATAGACTTTGTTGAAACTGTCCTGATTTATAGTTAAATTCATGCTTGTTTTGAGGGACCAAAAAGGCTGCCGGACAAGGTTGGGTTTTGGAAGTAGTAGTGTATTATTTTATTCTGGAAAAAAGAAAGGGGTGATAATAATAGATATCAGAAAAAGGAGAGTAGTTTTTTTGAAGGAAAAAAAAATGCTGTCTTGGACTGGCAGTCGAAAGTTGTACTAGCTGTTGTTTACTACGAATTTCAGATTTATAATTATTTAGCCATGTTTATTTGATTCCTGTTTTGCATCAGAATTCTAAGTTATTGCATGATCTCTGCATGGTGTTCTCTCTATTAGATTTTGTAAAAATTTGACTGCACCAAACTAACCAGTCCAAGAATCATTAGTCCGCAATAACTACATGTTTAGCTGATAATTATGTACATCAGCTCACACTTATTCTACATACCTACAATGGGGTGTCCAGTTGACGGTATAAGGCCATAGACTGATATTTTTAAAACCTTTCTCCCAAACTAGTAAAAAAAATTAACAGAGAGACACAGTGGAGAGGCAGACAATCTTATTGTAGTCTGGCCACTAGTATTCCGACTTATTACTTCAGGGTTATTCCATGCACATTCTGATAGCATCGTGGGGGAGTCTCTCTTAACATCTCAACTATGAATATCATCTACCTCCTTACCCAATACGAACGGTAGGTATCATACTCATTCATTTACACTAGATATGAGGCAGCAAGGCAAACAAAACATATGCATAGAGATTTATCAGTTCAGATATACACATACTTGAAAAAAAGGGCTCAATTCTCATCCATCCTACATAAACTCAGACCTAAAATGCTTTTCCTTAATAACCATGTTTTCAGTTTCAACCACCTGTTTATAATAATCTTAAAGAGCTGCCTCCTTTGTTAAAACTTAAAAGTTAAAAATGATAATAATTCCCTTAATAAACTTGTGATTTGATTTTATAAGGAGAAAATATCATATAAGCAACAAAATTGCTGAAACGAATTCTGCTACTCTGTAAATTCAGAGAAGGAAGCTTATGGGGATATAAGTGGTGAGAAGGAGTTTCAGGTTACACTGTCACATGGTACAAAATTGTTTTTTAGAGTGGTTATAAGTTTATAATTAAGAAGTTGATTCAGTTTACATTGACAAAGAAGTAATATCAACTAGCAGCTTCTTCTGGTGACAATTCCATAGCCAAACTTGACACCTCACCTGTCGGATTTATTTCGGGGCATATGGAATTTGTTGTCAAAGGTCCTTCAGGAATCGGCTCTTGAGATGGACTTAAAGCCCCACTTCGGCATGGCATTGCATGGATCTCATCACTGCTGTCCAATATAATCATCAAGTCGTCTTCGTCAACAATCTCATAAACTAGAGATGTGTTTTCTTCTGACAGCATCACTATATCACTTCGAATTGGTTCTTGTCCATCTAAAGATGGAAGGGGGCGCAACTGTCTTTTCTTTGAAGGCTTTACCAAATTACATCTTTCTGCAAATCTGAGGCTACGCCTACAACCTGCTTTCTTTTCTGAAATGGCAGGGGTGCATTTTGACTGACTTAGTTTAAATTGATTGCTTCTCGTACTAGCTGTCTCTTTCTGCCCTTCCACTACTTCTATTCCTTGTTTTGTTTTTCTTTTGCCCTGCTCTGGTCGAAAATCTTTTGCTAACAAATTGGTGGCAAGATTTCCCCTGGAGACTTTCATTTTCTTGATCGAGAGGGTTGCAGGTAATGCAGAGCTATCACTTGTTCTTCCCCCTTCTCTCTTCTTGTAGGAAGTAGAATTTTTTGTAACCCTGAAAATATGGACTCTAAGCTTAATACTGCTTTTGCCCTTGTCTACCCGCTCAAAGATGCATGTGTCTCCTTCTTCAAGATTATTATCAAGTAAAAAACGTTTCCACCCTGCACTCAGACCACCTACACCTGTAGATCTACACCAAATGTACTGTACATTCCATTCCTTGGTGTTAGGATCCACGAGGATCACTTTACTCCTTTCTTTTGGTAATTTGAGATGATCTTCAAATGGTTTTGGCAAATTCTGTACACCCAAATCATCACACAAAATACATTGCATTAACGTCTTGAAACTCTCTTAAACCCTACTCAAGTCCCTCTCAAACCTTGCCAATCACAAAAAAATACTAAAAACAGTCGAATAGACTCTGCATTGTATTAGCATATTAAACCCTTATTAAAACAAAATACACAGAAAAATGCTTCAGTATCACCATAGATCAAAACTAAAATTGAAGGACCCGTTATATAGAAAGAGAGAAAGATCTTACTATCCAATTGTTTAGATTAGATGGCTTCAAAACTATTAAACAAAAGGGTTTATCTGATGTGAAAGAGTTAGCAGCCTTGACGGCGTTGTTCCTTATTACTTCAGTATTAAGTCTGCCAGAAACATAATTATGTTTTAAATTTCCACAGCTCGTTCGTTCAGCCTTTGCAGATTTCACCGTGTCCCGCTTCTTTCCAACAACAAATGGTTGACAGCGTCTAGAATCATTGGGAAGGTGATCTGCATTAAAATATGTGGAACAGACAGTTAAAAATTTAATCTGTTCTGATGCCTGGAATCTTATAATTTACTATAAATTTCTATTTATTTCAAAGACAATGAAGTTTCTACTTACCATCGGAAGGGAATTTGAGATTTTTCCCTTTTTGAGCCGCTGTCTGTGCATAATCATCAGAATCCGAAGCAACTCGCAACAGACTAGCAGAGGCAGAATCGCGGCATCTCTTGTGGAATTTCGCAGAGCTAATAATGTTTTTCTCACACCCATTTCTCCCAAATATTCTGACCTTGAAATAAGACCTACAGACATATTTGAACACCAGAAAATCTCCCGACGCTATTGCATGATCTCGAACAAATTTATCCCAACCGTGTCGGAACTCTAATTGGGTCTCTGTGCCCGATAATTTTACAACCCATCTCTTCCCGCTCGGCCCTTGAAAAATCATATTTTCACAGTTCTCCTGTCTGAGCTTCGGAACAAATGCAGTAGGAATACACTGCAGTAAAGGAAACACAATGGTAAATCTAAATCAGTAAAGCATGCATTCAAAGAACGAAGAGGGGCGTGTGACAATGATTAGAATTGGTGTTACCAGTTTTTGTGCGAAATCTGCGGGCATGACTTTGAGGAAGTAACCAGAGCCTTCAAAGCTACCTTGCATCTTGCACTCTTCATTGTCCATGGCTGATTCGAAAGCAGATTGGTGAAATACAAATAAGCCTGGCTGAAATCTGGAGGCTCACCAACAAGTGTAAATGCTCGGATTGATTTGCATATTAAACAGCCGAATCGAATGCTATATTTTTATAAAGGCAAGTTTTTCGATGCAGAAAAATGTTTGATAACCGAGGGAAAGATATATTTGTAATTATTTAAGCCGACTGCGGCACTCATTATTTATTTAAATTTATTATTATTGTTGTTTGAGGCCTATCATATGATGCCAGTTTTTCCAAAACCATGTCCATTCTGGGTAGAAATTTGGAACACTAAACCACTAAATATATTATAATACTAATACTTTGTGCACAACCTATCTTTATTTATAAAATTGAGTACACTAATTACAAATTCAAAGTGATTTATATATTACAAATTACAAGTTTAGAGATGGGCATGGCTCCATAGCCGAGGACACAAAAGAATAAAATTGTATATCAATTACGAGTCATTTCGTGTCCCGTTAAGATTGTTGAATCACTTTTACAATGAATTATCTCGAAGCGAATTATAAGCCGTTGGATTAGGATCTTTAATTTTTTTTTTTTTTTTTTTTTGGGTGGTCGTCTTTTAAGGATCAATAAAGAGGAGGCCACTAGCATTGGAAATTGACGGGTTGTAACGCTTTTTTTTAAGCGTTTGAGACGATAAATGAAGCTCAAATTTTCTAACCGGGCGTAAATGTTTACAACCGGAAAAGACAAGCAACTCTTAATTATTTTTTTCAGATTTATTCATATTTGTGTGTTAATTTTCTAAATATGGATTAACTTTGTATTTACAATTTTTAATTTAATTTTTATTAATCTCTGTTAAATATTGCAATTAAGTATTATTCAAATAATTTTAAAACTGGGTGTCAAATTTTTGGGAATATTTTTGGATGATATTGTAAAATATTTTATATATTTATTGATGATTGATTTAAATTTTTATTTAATTTTACATTTTTTACATGATATATTTTAAAAAAAGAATTTGACATCACCTTTCTATATCTAACAATAGCTATCTTCAAAATACTTCAAATTATATAATATAATTTACTAATTAAAATTAATATAACTTACTAAAAGTTATCATGTTTTTATTCTAATTAATATATTTTATTGGTATAAAACTAAGATGACTCATTCTTAATTCATTAGCATGGACCAAGCTAAACAAGTGTCTTGATGCAATTTTAGTACCTACTATTAAGAGGAATAATTAGATTCTGTTAGTGCTAAGATTTTGATTATAGTCATGGAGTTAACAGATCCCACGAGCTCAAAGGGACATTTATAGTGATTGTGTGGAGTGATATCTTTTTCTTTAAAAGCATTTAAATGTGGAAATCATTGCTAAAACATAGGTGAAGGAGAAAGATGGAAGTAAGAGAGCACAAAACAAGAAGTTGAAGTCTCTTATAGCAATAATTAGATTTCGTTAGTGTTAAGATTTTAATTATAGTCATAGAGTTAATAGATCCCATGAGCTAACAAAGACATTTATAGTGATTGTGTGGAGTGATATCCTTTTATTTAAAAGCATTTAAATGTGGAAATCATTGTTAAGGCATAGGTCAAAGAGAAAGATGGAAGTGAGAGAGCACAAAACAACAAGTTTGAAGTCTCTTATAGTTAAAGAATTAAATTCACTGACAATGAAGAAGAAATGTATTCCATCACCTAATATTCTTAGAACATAATGATTTGGCCATCAAATTCACCTCTTGTCTCAACAATATAACATTAAAAAATATTGTAAAAATTAAAATATAACTTTTTGCTTCCTTAAATAGTGAAGCTAACTAGTATTGTAACACTAATTCAAGCTACACCTTAAACATGGACCCATGCCACAATCAAATCAACTCTCATGATGTCTTTATCCAACCTTGACAATAGAAAATGTCCAATTAAAGATATGTCCACCCTATAAAATGTAGAGCCCTTTGTGTATGTGTGCGTGTGTCTATAAATATATAATAGTATATTATTTTTATATATTGAATGTTATATATTAAATATTAATTATATAATATATACGAATATTACCTTATATAATATTTGTAACGATTATTTTATATAGCATATATTAAAATATATTTTAATCTATTAGAAAAATAATATTATACCTTACCTATATGGATTATGACAACTTTATATATTATTTATATATATAAATAATAGTATATATTTTTATATATCGAATGTTAATTATTATATAAATATATTATAATATTTTGTAAATTATATATATATATATATATATATATATATATATATATATATATGTATGTATATGTATGTATGTATGTATATATATGTATGTATATATATATGTATGTGTGTATATATATATATATATCTATGTGTATATATATGTGTGTGTGTATATATATATATATATGTGTATATATATATATATGTATATATATATGTGTGTGTATATATATATATGTGTGTGTATATATATATATATATATGTATATATATATATATATATATATGTGTATATATATATATATGTGTGTGTATATATATGTGTGTGTGTGTGTGTATATATATATAATAATTACATGTAGGTTATAATGTCATTGTTTTGATATATTAATATTAGAATATTATAACATATATTATGTAATTATATTTATATATATATAACAACCTTACATACATACATATATATATATATGTAAGGTTGTATAATTACATGTAAGTTATAATGTCATTGTTCTGATATATTAATATTAAAATATTATAACATATACTATGTAATATATATATAAAACAACCTTACATATATATAAGGTTGTATAATTACATGTAGGTTATAATGTCATTGTTCTGATAAATTAATATTAAAATATTATAACATATATTATGTAATATATATATATATATATATATATATATATATATATATATATATGTAAGGTTGTTATATATATATATATATAAAAGTAAGGTTGTTATATATATATATATATAAATATATAATAATTACATAGTATATGTTATAATATTTTAATATTAATATATTAAAACAATGACATTATAACTTATATGTAAGGTTGTTATATATATATATATATATAAATATAAATTACAACCTTACATGTAGGTTACAATGTCATTGTTCTGATATATTAATATTAAAATATTATAACATATTATTTATATATATATATATATATATAAATAATATGTTATAATATTTTAATATTAATATATCAGAACAATGACATTGTAACCTACATGTAAGGTTGTTATATATATATATATAGAGTATATGTTATAATATTTTAATATTAATATATCAGAACAATGACATTATAACTTAATATATAATAATTACATGTAGGTTATAATGTCATTGTTCTGATATATTAATATTAAAATATTATAACACACACACATATATATATATATATATATATATTGTTCTGATATATTAATATTAAAATATTATAACACACACACACACATATATATATATATATATATATATATAAGGTTGTATAATTAGATGTAGGTTATAATGCCATTGTTCTGATATATTAATATTAAAATATTATAACATATATATATATATATATATGTATAACGATTTTACATGTAGGTTATAATGTCATTGTTCTGATATATTAATATTAAAATATTATAACATATATATATATATATATATATATATATATATATATATATATATATATATATATATATATAAGGTTGTATAATTAGATGTAGGTTATAATGTCATTGTTCTGATATATTAATATTAAAATATTATAACATATATATATATATATATATATATATATATATATATATATATATATATATATATAACGATTTTACATGTAGGTTATAATGTCATTGTTCTGATATATTAATATTAAAATATTATAACATACATATATATATATATATATATATATATATATATATATATATATATATATTACGATTTTACATGTAGGTTATAATGTCATTGTTCTGATATATTAATATTAAAATATTATAACATATACTATGTAGTTTATATATATATATATATATATATATATATATATACACACATATACATATACATACATACATATATATATATATATATATATATATATATATATATATATATATAATAATTACATAGTATATGTTATAATAATTTAATATTAATAAATTAGAACAATGACATTATAACCTACATGTAAGGTTTCAGACAAGTGTCCTATGCTTTTGCCATGTGTTGGCAATAATGACACTCAGAGTGTTAGTTGTTTTGGAAGAAGTCAAAGCAAGTAAGTTATTTGAGATTTTGGCTTCCAATATTTTTAGGTTTCCATATGCTTTTCTTGTATTAGCTTTTTGTACTCGCTGATCTCAACATTGTACAAAAATATTTTATAAGCAAGGTCTTTATATGTTATAATTTTGCAGTTCTAGGAATAGAAGAAGAGGCTGCAAAGAAGTATGGTCATATTTCATTTTCCCCTATTCCCTTGATTTGTTTTTGAGTGTCTATTACTCTATGCAAGTACTGCATCTAAGATTTAAAACATGAAACCAATTGGTTTGTAAGATTTTTCAATATTCAAGGATCTTCATATTCATTTCAAAATTAGGCATTGTTGTTCAAATTTATCAGTTGTATATCACTCTCTCTAAATATATTTAGTAGGGTAGTTCATTTCAATCACAAGTAGATTGATTCATTTCATCTATTGTGATTAAGTAGAGACGGGGGCATACTCTTTATGTTTCTTTATAGAGTTTGGATTCAAGTGGATGAGGATCTATGGGTAGAAGCGGAGTGCAACAATGAAAGAAGCAACACAAAGTCACCAGTGCACAACCTTTCAACCTTTGAACAAAGGTAAAATATGGAGACAAAATTACTACAATTTGTTAGTAGTGCCAGTGGTCATGGGTAATTGAGACTTCCAAGTATTACATAACTAATTATATGTTTTGTTCTTGGTGAAAAACACCCATTGGCTTTTTTTTGAGTTTCGAATGTAGGATGATTAAGATATATCCATTTTAATTCAGAAAGAATGTGCACCTTGTTTCACAGACATACGTTGAATTTGAAAGTAGAGCCACTATGGTGCAATACATACCTATTGATAGCCAAGAATAGAATCCTAATCTTCTTATTTATGAAACAATATAAATAACAGTATGATACATATTGCTAATGGTGTCTCAAGAGAATATATTTATATATATTTGTTTCATAACATTATGGGTTGTTTAACATGGGTTCAACATGTCTAAAATCCTTAGAATTTTGTTAGATGAACTACAATAAAATTTATGTGTTTTTTGGTGGTTCCTTCCTAAATTATGACTGCTTTATCTTTGTCTAGCTATGATTGTTTATCCAATCTACTGTAGGGGGAAGATACTAGTAATGTGCTGGGCTATTGGGATGATGGTTTCGACGATGAACAAATCTGTGAATAGGGTTTTAATAAATCTAAGGCAAAAACTAAAGATCTCTTCTTTCCTTGATTTTTGAGTGTGTAATGATGAAGAAATATCAATTTTAGTTTAGAAAGAATGTGAATGTATGCTCCTACATCTACCCATTAAATTTTACAAGCCCCATTTTGGATCATACCATGTCATTGTAATGATCGGGTCATGATTTCAGTTATTGTTTGGATTCATAAACAAAATTTGATTTAAATATGTGATTCACTACATTTAATACAGTCTAATGTTTTAGATGAACATAAAATGTAAAATTTGCAATTTAGTGCCTACACTATAGGGTAGGAGTGTTAAGACACTTCATTATTTTGGCATGTAGTTTATTGCTTTGAGACAACTTTGTCATGGATGTCTGAGCAGACTTAAATTTCTTTAAAAAATGTTGAAATAGTAGCATATCAAGGTATCATTATGTGCTTCAAATTATTTAATGCAGAGAAAGAGAAGACAAGCAATGCATAGCCACACACATGTCCATCACCAGAATCATAGTGGATGATATAACATTATGCAGAATGTGGGTTTTGCCTAAATCTAGGAGAATTTATTATATGAATGTTGAAATTTTAGTCTATCAAGATATAATTACACGCTCCATATTATTTATTGTAGAGTGAATGAGAAAAGGTAAGCCATGCATAACCCTAAACATCTATGTGACCAAAGTCATAGCCAATGACTGAACATTATGTAGGGTATGGGTGTTACCTGACTCTAAGAAAATTTATTTCAGGAAAGTTTAAATTAGTATATCAAGATATAATTATGTTCTTCAACTTATTTATTACTTAGTTAACAAGAATATGCAAGCCACACAACCACAAGTATTTATGTGACCAAGATCGTAGCCAAGCACCAAACATTATGCTGGGTGTGTGTACTGCCTGAGTCTAGGATAATTACTCTGTTCATTCAAGATGATTTCATTTCTATCACTCAAGAAATTTTGTTTTTGTTTAGGCTCAAAAGGCATATCTATCAGGAAATGATAGTATGTGTGTATATATATATATAATGTATGTATATATATATATGTGTGTGTATATGTGTATACACACACACACACACACACACACACACACACACACACACACACACACACATACACACACACACACACACACACATATATACATATACATATATATACATATACATACACACATATATACATATATATATATATACATATATATGTATATATATACATATATATATATATATATATATATATATATATATATATATATATATATATATATATATATATATATATATATATATATATATATATACATATATATACATATATACATATATATACATATATATATATATACATATATATATATATATACATATATATACATATATATATATATATATATATATATATATATATATATATATATATATATATATATATATATATATATATATATATATATATATATATATATATATATACATATATACACACACACACACACACACACACACACACACACACACACACACACACACACACACACACACACACACACACACACACACACATCTTTATTCATTTATTTTGGATTTGAATGGAATCTCTATCCCTGACTGGTATCCATACCCATGTCTCCAGGTAACTATGGGCTATTTCCTACTATAAACTCTATTTTTGATTATGTAAATATTATTCCTTTCCCTTTAGAAGGTCAAGCGCATAAATGCCACTTTTATTTTAGTTTGGGTCTCATACAAGTGCCCACTCAATTGATGTTGATCTATTCATAGAAGATGGTGAAGACAAGAAAAATATATATAAATCATCAAAGATGATTGTTTACATTATATACTCCCTTTTATAGGAATTTGATTTTCTCATAATTTATTTGTATCTTTCTTTAAAAGTTGCATAAACACTCTTCTCCTAGTAGCCTGACTAACTTCTTAGCACATACTATAGCTATATACTAAGATAATTATAATTATTTTTTAAGACAATTATAACTATATATTAATGACATAATATTTAAATTAAACATATAGGTTATGGGCAATACTTAGAAAACCAATAGGGACCAACTTATTGATGTAAATAACCTGTTAATCAATAAGGTTTTCAAAAAAATTTCCCCATAGGCCACAACTTCATAAAATAAAATAGAAACAAAAATACACAAAATATAAAAAACTATGTAGCTAGGAAAGCATAGTCTTGAGTCTAGACTCTATCCATGATCCGTAGCCAATGTAAGGTAAAGTACCTTGTGTTTGGTGTCTTGGAATCTATCTAAGAGGAATGAGCACACTTCAAAGGTCCCAGTTTGTCAGCCCTATATTTTCAACCCAAGGTTATTCATGTTGATCGTATGTTGTGTAGGAAGATAGTGACGGGCAATTGGACCACTTCACTGTTGAAAGACTAGGGGAGCCATCCAAAATAACCATTAAGCTTGGTAACAGTGCCTATAGATAAAGACTTGGTGTTGACTGAGAAACTTGGTATTTGAGGACATTCTTGACAAAATAGATGCTATGGCCTTGTTAAGTTACATTCCCTCGCATTAAAGGAATCTATGCATTGGTAGTTTCAATCAAAGTATATTCCCTAATCTAGTCCTCCTAAAATATACAATAAAAGGTCCTCCAGGTGTGAATTGTCCTCCTTATACATTTCACCCTATGATGGGGTTGATTTCCAAGGTACTAGTCAACCACAATTGTTCGGGTTACATTCATCACTTCATTTTAAAATCGACAGTGCACTAAAAGTAGATGATCCAAGATGGGGTGTGTGACTAGAGCACTTAGGTGTCTTGTAATGGACAAATGATGATAAAAGATAGGGTATGATCTAGAACCATCTCATGAGTGATCAAGTGGAATGATAAAAAGTAGAGTTGGGTTTGAAAAGGCCATAAAATTGGTCAAGCTTGAAGGACACAAGCAAATCACTGATTCCCTAATATGTTACATATAAATTGGCAGAAATGATTATGGAATCCATGCATCTTCAGTTTCCCTATGAATTATCTTCCTAATATCATTTATCCTCAGAAAAGGAAGGAGTGTTTTAATTTTGTCCACCTCGTTTCTAAATTCTAATGGTTGAAACCTCTGTTTTCACCAAGGCAAGAAAATATATAGAATTTTGTGAATGATCTAATGATTGAGGACCAAAACAAAAGGAAAACAAAATGTAAATTTATGAATAATCTCAGTAATAAGATCCATACTACCAAAATTTTAAAATCAATATCAAATATATACCTTTAATTTTTTTGCTTCTTAAATACCCTTTATAATATTGAGTTGATCTAAATGTTGGGGAATGGCAACTACAGATATTAATCAGTATACTTTCTTGACTGCATTCACAAGGATGGTATGATCATCTAAACATCCCTGCCCATAAAATAAAATAAAATTGATCATTCTAATATAGGACACAATGAATAAAAAAATGTTGTGTGACACTTGAATCACTCACTTGAAGAATATAAATACCATCATTTTTGAAACTTCATTAAAAATAAGCCTTTCTTTTATGTCAAATACAATTCACATTATCAAAATACTAATATGATTTAAAGGACCAATTAAAATTAATTTTACATTCAATAGTGTAGATTGTTATTTCAAAATAAGTGGCTATGATACTATTAAAATGGCACTTACCCTGCAAAAGGCTAAAAAAAATTAGATGCTACAATGTCTTATCATTATAACTTGTTTTGGAACTAGAACATGTTATATAGATCTCCCTTGTTGATTTTGCAATAGTTTTCCCTCCATTAGAAACCATAATTAAAGAAGCATTTCTTGCATCAATGCTAGCTATATTATGTGGGAGATTCTCACTTGCATGAACCTTGAAGGTCATTGTAAAAACTAGCTAAAGATGTTTAAGATGTTGCTACTATATGCTCCAAAAATACTAAGTTAGAGATGCAATCTGGTTTAGTGATTGTTGTAACTATTGTAATTTTATTGATGATGTAGGGTTGATTGTTGAGACATAAGCTGGGATTATAATGGTTGTAATAGTGGTGTATTCTTATTTCACTATTTCAAGGTAGGAAGTTAATACAAACAATGACTTGTTGGCCACTTTTTTTTGTCCATGTATTGGGTACTGTGGACCTGAGCGCTATAGTTGTCAAAAATATATATATTATTTTCTAATATTCTAATGTTCATATATTTAGTTTTATCACTGTACATAAATTAATGTTTTTCATCTCAATAAAATCTGCATTTCCCAAGATATTAGTCTCATCAATTGAATTTATCCAATGAAAAAAGAATAAATTAATTTATTTTCTATTTATTATAATATATATATTTTAAAGCTAATGTGAAAAAGTCAAGAATATGAAAAATACTATATTTTTACTGGATGCACACTATTCTAAGCTGAAGGAATTACAATAGATGCTTGTTACGTGGGTACTAATAAATAATTTATATTCTTTAAAAAAAAATTGGTTTTATTTTATATTTTTAATATTACTAAGAAAATACTATTTGCATATTTTAGACCAATTTATTTTATTATTAGTTCTTATCTTATAGCTTTCATTGAAAACAATTAATAATTTGATTGTAGCCAATTAAATAGTTTGAATTGACTTATTATTCAAACAATTCAAAAATTTGGCTTCAAAAATTTTAAAATATTCCTTGAGGTGATATTATGAAATATTTCATATACTTATTAATGATTGGACCAATTTTTTTATAAATTTTACATTTGTTACATCATAATTTCTCAAAAAAAATATGACATTAACTTTCTATTCCTAACAAAAATTGTATTCTAATTAATAATTTGTCAAAGTACTATAACTTTCATTCAAAACTATTAATTTTTGTGTAATAGTCAATCATATTACTTTATTTCATTTCTTAATCTAAAATATCTAAATTTTAGAATGTAAAATTGATTGAATATTCTCTAAGTTAATATTATGGAATATTCTAAATACTTACATATAATTGGATCAAATTTTAATCACTAATTAAAATAATATAACTCACTAATTAAAATCAATATAACTTACTAAAAATTTATTATGTTTCTTCTCTAACTAATATATTTTTTTCCAGTAAAACTAATCTAACTCATTCTTAACTTACTATTTTAAATTAAGTCAAATAGATAGTTCATATTATTTCTAATTCTTGTTTGATATTAAAATAAAAGTGTGCTTGATTTTTACTTTTTAAATATTAATAGAAATTATTTTAAGTGAATAAATTCTTATTTATTTATTTCTCCAACCCAAATAAATAGGTCACTTTTCAATTGCTTCAAACATTTTTAAAAATATTCAAACCATCAACTATGTCTCTTTAATGTAGAACAAATTCTATAGGATTAATAAAATGTTTGTAATTTTACTATATGAAAGCATATATCATAATGAATGGGGGCACACTTAAACAAAATATTTCATGGGAAAGTAATATATCAATAATAACATTATTGAATATATAAAAGTAATATATAATATAGTTAATATATATAATATTAATATTAATATACTAAATAAACTATCATTTATAATATTTTATAATATTAATATACTAAATAAATAATTATTTATAATAATATATATATAATTTATTACATTAATTTAAAGCTTATTTTTTGATACTTCATATTAAATATTTTATAATAATTACTAAATATATAAAATGCATATCATATTGTAGGCACTCTCAAATTATCATTACATGAAGCTACATTTAATCTAATTCAATTTTAGTTGCTAAAATATTGATACAGTACATTAAATATGAAACGAGTATAATTAGAACCAATTATTTGGGTTTTAAGGTGGTGTTTCGATGCTACAACATAGGTCACATGCAAACTCACTCACACCACTTTTTATCTCAACCTCACGTTCCCAAGAAAAGAGATAAATTTGTGTTTGGCAGTGGCAATGTTGGATGTGTTAGTTCACCTTCCAAATTGCATTGAAAACATCTTATTGTTGACTTTAACCCATGCTCCCAATGTCCATTCCCATCCCCATCCCCATCACCATTACTAGGTCAAAACTTATAAAGTCCACTAGGTAACAACACATTTTGACACTTGTCCATGAACTAAAAATAATAGGCTACTTGATGTTGGGGTTGCATGCATAATCTCTTTTATCCTTCTTATAACATATTCTCTTAAATTCAAAACATGTTCATGAAGAATAAGGAAATACATATAGCTTACACTTGAGAAATGAAACGAGCAAGTCAAGGCTCCATTCATAACTAGATCCTCATACAAGCAAGTCAAACTATGGTATCTATTATGTTGTTTCGATAGAAACAATTTACATATAAATTTAGAAGAGGCTGAAAATAATGAATATTTTTACCACGTGTAATTTAAAAATATTATTTAACACATAACATACGACACACAACACATCCATTCCCTTCTCGACCCAACTTAGGTAGTCCTATCATAATATAAAAATGAATCTTTCTCTAATAAAGCATTATAGAACATGTCAAATGATCACATTATGTTATATTTTAAATATTTTATATCACTTGTTAACATCTTCATATTTTTATGTTATATACATTAGCCATTAAGTCTATGGCATAGACTATAAAAACACGTGTCAATAAATAAAAATACACATACTTACACTACACTATGATTATTATTCTTATAAACTCAACTTATAAACATTGACTAAAATAATACCAAGTTTCCATTCGAAAGAGATGGCCACATTAAAAATATCTATCTCATCTTTATATTCTATTTTCCCATATTTTCTTCTATTTCCTAATGTTTTTTTTTGCTTCAACCTAATTAATAATGCTAATTCATGGTCATGTCTAATTTTTTTTACTATAACAAGCTCCTAATGTGGTTCAATTACACTTCAATAATAATAAATTAAAAAAAAAATTAAAAAAAGATTGCTTGCTGAAAAGGGCTTTACAATGTGTAATTACAACATATATAATATATTCCAAATCTAGAAAATGAATTAAATTCATAATACGATATAGGTCTTTAAACCTATATCATATATGCCAAGGTCTACAACTGATGTTATTATTAAAAAAAAACATTCATTTTTACACATTACCTCATAGCCAATGATTATAAACATTTATCCCTTGGAAGTGAATATTGGAAACTTAATGTTATGAATGGGGTTTATAACACCATTTCTCTATATGCTACTACACTACGCTATCGATTTTATATGAAATTTATTTACATCTTATTCTCTTTTAAATTTATTTTGTTCTATTATTATACAAAGTGGTATGGCTACAACACTCTCTATTGGGTATTTTAGTTAAGTCTGGCTTCGATGCTAAAGTCTGACCCAACATGCTAGCACACTAGCCCTTTCATGCAAGACTTAGGTCTTGCATGCTCACCCAAAGTGTGCAATAAAAGACCGATTCCCATAGGTCTTGTAGCACAGTTTGGATAACTTGTTCATATTCATCAATTAAACAAAGATTATGTAAAAGCATAAACCAACTACTTCAATCCTATGAGTTCTAGATTTGATTAACATTATCATGTAGATTATGGTCATCTTCTTACTTAGCATTAAGTGCCTAGAAAATAACATAATATCAAGTTTCTTTCACATAAAGAGTTTAAACACAATTCCTACCATCACTGATAGTAACACACATTGATACAACATGCTATCATATATTAAGCTTAAAGATTTTCCACCATAACACTATATAATTCATCCATCCATCTATTGTCCCCAAAATGCTTTATAATAGGGGTATTTATACTTGTTTTTCCATGACCAAGTGTTTACAATTATTAATGGCATGCATAGGTTGCCAACAAATTCTCAACAAACTAAGAGTCATGGCACTTAACAATTAGTTCCTCCTAAAGATCCAAGCCTCTGTGCCCCTTATATCCTTGCTCTATGATATATATTTTTTACCATGTGTTCCTCTCATTATGGGTTGGTGAAAAACCTCCTATCAATAAGGTCAGAGTGTTTCATTTGAACTGTTCTTCCAACTACTTCTCACTTCCCATGCACTCCCCTAGTCTTTTAATTTTATTCTAAGTCCTATGTTATTAGGTTCCTTGTGACTTGTTCTCCTCTAATTGGGTCCTCTCACACTGGTCCTTTCATGTTGTTGTCCTTTTGCACCCAATAAGTTCTATGCCATGGTGATCTTATGCTTATCAGATACACACCATGGTCCTCCCACACCATGGTCCTTCCACACCATGCTAGTTCCATGCCAAAATGGGATAATTGTTAGTCAAAATTTAGGGGCCAACATCACCCCACACTATGCTCTTAGTCTATCCTAGACTAAGTCATGCTAGTATCTTCCAAAATTTTAGGCCCCTTCTACTTGAGTTCTTTCTTTAGATTGTACCAATGGGACAATGCCTTGAGAACCTTTATATTTATTCCTTCTATGGCCTCTTTTGATGATTTTATCTCCTCAAGTTGAGTTGGAGTCTCACTGGTTTTCTTGACCTATTCATATACACCTATAATGGCATCCTTCTGGACCTCTTTGAACATAGAAACCTCCTTGTCAACCTATCCTTGGAGGGCTGCAAAACTTGAATTTAGCTATTGACAATGTTTATTAATGGTGTCTTCCATCATCTCTACATCTCTAAATGCTTTGGCACACTTGACATGGTCTTTTATTAAGAGTGCAACATCAACTAAGTACTACCTTAGGTCCTCTTCAGCTTGGAGCCAAGCCTCCAAGACTTTATTAGGGTACACAAGCCACATAAAAATGCCATCTAAAATGGGAATAAGTTCCCCAAATCTCTCTAAAGTATGCTTGTAGACCTCAATGGCCATGGTGAACTATTCAGATAATTTTAATCCTTCATCTCTCAGCATGGGTCATTCCTTGAATTTTTTGAGCAGTAGTTTCACTAGGGTCTCCAACTTTCCTATGGCATCCCTGTCAAGGGATACATCATTTGCTAGCATTGGGTCTTCATTAAAAATCATCTTTCAAGGTTTAAGACCCTTATTTTTGCCTCTGTGGCCTCTTGGAGTTCTTATTTTAATGTGGCCACTTCTTTAGTGAGCACTTGCTTCTTTGCATATTCTTTATTAAAAATGCCAATAACTTTGGCATGTTTTCTTTCAGCTGTGCATGCATCACAATCTGATAAAATATTTTGGCACATTATTTCCATGCCTAAATTAAAAAATGTAGTTCTTGCAAGAAGAGGGGATATTTTTTGGGGATCTACCCATAGTGGTTTTGATAGTGCTAGAGCATCTAGGCCCAAAGAAAGTTTGTCTTACAGGAGTTCAAACTCATACTCCTCATTGTACATGTCAAGTAGGAAGGACACTTGCTTCCTCATTTCAAGAGTTGCCTCCTTTGGGATGAAGTGAAGCCAAAGATAGAGCATAAAATTGATAATGTTTGTTCATATTGGCAATTATACCTTCATCATGTCCCTCAAAAGTCTTGGTCAGTCCCTTCCCCTTATTAGGGTCTCATTCAAGCTTGGCATCCTCATGGCCACTAATGGCTATCTCTCTTTCTTCTTCACCATCCCCCTCATTGTATGGTGTTCTAACATCAAGAAAGGAGTCATCAAAGGTGGAATTCTCTTCCTACACTGGGGAGGGAGTTTTCTCAAAATCTGAACTTGAGCTATAAACTTACACCTAAGGAAGTTCTTATTGGGGTGCTTGCCTTGGGGGATGCTATTGGGAATCCCTTGAAGTAGTAGTACCTTAGGGAGATGGTGGTGGAGATGGTGGAGGAGAATATGGAGAAGGTGGTAGAGAAAGAGGGGGGCTAAGGAGATGAAGGTTAGGGAATTGAAGAGTGCAAAGGCGTAGAGTATGAAGGGGATGGAGAAGTGTGGGGAGGAGATGGAGAAGTGTGGGGAAGGGATGGAAATGGATGATGTGGTGAAGGTGAAGGATGAGGTGAAGGTGGAAGTGGCATGGAGGGATGGGAAGATTTGGGTCTAGAGGGCTTCACCTCCATAGTCTTTTATCTTTTTCGGGGGGCCTATTGCCCATTTGTATTAGCACCCACATTCGATCGTATCTTCTTCAAAGGTAGTGCTAGAGGTAGTTTTTCCTTAGGGTCTCCACCCTATGGGTTCTTGTGAGGATGAAACATATAAAAAAACTTATGAATTTGGTCCCCAACCAAAGTCTTCTTGACCTGGATGTCGGTTAAGTTTGTTTCCCTTCTCTTCATGTATACCTTCTTGCCTAAATAAACATATAACTTATAGAGAGTGTGAATCTCTAAATTGATCCTTTTAGCCTATAGGATGATAGGCTATGTGTCAAATATTCTATTAATGTAATTAATGAAGTACCACATTGAGAAGGCATATGGTAACTTTAGCCATGATGAAAGCTCTTCGGATGGGTTCATTTAGATCTATGTGAGATAAAAGTGTTGATTTATAGAAAACTATGCTTGTTCTATAGCCAAAAGGGGTAGGTACTTGGGGATGCACCACTCATCCTTGAACACCACCTTCATCCCATTGAAACAATACTTCATCTTAAACTTGTAATATGGGCTGATGTCTCCAGGGAAAGTGAATGCCCTGTAATGCTCAGTAGGGGACCTATGCATTGGAGGGTACACCAACTTCAACACTCTAGAACTATAGTTTGGTACCCCAATTTCATAAAAAACTAATAAAAAGAGGATCACCCCCCATGAAAACCTATACTTTGGCTCCTAATGAGCCCTTTCCATATCTTCAATGATCTTCTAGGTGAAGTACATGGCCCAATTATATTTTAGCCTTTGTGAGACTTGATGAGTGATGTAGAAGTGCACCATGTCCACCTCTTTCCATTGATTAGTCCCTTTGATCTTGGTCAAGATGATCATGCTATAACTTAGAGGGTGGGATCTTACACATTCTTGATGTGCATAGTATGCCCCTTCTTTTGATATATCAACACTGTGGCGGTCTTCTGTATGTCCTCAATATTGGCCAAGTCATCAATTACACTTAGTCCTGAGCACTGTAGACCCATGATCTTGTTGATTCTTTTTGGGGTAGTCTTCATGAAACACCCGACAAAGTGGATGTAGTCCTCATGGATGAAAAAAAGGAGGAATTAAATGACCTCCATGGGCTTACCAAAATAGGGCAAGTTGGAAAAGTTAGAACAATCTTGTAGCATCTAGTTGATTAAAGATGGTGAGGTCATACCCCAATTGGTTCCTAGTGTTGGTGGTCTCCTCCCAATAATCATTTTGGAGCTCAACCTCAATCTCAGGTTGGCGATGATTGTATTAAAAAATTATGCAAGTAGAGACCTTGGAAACCTAGTTCTTCAATAAATAAAGATGGGGATGGGGACGTTTGGGCCTTCTGTGCCACAAAATTCTGTGCTTTCTTTCCTCTTTTCACCATTCTTTCCTTCTCTTCTTCTATACTTGTTCTTCTAGGTGCTGCACTTGTTCTTCTAGAGTCTCTTCCCTAATTGGGAACCAGTCTCTTTTGCTCACCTCTTCCTCTTCAGGTATTTTTGGCAAGGTCTCAAGTCTCTTAGACTTTTTCTTAGGCCACATTACCCTTTAAGGAGCCTGAAGGTTAATGCTCTGTTGGTCCAATGTTTCTAAAGGAATACATGTTTGCATAATAATGTTTATTATTTTTGAGATTAAATACCCTTTAATGGTGGAATTGTAACCTAAAAATCTCAAAACTAAAGCTTTTCCCACCAAACCAGAGTTGGAATCTCTCTTCTCAACTTGGTAATGACCTTTGTGGATTGCTAAGGATGTGAAAAACTCTTTGCTTTGTTCAAGATTTGATTTAATTGACTTTGGTAGTCACTTTGATCTTTGACTCTTATTGATTTGTAAATGATTAAAATGCAAAGTATGAAATGGGTTTAACTTGCCTATTTATAGGCTCTAAGAGGGATTTACCCTCATTAATGCCTTTTCTATCACTCATCACTTCATAGTATTTAATGTCAATATTTAATGACTACCATATTTGGATACTTGCTTTATGAAATTAATGTATTAATAGTATTATCCCATCATGACATTGGCATGCATCTTTCTATAACTAACCTCATAAAATTGATGGCATGTCATGTCTCATGCTTTTCTTGAAAGTGGGTGACAACTGTGTCCAACACTTCTTGTGAAGTGGGAGACAACTGTCTCTTTTAAATTTATAACTTATGGTGAGAACCTTCCCCTTTCATGCCTTAAATATATTATTCACCTTTAGTAACTTACATGCCCTTAATAAATTATGCACCCATGTAACTCATGTGCCTAAAAAACTTGTGTGCTTTTCACATTTGCCTTTTTGAACTTGACTTAACCCCACACAAAAACATGTCATGGTTCTCCACAAAAAGAACAAAAAATTAGAAAATAAAAGTACAGAAAGAAAAATTGGTACGCAATAAAGGCAATGATTTTATTAAAAATAATAAATTCTAAACTAATGGCATAAGCCTTATTGATTATAAAAACTTCAGTTGGTTCGAAGTAAAATAAGACCTAACCCAGATTCCATTATAGTACCCCAAGAAGAACTATCCATCCATCCTTTGTAACTAACATGTTCTAGTAGGTTGAGTGCTATGTATTATAAATTAGCCATCCTAATGGATGTAGATCTTTCTAGGGTGGTGCGTGAACTTAGATTCATACAAAAAGACCTTCATTCCTAGAGTAAAGATTTTATTCTTTATATGGCGATCATGTCATGCCTTCTGCTTGCATTTATCTACATCTTGGCTCCAATGAGCGAGTAACTAGGTATTATTTAATTACATTAAAGTGTCTAAGCATGCTTTCAAGGATGCATATTCATCTAGTTTTCCTATGCATGTTATATAGAGGGATGACACCAAGAACTCTACTAGCAAGACTACTTCTTTAACATATACCAAGTTAAATGGTGTGCTTTTGTTAAGGTGCTTGTAGGTAGTTTGGTAAGCCCATATTACTACAGATACCTTATCATCCCAATCAGTGTGACCAACATTATAGATTTTAGTTAAAGTGGTACCTAGGATCTTATTGAAATCCTCAATAATTCCAATGACTTAATGAGTGATATGGTGTTATTTTGTGGTACATGATCATGAACTTGGCCAATAAGACGCAAATTGTTTCATTCAAAAAGTGGGTACCATAATCACTAGTAAAACTTGGAGGACATCCAAACTGAGTTATTATGTTCTCCTAGATAAATCAAGCAATAGTAGTAGTAGTACAATCCTTTGTTGGTGTAGCTTCAACCCAATGCATAAGGTAGTCAGTTGCTACAATAATATATCAAGAACCCATTTTTCATCCCATTGGAGTGATGGTACCAACAAAATAAATATCCCACTTTTCAAAGGGTTCTTGAGAAGAGATGGGTCATACAATCTATCATCTCTTCGATTAGGTTTGCCTACACATTGATAAATTTCACATTGCCTAACATATGCTTTAACATCTTGGAATAGAGTTGGCCACCATAGTCCTGCTAGAAAAACCTTTTATACGATAGCTTTTCCAGGATAGTGCCCTCCAACAATACCTTCATGAACTTCACAAAGTACCTCAAAGCACTCATGTTGCATTACACAACATTTAAGAACTTCATCATGGCCTATTTTGTAAAGATCACCTATTATAAATTAAAAAGGTGTGGTGCAAACCATGATTTACTTCTTTTTCTATGAGGTGAGAGATTTAGGTATGAAACTAGTGGTTAAAAATGCTACAATGTATTCCAAACCTTTAGACACCCATGTTATGTGGAAGAGTCATACGTTAGGAAGATCATCTTCTATGGCACGTAGTGGTTCTTCATTCTTGATCCAGGATAGGTGGTCAGGTCTATAATTGGCCTTTCAAGGTTTCACCATAACTAAAAACTAGAATTCTTAAAACAATACAATCCAAAAACAAATCTATTGATGTAGTACAAGTTTGTTGTCAATGTAATTCAAAGCCTCATAATCTATATAAAAAATAAAAGGAGTGGCTAAAAGGTACTGCCTAAACTTCTGCAAACCATAGATAATTGTTTTATTATTTTTGGGAAACTAGGGTCTAATTCCTAAACAATAAAGGGTCTGAAGTAAAGGGGAAGAATGCAATTAAATACAGTAAAATATAGATTTATATCAATTTAATCAAATTAATTACATAGGGAAAGAATTAAACTTATCTAAAAAAATAGGTTGAGATGAATGATTCAGGGGCTAAAAACTATTGTGTAGGATTGGCAGGATGTCAGGAACCTAGAACTATCTTTTGTTTGATGAAAGGATAGAATCATCAAAACAAGACACTTGGGGTCTGATGTTGTTGTCCTTTTCTACTATTGTCCAAATTTCTCATAGAGACCTAAATTTTTTGGGTTTTGTCCACTATCTCTATTTGATCCTAGCTATGAAAGTTTTGAGGCTGAATGTCGATAGAGCTCCTTATAGAATTGTTTTAATATCCAAAACCTTGGGTCTATCTACATACACAAAAAAAAAAATACTTCAAGAGTAAAAGAGGAAAAACTAGGTTAGGGGAAATATGATCACACGATCTAGAACCCCTATTATCCTAATCATTGACTATATTAACCTTCAAGTTAGGGTCTTAGATCAAATGTAGTTCTCCCTTAGGGAACATGCATAATCAACACATGGTAGATGAAAGAATGAACTTTCACTTAGGCCCTTCCTTGATCAAGCATGTAAATGTATGTGTGATGCAAAATGTTGAGCTATACTATTGACTGATTTTTAATTATGTATTGTGCCAAAGTAGTAAGTGCTAGATATAAAATGCCTTGTGAAATCCTTTATATAAAAGATTCTTTATTTTGAATTTAGGAACTTTATTCACATTTGGTGGATATTAGAAAGAAAAAAAAAACTTATTGACAAAGATAAGGAAAGCTTGGGACTCATTTAGTGAGGAAACCTTATTGTTGGGACTCAAAATGCCATTAGATAGGAGCCTTGGAAATGGACACCTTAGGGTCCAACACTATAGTCCAATCCTAACACTCCTATCCTATAGGGTCAGGACCTAAGGGTATGGAATTATCATGGGAAATAGAGTCTGGTTGAGCTAGAATGACCATCTGGAAGGCTATAGATGACTGGGAATAAGCAAAAAGGTTACCAAAGTAAGAAATAAGACCAAGACCAGCAAAATAAAAGACTGTGAAAAGACATGATATGTGTGGGTGCTTGACTAATTTAGGGTGTATACATTTGTAGCCCTCTTATTCTAGTGATGCAATGAAATGAAGTACAATAGTAAAATAAAGAAAAGAAAATGCGTACCTAAACTTACATGCATGGAGATGAATGTGCTACAAAGGGTCCAACTCATTTCCTAGCCAAGGAAGTGAATGGAGAGCCAAATAGTGCCTAGAGAAATAAGGAATCCTTGAAATAGATTCCCCCTATACTGGATTTGAAAGTGAAATCCATGTATCATGGAGAAGGAGGGAAATGCTTACCCACTATGCAGCATTGGCTAAAAATAAGGAATGCTCAGAGGCCCAAAACTAATGTCTATCCTCTATCCCACATAAACTCATGTAATCTAGAATGTGTGTATAGAATGTATATACTATGAAGAGCAAAATATATCATGCCCCCACTCTAAATATCTGAACTAGAATTAATAAATGCTTAGAGGCCCAAAACCAATGTCTGTCCTCTATCCCACACAAAATCATGTAGTCTGGGTTTGGGTAATATAACGGACCAACCACTACAGACAGTCATGTGATCTAACCTAGTGACAACTTGGGTATTGTTGGGTGTAACCTAAAAATTTGGTTAATGTTCAAGAAGAGAATCACATGTCCTGCCATTTCATCTGTATAATCTTGAGTGATGAGGATCATGAACATCTGTGCCATGCCCCCAAGTCTAGTATGTCAGTGATGCATCTGTATAATATGAAAATATGTATAACCACATGTGAAATTACATATCTTGCCATATCTTATGTGCAAAACTAGAGACCAAAACACTATGCTCTATACTATGCCTGTAGTCTACTATCTAATTTTGTAATTGTGTCATGTTGTATGAAGCTGTATGTGTGATACGTGTAGTAATTTACATGCCCCCAAATTTGGTATCTGATTCTAAATCTATATCAAAGTCACTATGAATCCATATTATCTGAACCACTATATCTAAATAGTTTGTGTATCTGTAAGCTGAAATCATTTTGGATCCATATGATTTGAACTACTATATCTAAATAGTCTGTGTCTCTATAAACTAAAGGTATATCCCTATGAATGTCTTGAGTAATGCTAAGTAACCCATGTAATCTGAATCACTTTATATCTTGACCAATTTGAGTTGAATCCTATAATCTAAATATTGGAGGTGTAAGAACCATGGTGTATCCACCTATGAGAGTGGATGGGTATGCTGGGTAAGTCTAAGAATAGAAATAGTAGGAATGATGCCCCCCTTTTGGGGAGAAGGATGAAATTTGTGATAGAAGATTTTGAGTCAAAAGTGATGACTAGTGGCGTAAGTAGAAACAAGGTTGGTATGTTGTGTAGAGATTAAAAGATTATTGAATTGATTAGATTGAGCTGTTGAAAGTGGACCAAGTTTTGATTGGTGAGGATAAAAGTGTGTGTTGGAGTATAAAAGGAATATAGAGATGTTTATGCCATAGTAAGTAGATGATACAGTGTGAGAGAGAGAGAAGTTTGAGTTATGTCTAAGGTATCGTTATCATGATTCTATGTAAGAAAATGGTTTGAAAAATGGTGTTATGGGGTTTAAGTTATGGGCAAAATGGTATTTTGCTTAAAACTAGGTAATATAGGAAATTAGATTAACTCTTGATTCATTTGTGTATTGATGAGTTTAAGATCTTGGAGCTCTAAAGTGAGAGATTTGCCAAGGAGATGAGTACCTAATGTAACTCGGTTCTAGCAATTGGTAGCATAGGTTGAGGCTAGTTACGATGTTACCCTAGTAAGTAGCTAAAATGCCTAATTTTTGTCTATTTTGAAGCCTATTTTTGGCTATTTTGAGCTATTTAAAGTGTCATAGGAAAATTTTCACTAGTTCCAGCACTCTTATCCAAGAGTCAATGCTCTTGTCTAGGGTTTAGTGCTGCTATCTAGGTTCTAACACTCTTATTTAATGTTGTATTTTCTACATCACCATTGTCTATTGGGCCTGATTTTCTAAGATTCTAATTTGTTACCTATTATTTTATTGCTTGGTTGTTTACTTGGTATGGTTGACTGATATATATGATATTTTTGGTGTTTTTAGGGTGAGGTGCAGATGAGAGTTTTGAAGGGGCTAGTTGATGGAGACATTGAGGCTATTACCATTATCTGCTGATGAGAGAGTTGTTATGGATATGGTAAGGTTGGGTCATGTGTGTGACCTAGGTATAGTACAATGGGATAGGCATTTGATTACTGGCTTATGTGAGATATGGAATTTGGATACATGTACTTTCTAGATTCTTATAGGGGAGATTACTATAACTTTGAAGCATATGTATCACATTTTTACATTTGCTGGTTAGTGGATGATGTGTGACATTGTAGGATGATATGGGTGCTGATGTTATTGATCATGCATCCTTGTATTTTGCTAGTGTTCCCTCAGGTATACATCATATAGGGAGTGACAATGATGTATTATTATCCATTATTGTATAGTATAGTGTTCTATGCCTACAAAAGTGGTTGGCCATGTTGTTGGCCTCATTTGTTATTGTGGATGGGAGTGGAGTGTCAATTGCATATAAGATGCACAAGATTGTGCATAGTGTGGAGGTATATGACACTATGTCTCATGGGGTAGGACTATGATTTCCCACCTATATAGTGATCTTTATAGGTTTATGAAGGAGGCACTTAATGGTGGTGTGAGTGCAGATACCTTGTTACATTATTGGGCTTATGAGTACATAGAAGTTGTGTGACCAATTGGATTACCTAGGCTAGAGTGGGCACCTTCATAACTAGTTAGGGAACAATGGATGTGTACATTAGCTATCTGGTCCCCTAGGATGGATCATTATAGATGATTTTTAGATATATTGGTGGCTCATGTTAATATATGGAGGACCTATAGAATATTTATTGGGTTGGTTGAGGATGGAGTGTAACCACGGTATATGAGGGTAGTTGTTAGATACATGACCATTGGGTTGGAGTGTGTAATTGATTTTAGTATGAACACATGAATAGATAGTTTGGGGTACCATACGATGTGCCCCTAGTAGCATGGCTGGGGGTGAGGAGTGCATGTGCACCAATGAGAGAAGAAGCACATGCAAGGCCCATAGAGGCTGAACTAACACCATTACCTTTAGATGCATAGAATGTGGATATAAACGTTCTTGATGTGGATGATGTTAGATGCAAAAATGCATATACTTCATGGTGGGTGAGGCATCAGTGGGATCCATTGTATCTTGTTGATGGAGGAGATGCTCCTAAGTATGAGGATCTTGAGCCAATCTAGATGATGGGAGGTAAGCAACAATATCATTTAAATTTTGTGAAAATTTATGATTTTGAGTTTGAATGTAAAGTATATAGCTAACATATTACGATACTTTATGTGCAAGTGGAGTGGGAGGTGCACAGGATGAGGCACATATTGGGGTGGGGAATGATGATGATGAGTACTGGGAGACCATCATTGAGTCAACACTCTAAGAGATCACACAACATGTTCTTGATGATGTAGTGGAGGAAGGTTTGATAGAGTGAGTGACAATTATGATCGATGTTCATGATCATTTGTTTGATAGGGCTGCTATAGTGACAACTATATATGTTAGGGTAGTGGGAGAGAGAGAAATGAGCTGAGGGCTAAGCTGGATAGGCATAGGATGCCCCCACTCAATTTTAGATCAGTGAGTACAAGGATTGTGGATGAGTACACAGATCTTTAGAGGTCATATGTGGATTTGCATGAGGAACATGGTTAGCTATTGGAGTGAGAGAGTCATCACAAGAGGCATGTGGTAGCTTGAGGAGGTGTGGGGTCATTAAGTGCTAGGTTGGATTATGGGACTATTACTAGAGGAGAGAGTGAGACTGAGAGTGAGGGTTTGATGCCCATTCATGGTTGATTGTATTTGATATGGTGTATATGTTTTGAAAACTTCATTATATATATATGAGGGTTTGATGCCCATTCATGGTTGATTGTATTTGATATGGTGTATATGTTTTGAAAAATTCATTATATATATATATATATATATATATATATATATATATATATATATATATATATATGGATACTCATTTGATTTCAACTCATGCATACTGTGTTATGGGATTTGAAGTATATTGGTACAATTGTTACAAATGGTTGATTTAGAAATATTTAATTTGGCATGGATGTTGAGGTTGCCTATGTTTGGTAAAATGTTACTTTGGGATGTTATTTGATTGTTCATGATATGTTCAAGTGTGATGTTGGTTTTGTAATTGGTAAATTATTTTGATAAAGTGATTTGGTTTAAGATTGGAAAAATAGGATATTGGTAAGGTCAAGATTTGGATAATTTGGTTTGGCTAGGGATGGCTATTTAGAACTAGGAATGCTAGTTATTAGTAGAAGGGGATGTAAGATAACACTTTGTACATATCACTTCCTCAAGAGTGACTCAAGAATATAAACACTGGCCCTTTGGCTCCATCATTACCCACTAATTGAAGCTATGTAATCATGCACATGATAATCGATGTTTGGACTGTGTGTCTAATATTTTTGAGTAGGTGGTTCAATAATGTAAAGGCTAGCCCTTTAGATCCATCATTGCCATATGAAGTGAAGCTATGAAATGAAACTAGTATGAATGTATGTCATATCACTATCTGAACCCTGATTTCCAACTAAAAAAGTACCCATCTGATACTATCTACTATGCACTAACTGTAGGGATGCATGGATACTACCGAATGTAACCTTAATAGATGTATAAATAAAAATATGTGATGTGAAGAAGGCTCATCTATCTATAATCTTAGTGGATTGCTACATGAAATAATACCCTATGGCCTCTATTGTGATGCATATGATTGAGCAATAGATCAAGATGGAGCTGAAACATGTGATGGTGGCTCATCTAATCTCAATCATAGTGGGTTGCTACATGAAATAGGTCCCTAAAAACTCAATCATAGTGAATATCTTTTTGAATCAGTGCTATACAATGTGGGTTACTCTAATCTTAATCATAGTGGGTTATTACATGAGATAGGCCCCTAAAAACTTTGCTGTAGTGAATATCTCTTTGGAATGGTACTCTACTATGGTGCCTATGATTATGCTGGATATATATATATATATATATATATATATATATATATATATATATATATATATATATATATATAAGTGAACTATGTAATCCTCAAACTACAATGTTATATGTAGGATTATCTCATTGTATTAGTCTCCAAACCTTATGAGTAGGTGGGATATGAGATCTCCTATGAGGCTCTATCCTAAATATTACATTACTCTCGTGATGAGTAACTGATGATTCCTATGAAGGAATGTCATGGGATGACTCAGTCATGGAGGAATGAGGTCTATGGTTCCATGATGAAGGATATCTTTGTTCCCCCTATGTGAATACTATGTTGCCATTATCAACACATCTATTAATGCAATCTCTAAGTCCATAATAATCATTATCTTTATGTCTACGGATACGATGATAGTTACAAAAGGGTCGATGTGGCTATTTATGTAAGAGATGTGGATATCATCGATGAGTATAAGGAAATGTGATTAACCTTCTATCTAGTATTGCTAATAATATGGCATATGGGCTATCCCACTCTGAATCAAACTATAGTGGTGTCTTGTTGTTGTTCTCCGTAGTGCATACTATAGGTTGTGCTCTGGAGATTGGCTCTCTATTCTTAACTAGTTACTTTTCTGGTTGTGGTTTCCTATCTTGTTTAGGACATGGTGGATGATGAGTTTTAGGAGCTATATATGGAGGTAATGTTGTGAAATCTAGAGTAATTTTATCAATTGAATCTACCTCAATCAATCACAATTTCTTTTCCAAGGCTAGAACTATATAATATAAGTGCCTAAAAAAGGACTATGTTTGATAAAATATATGTTCTAGGAGTGGTTGATGAAGCCCCTTAATAAATATATGTTGAATCTCTAAATATGTTAGTTTATAGATCAATTTTAACATGTGCGTCTTGAATCCTAAGATATAATCACTAACTGGTTCTGAAGTATTATGATGCAATGTGGCAAGTTTCTCATATGTAACACAAAGGCCCATGTTTGCTATGTAATATCTAAGAAATGCCCCCTCTAAGTCATCATATGTGTGCAAGGAGCCAATGGGGGGCAGATGAAATAACCAATTCTATGCCTTACCCACTAATGTCTACTAGAACAACTTTAGTAGAATCAAAGGACGCACATGAGATGGCAAAGCCTTTTGAAAGGCTTGAAGGTGTACGAATGGATCTCTAGTTCCATCAAAGAGAGGCAATGATGGTATCTAGAAATGCTTAGGTAATGAAGATTTTACAAATGTCTTCAAAAGAGGGTTACCATGTAATTAATTGGCATCCATCCAAGACTTATAAGCCTTATTTTCTAAGGTAAGGAGATGTAATTGGTGTTGTAATTCACCAACTACATGCATCAAAGAAATAATCTCCTGGGATGGTATATTAGCATCTTGAAGTGGTTCATTTAATTTTTAAATTTGACCATTACTTTTAGCCATGTGAATGCTACATTTAGCAATTAGATCATAAAGAGGAGGTGTGCTCACTTGAACCATTGGAGGAATGATAACTTGGACCTTAGTAAAGGGTTGTGAGCTACCATTCTCTTTGGGTGAAGAGTGAGAAACAAGTTCTACTATAGTAGGGGGTGGCTTGGGAGATTCATTGGTATCTTTATGTTTTAGTGAATCACATTCTAATTGAGTAGAGGATGTGATGTGATCATTAATATGTGCATTATTTGAAATATAATTATACATATAATTAGAAACAACATTTGGTAGTGAATTATGTTTGAGAGGAGTGAGAGAAGAGTTAGAAACATGAGATGCATTTTCTTTTTCACTATGTACATAATAATCATCATTATGCCATGCATTATCATAATCAAATTTTTTTTCATAGTCACTCTTATTTTCATATTCATTTGCACGTTCACTATCATATTCATTATCACTAGGGAGAAGTGTAAGAGAAGAATTTAATTATTTCTAATATGCAATAAATTATCATGTGAAATTGGAATATTATGTGCATCTATGTTATCCATGGATGTATTGTAAGCATTATTTCCATTTACAATATGATAAGGGTAAGAGAGTTATTATTTAGACATTCTTTTGATAAAGTAGAGTTGAGAGCATGAGATGGATCATTTAAACTATGCATTGGCAATTTGATTTATTGCATTTATATTGTTGTAATTTGAACATAGAAGTAGCAAAAGACAGAGAGAGATTAGGTTCAAATAGAAGAAAGTTATCACCAATGAGAGATTCAATTAGAAATGCATTGCTAATATGTTCATTTGGTGTATTGTGCATAAGAGAATGAGGTGAAAATTACCTTTCCCATTTATCAAAATTATTTTATTTAGAAGAGGGAATTAAAGGGATAGGTTTGAGAGAAGAAGATGCATCTACTTTTTATTCACTATCCCTTTCACATGTATCATCATATTCCTCATTGCAACAATAATAATTATCTTCATTGTCATAATTATGAGAAAAATCTAGAAATTGATCTATGGGATGAGAGGGAAGAAGTGCCTCAGTGGCCATTTTATTTATTTCACCAAAGAAAATAAATGCAACAATAAATACTAACATAGATATTTTGAAAATATTTTTGACACTCTAAACAATTTGCAAAAATTCCAATAATTTTATCTAAAAATTGTAAGGAAAGCTTGGGGTTTGAGGACCTAGTTTGGAAATCTAGGGTTTTGGGTTGGAGTTTTAGAATTTTTGAAAATTATTGTAATAATTTAAATTCTAAAAATAAATTTGACTAAAATAAATACACAAAAATTTATACAAAAATCAGAAATTCAAAATTTGATTTTTGCATAAAATAACTACTAACATAGAGATTTTGAAAATATTTTTGACACTCCAAACAATTTGCAAAAATTCTATAATTTTTATCTAAAAATTGTAAGGAAGGCTTGGTGTTTGAGGACCTAGTTTGGAAATCTAGGGTTTTGGGTTGGGGTTTTAGAATTTTTGAAAATTATTACAATAATTTAAATTATAAAATAAATTTGAATAAAATGAATGCAAAAAAATTTATACAAAAATAAAAATTTTGAAATTGAATTTTTGCAATCAATTACATAGGGAGAAAAGTAAACTTATCTAGAAAAACTGGTTGAGACGAATGATCCAGGGGCTAAAAACTATTGTTTAGAATTGGGAGGATGTCAGGAAACTAGAACTATCCTTTTTTTGGTGAAAGGACATGAGCGACAAAATAAGACACCCTAGGGTTTGACACTGTTGTCTTTTTTTGGTGTTGTCCAAATTGCTCATGAAGACTTGAGTTTTTTAAGTTTTGTTCACTATGTTTGTGTGATCCTGTTTATGAAATTTTGGAGGTTGAATGTTGATAGATCTCCTTTTAAAGATATTTTAATCTCCAAAACCTAGGTCTATCCACACACACAAAACAACAAATACATCAAAAGCAAAAGGGGAAAAAACTAGGCTAGAAGTATGATTTCATGATTTAGAACCCCTGTTGTCCTGATGGTTGCCTATATTAACCCTCAATCTAGGGTCTCAAATCAAATGTAGTTCTCCCTTAGGGAACGTGCATAATCAACATGCATGGTAGATAAAAGAATGAACTTTCACCTAGGCCCTTCTTTGATCAAGCATGCAAATTTATGTGTGATGTAGAATGTTGAGCTATACCATTAACTAATTTTTAATTACGTATTGTGCTAAAGTAGTAAGTGATAGATATAAAATGCCTTGTGAAGGAATTTATATAGGAGACTATTTATTTTGAATTTTGGAACTTTATTCATATTTGGCTGATAGTAAAAATACAAACAAAACTTAAGGATGAAGCTAAAGAGGGATTGAGACTCATTAAGCAAGGAAACTTGACCATTGGGACTCAAAATTCCATTGGATAGGAGTGTTAGAAATGAACACCCTGAGGTACAGTGTTATAGTCCAATCCCAAGACTCTTGTCCTATAGGCTTGGGACTTGGGGGGATGGAATTAGCATTGGAAATAGAGTCTGGTTAAGCTAGAATTACCATCTAGAAGGCTATGAATGACTAGGAATAATAACAAAGGTGACCAAATCAAGAATCAAGACCAAGACAAGTGAAATAAAAGATATGACTAATGTGAATAAGACTTATATTCTCCAGTTGGAGTATCTTATGAAAGGACTATGAAAAGACATGATATGTGTGGTTGCTTGACCAATTTAGGGTGTATATAACTATGGATAAAGCTTATGGCTCTGTATTGGTATAGCTTATTTTAGATGATGTTAGCTCCCTGCTAGTAAAATAAATTGGGTGATCTAGGTGACGTTCACTTGGTTGTGCAAAATCATGCCAATGGCCATGCCAGACACATCAACATGGATATGAAATGGCTTTGTCTAATCAAAGAATTATAGAATAGGAGTAGTGACCATCTTTTCTTAGAGTGTTTAAAAGGCCTCCTTATAAGATCAAGTCCATATGAACTACTCATTATGTTTTAAAAGTTCTTCCAAGGGCATGATAATCTTGGCATAACCACAAATGAACTTTATATAATAACCTATGTGGCCCCAAAAGGCATGAAACTCATGCTAAATTTTGGGCATTGGAAGGTGAAGGATAATATATACCTTCATTGGGTCTACCAGGAGTCCTTACTTATAAATAATATGCCCTAGAAGCATGCCAAAAGGTGTTGCAAATAGGCCCTTATTTAAGTTCAATGAGATTTTCAAGACCTGACATTACTTAAGCATAAGTCTGAGGTTAGTGTAATATTCCTTGAATAAACCATATACCATCTAATCATCCAAATAGACTTTGAGGAAATTGTGGATGAAGTCCTTAAATTCTTAAATTGCTATTCGTGAAAACACTACTGGGGCATTTTTTAACTTGAAGGGAATAACAGTATAGGCAAATTATCCTCATCCTATGGCAAAGGTTATCTTGGGCTAGTCTTCCTTAGCTATTTGGACCTGATGGTACCATAAGGATCCATCTATAAAGGAGTACACTTCATAACCAACAACACCTTCAAGTATTTCCTATGTGAATGGTGTTGGAAAGGGATCTATCACACAGGATGTATTAAGCACTCGGTAGTCCACATAGATATGGATGCATCCATCCTTTTTGATACTAATAACCATGGGATTGACCCACTCATATTCAACAATGGGAGAGATTAATTTAGCATAGAGCATATTGTCAATCTCCTCTTTAATGCATGCCCAAATATTAGGATTCATCTTATATGGGTATTTTTTCACTAGTTGAGCACCATCAACTAGCTTGATGTGCATCTTCCCCAAGGATAGGTGGGCACCTATCATCTCACTATAGTTCCTTGAGAAGACATCCTAATATTCCTTTAATAACTCAAAGATTTTTGTAATCTTTGTGTCAATCTAATAGTTTCCTATTATGGCCATCTTTGGTTCTTGGTTTGAGCCAATGTTATGCTAAACAATTTGAATAGGACCATGGTAAGGGTTGCCCATATAAGTACTTGTGTCTTGAATAGTTTTTGTGCCAACTTCTATAAGAATATATAGATAGTTGAACATTGGGTCGGGTGGAGTAGATCTTTCTCCTTTATATACTTGGAAGACAAAATTTTGTTTTCCTAGGTGAATATCTTCACATCAGTCTTTGTCAGGGACTGGTGTAGGCATATGAACTCAGTGTGTTGAAGGCTCAGTGAAAAAATGTAAAGGCTCTTTAGGGTCATGATGGATATTCCTCAGACGGTCCTCCATTAGACTTGGGTCTTCAAGAATTGCTTCATGCATGGCCTAGAAAGTGAGGTGCAAATCCATCTTTGGTGATGAAAAGGAGAGTGTCGAGTTCATGCTCTCCTTCAGTAACTACCAAAACTTGGTACTTATGTGTCATTCTTCATGAATATACTATGCCCATGCCTATGCCATGTGCATAAATTTCCATAGATTTATGTACCCATGAGTACTCTGGTAAGTATGTTTCTTTATTTCTCCATATTGTCTCACAAGATTCAATGCAAGGTTCAGGTGCTTACATGCCACTATAACTAATTATTCCCTCGACCTTATGATCATAATAGAATCGATGATGTAGAGAAAAATGTAATTGATCCCAAAATAGAATTTTCTCTTTATGGGTATGCCACCACCTTGTGATGGTGTCATCAAAAAGGTGATCTAATGACCTCATCTGATCATTTTTGGTGTCATATAATTCTTTGGGGCATTGGGAAAAATCACATACCTCTGTTTATCCTTGGAATCATGGGGATTTATCAAGTCTTTCTAGAGGTGGTCCCACCAGTGGCCCTCTTATTTCCAACCTAGTAAGGTGAACAAACTTATGACATTTAAGAAGCTAGCGTGGGAAGTTCTCTTGACTATTGATGGTGCTACACATCCTCCCAGTGAGATCATAGTCACCATGGGCCCAACAGTTATAAGCATTGCTTTTAGTATTAAAAATAGACTGGTTATCTGATCATCAAAGAACACCATTTGGGGTGGGATCATGCTATTCATCACTTCTAGTAGTGACATTATATATATGGTTGATGTCTTTATCAACGTTAATGGGATGTATATAAGGGGGTCCTTGTGCTTGATCTAGTGGGATTATAATGTGCTAATCAACGTTTTCAAAACTATTATAATATTTTTTGAAGCTTAGGTTTGCATTATTCTCATATCACTAAGGTCTTCCCAATAGAGCTAGGCATTCATTAGCTTTAGCTAGCTCCAAAACCTCAAAATCAAATTTTAATGGCACTCTAAGTATGTCAACCGTTGCATTCTTGAGGATCCCAATAGGGTGTGCACAAGTATTATTTGCCATGCATAAGATATAAGGTGAAGGCTATAACACTATAATAGATATTTTGTGCCAAGCATATTTGGTGAGGACATTGACTTCTATGCTAGTGTCCATGAGTATGTCCCAGATTACCTATCTATCGATGGAAGCATTAACCAATATTTCTCTATCTTTTAGGGGGTAGAAAAACTAAGATTATCCTTTCACTGAGTATGATTTAAACAATGATCTTCACTTTGCCTAATGATGTGGGGGTGAATCTCATTTGGTATTTGGGCTTGAATCTTAAGCTAAACACTAAGCTATGGGACAATATACTCATCTAGTATATGATTGCATAGTTCTTGAAAGTCATCCTGTGCCACAGGTCAAGGTTCAACTTCCCTTTTCACAACAACATGTTGTGTTATGTCCTTATCTTTGAGAAACTAGATATCTCCCTAAATTTCATGCACAAGCACCATAATATTTTGTAGGATATCCTTTTTCTATTGAACATCAAGGTTCTTTTTAGCTTGTGGTTCTTCTCATTATACCTTCTCAATCAAATTAGTTTTCAACTGGGTCTATCCCCCACTATGAGTGGTAATGTTTACCTATTGAACTATAGGGATGGTTGGGTGTGCACACCACCAAATCATCTTGATGCCATTTTCATTTCACTCTTTGGTAATATTTGCATACAATTCAATACACTCTTCCAATTGGTGGTCCTTTTTACAAAAGGCACACATTGGGTAATCAAGGCAATCCCTTTGATAATGGTTCGGAGACCCACATTTGTAATAGGTATTGGGTGGAAAATTATCACCTCCTCATCCTCTCCCTATTCTTCATCCATGATATCCACCATTGTCTTGAGTATTTTCTATTGAGGTTTGGCACATACCATGTGTTTGAGCTTCATGAATGCCACTGATCAAATGGTAGTCATTAGTGTCATGAGTGTATGCATCACAAATCTTAAAATAGTCAGACACCTTAGTGTGCATAACTCACTAAAAAAGAGGATAAGAGTGGATATCATGTTTTTCATGGTAGATTTTACATGTTTATTTAAGTACCACATAGATGTTATTATGTGGAAAATTGATCTGTATATGGCCTTTCATTTCATAGTCAGTACTTCAGACATACTGCATGTTTCATGTGCATTATTGGCCATCAAATTCTCAAGTTGTGATTCCATGGAGGCTATATGTGTTTCCATAAAGGGACTAATCTTAGTGTCAATGCTTCCAACCACTTTATCATGGACATCAGCTTCCAAAACCTCACATGGGCTAGTGAAGGTCCATTGTGACAAGGTTCACCGTAAGGGTAGTAATAGTCCTCCCATAAACCATTGTGCATGTTGGGAAGATTTAATTTCAAATGATAGTTTAGATAAAAAGGTCTAAAACCTTGTGTCATACTCATGTACGCTCTCTATAAGTCCTTGCTTTATGTCCTTCAGCACTACTATGCTCTATTGCTCAAATTTATGAATGTTAAATTCTTGTAGGAAGGCTATTTTGAGCTAATCAAATTTGACCACTACTTAATAAGTGTTAAAATTTTGGTATCACTTGTGTGCATGATCTAATAATGTAGTTATGAATTATGTGGCCTTATGTTCAAAAGATGTGATACCTCACACCCTCCAAATTAGTATGCATTTGTGGACATGCTTAATTACATTTTCCACCCCTCAGTATTCAAGTGTAATGTCATCTCATAGTAGACCGTAGTTGGTTGAGGTGTTTGAATAGGTGGTTTCTAACAAATTTAAGCTTGAGTCCTTTGAGGATGGAGTCTACTTCCTCTCATGCCTCTTCCTAGTCTTCCTCTAGCTCCTCCAGTAGTAGTGCTCATGGTGTGGGGCATGGTAGTTAATTGGTTAACCAAATTTTTGCCTATACTCTATCTTTGAGGGCCAAGTCTACAAACATCCTAAGTTATGCCATAGAATTCCCTTGAAGAGGGTAAGATAGTGTTAAATACAAATGAGTTTCAATTGGCTTAGTTTCATTATCCCTTACCAGTTCAAATTTTGATTCCAAACTATCTATATCCCAATTTTGAATGTGTACTCCATCTGACTCAAAAGCATGAGTGTGTATTATGTTAGGGGAGCTTGGTTGGTTTAAACTTGGTTCTCAGCTCCTACCATCCATCTTATTTCTCCTTCATATGATAGTTATTGGCATAGAAAATGGCTCAAAACTGATGGGGTCCTCATGTGTTTTTGCTTCCCTAAGACTCCTAACAACACTCCTTGAGCTCTCCTAATCTCTTCTTGCACCGCTAACTCCCATAATCCTTTATTGAGATTCATCATAATTTCATTTTCATAATGCACATTGGCTAGCTTCCATATTGAATCCATAATCTTTTATCAACCCTTATTCTCCCCTTCTAAATGTGTGGCTCATGCAAAAGAGGATTTAGCCCTACATTGATATAGTTTTTTGTCCAAGATCAACAAATAACTTCTTAATTTCAAAAGCAAAAAGCTTAAGATAGTGACCCCATAGTTCTCAAAGTAATTGGTACTTGGATTCTTCAAGGCATCAATAGGTGGTCACAACATACTCTAGAATGTAGCTATTCAGAACTCCTTTCCACCAAAAGTTAACTTCTCACATCTATGGGGCTCTAATTCATGCTAAAGCCCTTTGCCATTATAGCATCTAAAACTACCTCCTTCCAAGATTCCTTGATTGTGATTGAGCATATGCTATCAACCAAGCATTTAAGTGAACTAGGACCTCCAAAAATAAGGTTTCATACAATGGGATGTAGATATTATGCTCCACCCACTACCTTGCAGATATACTTGGTTCAAGATATGTAACTACAAAATTATCTTCAACACTAGTAACCCATTATTCTATATTTTCTAGTGTAATACACTCCAAAATCTTTCCATGACTATGCTCTCAAGTGCTTCATGTCCTAGTAATAGAACCAAAATGTTGGGTATTTTAGTTAAGTTTGGCTTTAACATTGAAGTCTAACCTAATGTGCTAACATGCTACCTTTTTCACGTAATACCTAAGTCTTGCATGCTCACCTGAAGTGCATGACAAAATATCAGTTATCATAGGTTTCATAACATAGTTTGGATAACTTGTTCATATTCATCAATTAAATAAAGATCATGTAAAAGCATAAACCTACTATTTCAATCCTATGAGTTCTAGATTGGATTAGAATTATCATGCATATTATAGTCATCTTCTTACTTAGCATTAAGTGTCTAGAAAAGAACATCAAATTAGGTTTCTTTCACATAGAGTGTTTAAACACAGTTCCTACCATCATTGATAGTAACAAAAATTGATACAACATGCTATCATATATTAAGCTTAAAGATTTTCCACCACAACACTATATAATTCATCTATCCATCTATCATCCATATAATTCTTTACAAAAAGGGTATTTATACTTGTTTTACCTTGACCAAGTGTTTACACTTATTAATGGCATGTATAGGTGGCCAACAAACTCTCAATAGAATAAGAGTCATGGTGCTTAACAATTAGTTCCTCCTAAAGATCTAGGCCTCTATACCCCTTATATCCTCACTCTTTGCTCTATATTTGTTGCCATATGTTCCTCTCATTGTGGGCTAGTGCAAGAGCTCTTATCAATAAGGTTAGAATGTACCATTTGAACCCTTATTCCAACTACTTCCTACTTCCCACATGCTCGCCTAGTCTTCTGCTTCCATTTTGAGTCCTATGTTATTAGGTTGCTCATGACTTATTCTCCTCTAATTGGATCCTATCATGCTGGTCCTTCCATGTCATTATCCTTTCATGCCCGTAAGTTCTACACCATGATGCTTCTATGCTTATTAGCTACGTGCCATAGTCCTCTTGCACCATGGTCCTTCTACACCATACTGGTTCTACACCAAAATGGGATAACACTTAGTCAAAATTGAGGGGCCAACACACTCTCTCTCCATTTCCACCAATAATGACTATCCCTTCCTAATATGCAACCTTTTACATCTTATTCTCTTTTAAATTTATTCTGTTATATTATTATACAAAGTGGTATAGTTGTAACACTCCCTCTCTATATCCACCACAATGACTACCTCTTCCTAATATGTAACATTTCTCCTACTGACCTACACCTTTACCTTATAAATGTTCTAAGTTACCTCATCACAAGTCACATTACAATTGTATTATATTACAATTTCTAATGCACCAATTACATTAGAGAAAGAACTAACCACTTCATGGCCCTTATTTATAACTTAATGTTGATCTTATATCTTTATTTTTTGGAGAAATTTAATTAATTTATAATATTCATTTTTTTGGAGATTTTTATAGGCATATAGTAATATAGATTTCTTAATATTATAATCATTTTATTAATGTCATATAGATTTCTAAAAAATTGTAATAAATATATTACTATAAATTTCTTAATAATATAATCATTTTATCAATGTAATTTTTTTCAATGAATATTAGATATATATATATATATATATATTGATACTTTAACTATTTTTTAGTAAAAACATTATCGATTTGATTTATTCAAATTATTTAATAAAAAAATATTAATTTGATTTATTCAAATTATTTTAGATTATTAAAGGTATAGGTTATATAAATATAATAATTATATATTCTACATATAACACACTTAAAACTTGATTACTATATTCTTGATAAATTTTATAGTGATTAAAAATTTGCAAAATCTTATTCTTTCCTAATTTAATAATAAACTTTATTAATTTATTGTATTTGACTCTAAATTTATTATTGAATTTAAATAATTATTAGATAAGATTAGTAGACACTTAGTTCTAAATTCTTCATCTTATTTTTATATTTGATTGAAAAACTTCTCTCTACTACATTATCATATATAAGCATAAACATGTGTGTGTGTGTGTGTGTGTGTGTGTGTGAGATCTAAAAAATGTTAGTAATTTGAAAAAACATGCTAGTGATTTGAAATAAACACACTTACTATATAAATTTTATTTATATATTATGTACTTTTGTATAATGACAACACTTCCTCTCTATATCTAACAACAAGGATTGTCCAATTCTAATATGCAACCTTTGTCCTATTGAACCATAAATTAGCCGCCAAAATGGATTAAATTAACTTGACACAATGTACATTATAATTTTTATTGTAACTAACACGTTAAAGGTAGGACTAGCTACTACGCGGCCCTTATTTTTTTAAGTTTTAGAAACATTATAACCTTCAACAAATTTTGAATCAATAAGTATGTTTAATTTGAAATTCTAGCCTTGGAAATGAGATATGGAAGTAGTTTTGCATATTTTTATAGGACATATGGATGGTGGTAAAATACTTTCAAGACTTTTCAACATGGGCTTGAAAAGACTTACAAGCCATGACATCCGATTAGGATCAATAGGAAATAAAGAACTAAAAAGACTAGATCCAAGGAACGCTTTACAATTACTCTAAAGTGTTAATATTATAAACCATTGATCAACGGTTTGGGATGCATTCATAAGGGTTAAATCCAATCAAAGTGATGCAGATATATAACTTCTAGAGGTCATCATTTTTGAACCATAATTATGTTGGATCTCTTGTTTATGTCAAAATGATTGTATCAGAAAGTTTAATTCAACCATAGCCTGACCTATTTGTTTAGGGATAATTTTAGAATTTTTAGGAGGCCATATGTGACCATCTAAGGGTCTAAAACTATATGTTAAAATATATTTTTAGATTTTTTCTATTTTTATAAATATGACATTTTTGTAACCAGACATGAACTTTAGTTTATTTATATCCAGTAGGTTAATTTTTATGTTTAGAATATATGTGGATATTTTTAGTCCTATCTAAGCTTGAATACAAAACTTACTAAAAATAATGCTTGAAAATTGACAAAAGATGAAATTTACTAAGAATAACAAATTTCTAAAAATTATATGTGTTAATTAGTTTTACGTAGCTTTTGATTTATTTAGATTTTTTAATTATGCATGTCAACTCTAATTTTAAGTTGAGCTTTATTTAAATACTCTTATGTAATATTTTATTCAATCAATGAGAATCAACTAAGAAGATTGATTTTTTTTCAAGTTTTGAGTTTTATGCCTATTATTATTTTCTTTAGTTAGTCTATGTTTTCATCATTTGGTACCAGAGAAAGTTTGAATCTTGGAGGTAATATCTTTGTGAATTAATATTTTATATTTTGGTAGAATATCTTTTGATTGAATAACAAGTGAAATAGATGGTGAGAGGATAAGGACAAGGAGGAATTACGTAGATGAACATGACTATGCAAGAGTTGTAAAGGTAAGTGGAACAATTAACCGTAAGTATCATAAATCAAAGACAAAAGTGAGCATAATATGAAACATATGAAAAACAAATCATGAAGATGAAATTTATAAAGAAGAGGAATAAGAAAAACTACCATTAATGGGAGATATGATGGCTAGGGATTTAGAGGGAAGGAAAAAATGAATAAAGGTTGACGTTCTAGCTTATGGAGGCAATTTTAAACCAGAGGAGTTGATAGACTGGTTAATCAATATAGAGAAGTTTTTTGAATGAAAGATTTTGAGAGAAGATAATAAAGTAAAGTTTTCATGCACAAGATTGAAAGGTCATGTAATGATTTATTGGGATCACCTACAGAAAAAGAGAAAAAGAAAGGGTAAAGATAATATTAACACATGGAGAAGAAACTAGAGAGAAATTTCTTCCTGTGAATTATGTACAAACCCTATATAGAAGATTATAGAATTTAAGGAAAAAGGATCACAGTATATAAGAGTATACATATGAATTTTACTATATTTACATACGAGTAGATCATGATGAAATGTAAGAAAAAATGACTACAAGTTATGTAAATGGTTTGAAGTTTTATATTCAAGTTGAATTGGGCATGCATATAATACTGTACATGGAGAAGGCTTATCAATTATCTTTGAAGTAGAAGAAAAATAAAATAGACAAAATTTCACAAGATCAACTAGTCTAAGAAGAGGACAATCCCCTCAAGTAAGGGGATGATGTGGGTTCAATATCAATAGAGGCAGGTTTAATCCCAATTGAGGGGAATCATCATGTGGTACAAAAAATCAAGAAGATAATAGAAAAGGGTTTCAATATCAATAAAGAGGGAGAGTATTTTAGAGAGGACGAGGCTACGGTGGTGTTATAGGGTGGTTTATAAATCAATGCATGTATTATGTTTGAAACATTATAAATGTGGAAAATAAAGGCACAAGATATTTGAGTGTCCACACTATCATCAAAAAGAAAGGAGACAAAAGAATCACTTAAGAGTAAATTTAGTTAAGGTTGAGATAGAAGAAAAAAATACAGAAGTTGTAGCAATATACATTAGAGAAAATCTCATGATGAGGAGAACAATGATTCCTCCAAGGAAATAATATGTGCAAAATAAGTGGTGATGCATGGCGATAAAAAACATTTATCAAACAAGGTGCACTTCAAGAGGTAAGATATGCAAAGTAATTATAGATGGTGTTAGTTGTGAAAATATGTTTTCTAAATAAATGGTAGAGAAATTAGGTTTGCAATGTGAAAAGCATCCCTATACTTATCATATTTTATGATTTAATAAAGGAAATGAAATTACAATAGATAAAATGTTTTTTTATCAAGTTTTCTATATGAATAACTTAAAAATATGAAATATGGTGTGATTTTATTCCAATGGATGCATGTCATGTGTTTTTAGGAAGGCCATGGTAATATGACAAAAAAATAATTTATGATGGAGCAAAGAATACATATATTTTATGGAAAGTTGTTACAAAGGTATTTTTTCTACCTCTTAAATAATAATGGTAGACATAGAGCATGTTGTCTAAAAAAGAATTTATCAAATACATGGAGATGATATGATGTTGTTATGCATTAATAGCAAAGAAAGAAGACACAAAAGTGGTGCAAATACTAGTAAAAGTAGCAAAAGTGTTGAAAGAATATGAAAATGTTATACTTGATGAGTTACCAGATGGTTTACCACAAAAAAGAGACATTTAACATCACATTGATTTAATTCTAGGATTAATTCTACCCAATCAAGCAACTTATAGGATGAGTCCAATAAAACACGTAGAATTGAATAAATAGGTTACTGAATTGGTGAGGAAGGGTGTAGTAAGGGAGAATATGAGTCCTTGTGAAACAAAAACATTTATAACTCCAAATAAATATGGAGGGTGGAAGATGTGTGTGGATAATAGAGAAATCAATAACATTACCATAAAATAAAGATTTCATATACCTTGTTTAGATGATATGATAGATGTTCTTGCAGGAGCAAAATAATTTACTAAGATTGATCTAAGGAGTGGTTAATATCAGATTCCGATTCATGAAGGAGATGAATGGAAATTAACATTCAAGAATATGGATGTTTATATGAGTGTATGGTGATACAATTAATATTATATAATGCACTCAACACATTAATGAGGGTGATGAATATAGTGATACAAGATTACATTGGTATGTTTGCAGTGGTTTATTTTAATGATATTTTGATATTCAGTAAGGGTAAAGAAGATCACTTAATACATTTGAGAATGATTTAAAAGTTGATAATAAAGGATAAACTCTATGTAAATTTGAAGAAGTATAGCTTATGTAGAATAGTTTGGTATTTTTAGGATTTCTAGTTTCAATAGAAAGGCAATTATTAAGTGGCCTATTCCAAAATGCATAATAGAGATAATTTTTTTCCATGATTTAGCAATTTTTTACAAAAAGTTCATTAAGAATTTTAGTAGAATTGTTACACAAATAACAGATTCTTTGAGAGGAAAATAATTTGTGTGGACAAGGGAAACAACATAAAGCTTTGAGTTGTTGAAGAATAAGATTATAAAAAAATATATTTTAGCATTACCAAATTTTAACAAAGTGTTTGAGTTGGATTGTGAGGCTTCACATACGGGAATTTGTGATGTGTTTATTCAAGAAGGATGGCCAATAACATATTTTAGTATAAAGTTAATGAGGTAATTTAAAGAAGTATTCTACATATGATGTTGAATTTTATGCCATTGTACAAGAATTAAGACATTAAAGACACTACCTAGTACAGAAGGAGTTTAACCTATTTATAGATCATGAGGCTTTAAAGTATATGAACACTTAAAAGAAATTAAATAATAGGCATGCAAATTAGATGTCTTTATTGTAGGGGTGTACTTTTGTTTTGAAGCATAAACAAGAAAAATAGAATTAGATAGTTGATGCTTTGATCAGGAGAGTGGTGTTGTTAACTACTATGGTGAGTGAAGTAGTTGGATTTGAAGTTGTTACATAATTAAATGATATTAATCCATATTTTTGTAAGATATTTGAGAATTTCAAGAATCCACTAGTAGGTGAGACATTTAATATTCATGATAAATGTCTTATAGATGATGGTTATCTCTTTAAAGGAAAAACACCTATGTATTCTAGCTAGGTTTCTAAGAGACAATATTATAAAAGAATTACAAAGTGGTGTTTGGATGGACATTTTGGTAAGACTAAAACAATATATTTGGTGGAGGAGAAGTATTTTTAGCTAAATATGAAGAGATATGTGAAAATATATGTTTCAATATGTAGGATATGTCAAGTGGCTAAGAGCCATGCACAAAATACAGGGTTGTGCATGCTATTACAAGTGCTAAGAGGACCATGGACAAATTGAGTATGGATTTTGTGTAGGGATTACCAAACACACATAAAATTAATGATTCAATTTTTTTAATTGTGGACATGTTTTCTAAGATGGCTCATTTTATTTCATGTAAGAAAATCAATGATACCACCATAATTACAAAACTATTTTTTAAGGATGTTGTAAGATTGCATAGTGTTCTAAAAACCATTACATAAGATATGGATAGAAAATTTCTAAATTATTTTTTGAGGAATCTATGGAAGAGGTTGGGAACTAAGTTAAAATTTAGTAGTGCATACAACCCATAAAAAAATGAATAGACATATGTTGTACATAGGAGCTTGAAAAATTTATTGAGATGTATAGTTGGAGAGAAGCCCAAGCGATAGGATTTAGCTTTACCACACATTGAGTTTTCATCTAAAATTCAATAAAGAGGTCAACAGAAAAATTACCATTTCATATTATTTATGAGAGAATTCCTATGGATTGTTTAGATTTGGTACAAATACCAATTAAATAGTGAGTTAGTGATGATGCAAAAACATTTACAGAGTATATATAACATTTGTAAGAAGTGAGAAGAAAGCTATAGGAAAGTAATAAAAAATATAAAGTGGTAGAAGATATTAGAAGAAGGTCAAAGGTATTTGAATAAGGACATTTGGTGATGGTTTATTTGAGAAAATAAAGATTTCCAAAAGGGACATACAACAAGTTTAAGTACAAGAAAATTAGATCATGTAGAATTGTGAAGGAAATCAAAGATAATGCTTATGAGGTGAGTACCACATAATTTTGACATGTCTATAGTATTTAGTGTTTCAATTTTATATGATTTCCATGAAGAAGATGGTTAAGGGGAAGAAGATAAAGAAGTATATTGGCAATATCAAACACCAAAAAATAATTAAAAAAAGATAACACAAGTTTTGGATAAAATGATAATGTAAACTAGGCAAGGAAGTTATAACAAGTATTTGGTATAGTGAGAAGGACTACAATTGAAATACGACACTTGGATTTTAGAATGGGAGCTGAAAAATATTAACAAGAATAAATAGCAGGGTTTTAATCAAGACAACTCATAGGAGCTGAGTTGTTTTCAACCAGAGGAGAATGATGAGAAGACCAAACTTTTGGAGGCCATAACTTTTGATTTGTAACTCTGTTTGACCTCTCATTTACGTCAAAATGACTATCTCAGAGATTTTAATTTAGTTGTAACCTACTCTATCTGATTAGATACATTTTAAACACTTTTTGAAGGCCATATGTGACCATCTAAGGGTCTAAAACTATATTTTAATATATTTTTCAAGATTAATCTATTTTTATAAATATGATATTTTTATAACCGAACATGAACTTGAGTAGAATTTCATCTATTTGGTTAAATTTAGTGTTTAGAAGATACGTAGATATTTTTAGGCCCATCCGAGCTTGCATGCAAAACTTACTAAAAATAGCGGTTAAAAAAATTACTAAAAGATGAAAGTTACTGAAAATAACAATTTCCTAAAAATTGCATGGATCAGTTAGCTTTAGATAACTTTTTATTTATTTATTTATTTATTTATATTTTTAATTATTTATGTCAAACCCAATTTTGAGTTGAGATTTATTTAAATACTCTTATGTAAAATTTTATTCGTTCAATGAGAATCAACAAGAATATTACTTTCATGCAAGTTTGGAGTTTTATGCCTATTGTTATTTTGCTTAGCTAGTCTGAGTTTTCATCACAAAGGATTTAATTAACCTTTGATTCATAACATAGATAGGTTAGCTTGTAAATGTAAGTCTATACCAAAAATATTGTTAGTTTTTGGATTGTGATTTGATCAATGGTAGAGAAGATGGAGATGGAGGAGATTCATAACAAATGAAGGCAATTCAGAATCAACAAACTATGAACTAAAATATAGACATATAATTTTGTAACATTTAGAAATTGAACCACCTTAACTTCCCATCATGAATGGTACACTCTTGTAACATATTTTAGTATAATAAATAGATGAAATGAATAAAATTAGGTCCCTAAATATATAGGATATACCCAAGATTTTTTTTTAGTTTATAGAATAGAAAAGCGGTAATTAGATTAAGATGGAGAAAAAATATATAAATTTGAAGAAGGCCTAAGTAGACCAAATTTGGAATTTATTCGATTTTTTTATAAAAGTATAAGTTTGAGTGTGTTTTTCTTATAAATTATCTTGTATCCATTTTTAAAAATTAATGAAATCGAACCTTGTTTTGTTAATTAAAATTTTATTTTATTTATTACTATCCACTTTCAATTGGTTGTGTGTTTGATGGTTGTTTAATTGAAGCTCAACCATGTTGTCACTTTTCACATGAAATAAGTTTATAATCTTGCATTTTTGAGTTAACATAAGTTTAGAAGAGATGGTAAGTTGTAGGATCAACTTCACATGTATTAAAGAGAATATATTGCTCATAAAGCAATAACCTTGGATGAGGAAGAGGAGGTAGATCTCCAATAGTTGAAAATGATGTTGAAATGTTACAAAATCTGTAGATTATATTAAAAATTATAGAGACAACTTAATAAAGAGATGTTCTAAAAAATTAATGAGGATAAAATAATCCTTAAAAATTAATCGTAAGTTTGATTAAAATTGAGAAATAATATCCCATGATTTAATCATAATGTAAGTTAAGTTAAATATCAACACATCTATTTTTTTTTTAAAGATAGAAATCTAAAGATTTGATAAATTATATTATAGAAATACAATATTATTTTGATTCCAAATAAATAGATAACCTTAAAAAGGTTAAGTAATTTGCATACCCCAGTTCAAAAAATCTTACATACATCTAAAAATTATGGTTAGAAATAATTAAAATGGAAAAAGAAAAAAAAAAATATTTAAATATTATAATTGCAAAACTAAAAAAAATGTTTTCTTATCATATTTTTAATTAAATTTGTTTAATAAATTGTATTATATAAAAAAATAACATTGTAAATTTCAAAGATTACACCCCCAAAAAAATTATAAGATGATGATTATTTAAAAATAGGTCATATATAAGACAAAGTAAAAATTTAAGGTACATAAACGAACTTTGCCTTAAGATGAATTTGGTGTGGTTAAATTAAAGTTTTTAAAATAATCGTACTAGTATGCTTCACGGGAAGAAAGAATTGGAAAGGAGATATTATAGTTAGACAAGGCCAAGGACGTGGAAATAAGGAAGGAGAAGAACGAACTTCTCAATATGGACATACACCATTTAATTATCCAAAATTTGGACATATTATATAAAAGGAGGATAAAGGATTTAATCCAAGACAAAATGTGGCTTCAATAGATCATATTTATAAACATAGTGAAATTTTGATGTTGCATAGAGTTTTAAGAGGAATGCCCATGGAATAAAAAGAGACATATGGTGGTAATATGTACATACAGATGGTGGTAATATGTATATATGAGGATATTTATTATAAAGTAAATTAAGATAGAAATTATAGATTTATTAGAATATATGAAATTAGAAATAAATTTAAAGATATTGATGTGCAATTGATAGATGAAATGAGATGATTATATTATTAGTAGATTTTGAGGAAATAACAACATTAAGAGTGTCATTTTAAAGCTCTTCATGATATTTAATATAGTTTTGTGTTGATAAATTTATTTGAGAATATTAGTATAAGCTAGAAGTATTTATTTGTAGACACTTAATTTTAGTATAATACTCTTTTGCATCGTATCTTTTTTATACATTATCATATTTAGCCTCCTTGTATACATTTGACTATTTTTGAATATTGTTTTACTCACATTATATATTCTCCATCCTTGATACATATAGATTCACTCATGTTTATTTCAAGTCTACTTATTGATAGCTTAAAGATCCTAGTCATCCATTTTTTGTTCAACTTGATTTCCATTTTTTTTAGTTTTTCTTCCTATATTAGAATTGGTGGACTATCGATTCTATCCATATTCCTTTTGTGGGTCCATCTTAGCTTGATTCCTTATGCCTTCAATTTTGCTTATCATTAGTGCACATAGTCAAACTATATAGAAGTGTCATATATAGGCCTATATATACACATCAATACTTATTTATTACCAAGTGAAAACCAAGTGATCTCTACATCTCCCCCTGACTTCAAATTTTAGTTGCACATTGAATCCATTCATAGCTACACTTTTCAAGGAGCCTACACATTGATTTTTTATTACATCTGCATTGAATTCAAGTCTTGTTCCATCATAACCTTGTGATAAAATAAAGTTATAACAAGAGCATACAGCTGCATTCGATTATTCTAAGAAGAGAAGGTGAAGTGTTATTTCTCACTTAGGTTGGAGATTCATTCACGCATACTAAAATTAAATTGAATCTAATTCTAAGTGTGTGAATTATGTAGTTACATATCCTCAAGAGGTTTTCTAATTTAGTTAACTGTAAACACCTATTTTTGATATAATACCATGGATAATATTAACAATAGACCTCTACAAATTTTAATAATATCATGGTGAATCTTAGATGAGAGGTATAATTTAATGGGCCAATATTTGGAATTTTTTTCTAGCAAGTGTAAATTTATTCTTTACTTCATTAGTTTTAAAAAAAAACTTATACATATTTAGAGGATTAAATTTGATATTAAAATCAAGACATAATGACATCTCATCCTTTTTGAATTTTTAATTCTCAAAGTTACATTTTTTCTCTTGTTAACTTTTTGTTATTGTACACCAAAAACCAAAAATATAATTTGTTTTTTAATGAAGATACCAAAAACATTTCTTTTATCTTTGAATAACAAATATATGTTCTATTATATTTATCCAACATGTACTTAAAAAGGAATTAAATCAAAATTTCAAGTACAGTAGTGACCACATTTGATAATTATATAATTGTGTTTACACATTTTTGTTGTAAAGTGTAATCAATAAGCATTAATAAATACTTTTTAATCAAAAATTGTAATAAATGATTGCTCAGAACAATCTCTTTTAAAAAAATATTTATATTTTGACATAAAAAACTTCTGTTTGTATATCAAGAAAATAAAATAGTTTTGTATTATTGTAAAATGTAATCAATAAACATTCATAAATAATTTTTATCAAAAATTATAATAAATGATTGCTTAGGACAATTTATTTAAAGAAAGTATTTATATTCTAACATAAAAGGCTTTTATTCTTATAACAAGAAAATAAAATAGTTTGGTATCATTATAAACTTTAATTTTAACTTAAAAGAGCACATTTGTAATTCATAACAACAATAGGAAGCATTAAAATTATAGTTTTAATCAAATTCATTAATGACAAAGAAACTTTATTGATATAGTTTTAGTCAAATTCATTAATCATTAAAGGCAAAGAAACTTCCTTGATTGCATTAGGGAAAAATTATAAGGGAAGGATTCTTCTATATACTTATAGCATCATAGTTGGCCAAATTTTCATTTAAACGATAAGTGTCATAAATTATCAATTTTTATATTTGAGAATATTAGTAAATTTTAGATAAAGTTGTGGGAGAGCTAAAGGAACAATTTAATATTGGAAGGGAGACAAGAAGAAGTCTATTTTAATTTTGGAAGCTTACATTATGATTTGATCATAGAGGATGGGTTCAGACTGTATATTATGAATGAAATCAGAAAAAAATTCATTAAATTAATCAACAAATATTTATTCAAAGATGGCGCCTTTAATTTTATTTCTATGATGGCACCTTGTTAAATCCATACTTCATTTGAGGAATTGAACTCTCATTTGGTTGAGCTTTTAGAAGTCCCAAATGAAATGTTAATAATATATGATAGATAGTTAACACATTATGTTTGGATTATTTTCTATCTAGGCCTAAATTTTCTTAGGCGTGCATGATGAAATGATTAAAACTCAACGTACTAGTATGCTAGCATTTCATGTAAGAATTAGAGTTATCGTGCACTCACTAGAAGCATGTAGTGAGGGACCGGTACCCATTAGTTTTGTCATGTGAAGGTATACTTAACATATAACGACACTCAAATGCATCCACTTTAGTCAATGATTAACCTAAAATAGAAATACACAGTAGTTATGGATGTGAATTTAGTTAAATAAATAAACACATATAAAATGACCAGCACCATCGTTTCCATCATCAAAACAATATCATTCAATTAACACAGGTTCCATTCATCATATAGAAAAGAGATTCAAAAGTTACATAAACAATTGTATGGTGCAACTTAGTCATACAACTCTGCTATCTATTTGAGTACGATGATAAAAAATATCACAATAGTATCCTCGATCACATCAATGGAATAATAATCAACAACATTACAAAGTTTTATTCAAGGGTATTTATATTTTATTTTCCATGACCAAGTAGTTACAATAATAATCACACTCATAGTGACTCACCAATGATATTCAATGGACTTAGAGTCATGGTAACCAATTACATTATTTTCCTAGGAACCTGGGCGTATATTCCCCTCTATTCTCATTTCAGTGCTAGATACTCATAATCGAGTGCCTATTTTAAAGGTTCTGATTGAGTGATTATACTAGCATCATGCCCAAGGTGTTTCTACTGTTAAGCATGAAATATTCTGAGAGGGGGGGTGAATCAGTATATTATATATCTTTTACTTAATCTTATTTCTTTTCTTTAACCTCTTAATCACACATTCAAGATATGTAATAAAATTGAAACAATAATATGCACCACACAAGAGAGAAAGAGACACCAAATTTTTAAGTGGAAACCCAAAGTGGGAAAAACCATGGAGAACAATCTCAAGTATATGAACGAGCACCAACTCAAAATACAAAGTTTACAAGCACCAACTTGCAGGAGCACCAACCCCTTTGCCGAGCACCAACACAACAATTATTTGTGAGCACCAACCCATAGGAGCACTAACCCCTTACAAATATTGTGAGCACCAACCCACAGGAGCAAAAACCCCTCGTGTATAAAACACAACTATCTCTCAATGTTGCTTACTCAACAAATGATAGAACTCTACAATATCTCCTACTTTTCTCTCTCCGAAAACAAATACAAACCATGCACTCTCTTGCATCTAAAAAATGGCTTCTCAAGCCTTTATTTATATCTTTCCAAATGATCTTTGGCATTCAACCTTTGTGACCCTTCATTCCTCATGGAAAATGGCTCCAAACTTGTATGATCCTTCATATCCTTGCATTTGAAAAGTCATATGATGACCCTTCATAAGTAAAAACATCCTTTCCTCTTTTGTCTTTATCTTGGTGACTTTTCATATTCCTCAAAGTGTCCCTTCATAGAAAAATGCACCATACCCTCTTTTGTCTTCACATGGTGATTCTTGAAATTCCTCAAGATGACTCTTCATGAGAAAATGCGTCCCATTCCTCTTTTGTCTTTACCCCATGACTCTTTGACTTCTCCATGGGCCCTCTTTTGACTTATATGAAACCAAAAATATATTCGTTAATATTAAATAAATATTAATACATATTAGCCAAGATATGAATATTAAACACACCATTAAATGCAATGCAACCTTTATCACCAATAATTCTAGACCTTTGACATCAATGATAATATTTCCAACAATCTCCCCCTTTGTCATTGATGGCAACCTCAAATTGAAATTGCCACATTCTAAAACCTACACATACTACCATCTGAAAAACATCCAGTAACTCCCCCTTACTAAAGCAACATGTACCTATTATTTGTACATGTTTATGCACTTCTCCCCCTTTGACATCAATGTCAAAGGGCCTACCTAGATCTAACACTTATCTCCCCCTTAACTGATGCTAAACCTTAATGGCAAGAAGTAAATGAAATTACTCCCAAATTCTCTCACAGATACTCAAATATGTCTTTTGGTAGTGCCTTTATGAAAATATTTTCAATCTACTTTGTAGTACTGATATATTCCATCTTAACCTGTTGATCTACAACCTACTCTCTCAAAAAGTGATATTTGATGAGAATATGTTTTGTTTTTAAATGCATCACTAGATTATTCAAAATATTAATAACACTTATTTTGTCACAAAAAATATAAATAGGTTCATCATATTTTACCTTGATATCTTCCAAAGTTTGCTTCATCCAAAGCACTTGAGTACAACACAATACTGCTGCAATATATTTTGCTTTAGCTGTAGAAAGTGATACTGAATTCTAATTTTTGCTTAGCCATGATACTAAGATATCACCAAGGGAGAAAGATCCTCCACTTGTACTCTTTCTATCATCCAAGTAACCTGACCAATCTAAATTTGTATAAGCAACCAAAGTTAAAGATCTGCCTATGGAACACCACAATCCATAAGCTAGTGTCCCCTTAATATATCTAAATATTCTCTTCACCAACTGAACATGACTATATTTTGGAGTTGATTGATATATTACAACCATACCTACTGCATGCATGATGTCTGGCCTCAATACAATCAAATATAAAAGACTACCAATCATAGATCTATACAAAGATTGATCTACAATAGGTGAATATTCATCTTTCCTCACCTTATTTCGTATACACATTGGTGTGCCAACTGGTGCACAATCCTCAAGACCAAATTTATTCAACATTTCCTTGGCATTTTTACTTTGAGATATGAAAATCCCTTTATCTGACTAAAATATTTGCAATCCTAAGAAAAATAACAATTCTCCAAGCATAGAAATCTCAAATTCTTTTTGCATATGATCGTAAAATTCTTTTGTCATCTTTTTAATGTTTCCTCCAAAAATTATGTCATCAACATATATGACAATAATTAATTGATGCTCACCTTCTATTTTGATGTAAAAATTACTATCAACAAATCCTCTCTTGAAACCTTGATCCTGCTGGTACTTATCAAGTCTTGCATACCAAGCTATGGGAGCTTGTTTCAATCCATATAATGATTTCTTCGATCTGCATACATGGCTACTAATATTTGAGATAATAAATCCCTTAGGCTGCTCAATGTAGACCTCTTCTTTTAGATTCCCACTTAGGAACATAGATTTGACATCCATTTGAAATACTTCAAAATTTTTAAACACTACATATAAAAGAAACATTCTAATAGCCTCTAGCCTTGCCTTTGGTGTAATTTTTTTTTTCAAAATCTATTCCCTCAATTTGAGCATATCGTTTACATACTAATCTTGCTTTATTCCTGGTCACTTCTTCATTTTCATTCAACTTATTTATATAAACCCATTTTGTTTCTATCACATTGTGATCTTTTGGTCTAGGCACTAATTCCAAAGTATCATTATTTTCTATCTAATTTAATTCTTCATTCATTACCTTAACCCAATACTTATCATGTCTAGCTTTTGAAAAAGTTCTAGGCTAAATTTTGGATAACAAAGAGAAATTAACTTGCTCAGATCACTTACCATCATTCTTCTGGTGTGAATTCCTTCATTTATGTCCCTGATGATGTTCCTTTAATTATGATTTATATAAACATATTTAGATGGAGTTTTGGTGTCCTTTTTCTCATCTTCATCTGATTCTTCAAAATCTTCCTCTTCAATGATTTTAGGAATGTCTACTAGATCACTGATTTTTTGGATTCCATCTTCTTCTATCTTGACACTTGCACTTTCAAAAAATTTCTTAGTTCTTTTGTTATAACATTTAATTTTTTAAGAATAACCAATAAATATACCTTCATCTTCTCTGAATTCAAACTTACCAAGTTTTTCATCAGTTCTCTTTATGAAGCATCTGCGACTAAAAACTCTAAAATAATCAACTGTTATTGGTTTGTCTTTTCATAGATTATAAAGAGTTTTATCACTATTGAATCTCAATAATTATCTATTATGAATATGTACTATTGTATCAAATGCCTCTCTTCAATATTTATCTAGTATCTTGGATTCATTTATCATTGTCTGTACCATCTCCTGAACCATTCTATTTCTCTGTTCAACTACTCCATTTTGCTGTGGAGTTTTGGCTATTGAATAATATCTCTTTATTCCATGGTCTTCAAAAAAATCAATAAATTGATTTGACATGAATTCTCCTCCTTAATTTTATCTTAGACACTTAATATTCAAACTGGTTTCATTCTCAACTAATGCTTTGAAATGTCTAAAAGCTTCTGATTTTTTCTTTAAAAACATTACCCAAGTCATATGTGAAAAATCATCAATAATCAACATGAAATATTTCTCACTTTGAGTACTTTGAGTTCTCATAGGTCCACATAGATCAGTGTGAATAAGATCTAACATCTGAGTGGTTGAGTATTCTTTTGTTTTGAACCACCTTCTAGCCTACTTCCCATGCTGACAAGGGTCATAAAGCATGTCAGACGGCTTTGTAATCTTTGGAAGATTTTTGACTGCTTGCTTCTTACTGATGTTGATAATATTGTTAAAATATATGTGTCCCATTCTCTTGTGACTCAAACAACATCTTTGATCTTTGATGTCTGATAGCATATATAAATTATTACCTATTCTTTGAACATCTGCAATCAACACATCTGAATCTTTTCTCCTAATTTCAAAACCTTCTTCATAAAAATTTAGTATGTGCCCTTAATCACACATTTGATTTACACTCAAAATATTATGCTTAAGACCTTCTACATACAAAACATTTTCAATTTTAGTTTTACCATTATCTAAACTTAGTGTACCTTTTTTGGCAATTTTGGCAGTAGTATTATCTCTAAATTTCACTGTACCACCATTAATCTTCTTCAAATTTATGAACTTGATTTTGTCTCCTGTCATGTTCCTCAAACATCCACTATCAATAAACCATGGATTTTATTCATTTATTACATGCAAAGTTGTCTGCACCAACATATATTTTTTAGGTTGTTTCTTCTGCCATGACCCTGTCTGAACTTTTTTTTTGATGAATGGAGCCTTGAAACTTTGGTCTTTCTTGATTAACTTGAACATGCTTCTATAATACCAAGCTATGTGTCTAAATTTATTTCACTTGTAACATATTATGGCCTCTTCATGGAAGCTTGATAGAGGAGCAAAAGAGTTGTGGCTTCTACTTGACTCTGCATAACTTTCCTTCTCCTTATTTCTGAAATTGTTAGCCCTTTTTCAACATTCTATTTTCTTATGACCATATCCATTACAATAAAAATAGTAACCATAAATATAGGACATGTTTGTGTATCTCTAACTTGATTGCCTTTTGTAGCTCTATGTTTTCCAATCTTCTTTATTTGAGATGTCCTCTGTATTCTTAACTTCTTCCTTTTTTATTTCCTCTTTTGTAAGAACTTCAACATAGCTCTTTCCTTTTTCCTTGTCTGTGATAGTAGTGGTCTCTCCTTTTTCTTTTTCAAATATGATACCTATCTTATCTAAAATTGATCTTTGAATTTCTAATATCTTATTCAACATATTAGTGCTATTCTCAAATTTTGAATCATTGGCTGCTCTATCATTGATCTCTTTATTTGTTTTCTCAAGATCTACTTTTAATGAAGCAATTTCAATAATATACCTTTCACATTCTTTAATTACTTTTTAAAACTATGCCATTAGATCTTCTTCATTCTTCTTAGCTTCTTCAAAGTGTGCTTGTAGATATTCAATTGTTTCTTTTGACTCCTTTTCATTTTTCTCAATCAGGAGCTTTAATCTTTGATTCTTCTTCTCAAGAGATTTTTAACTCTTTTAAGGCACATATGAGTTCTCCTTCTAGATTCACTTTAGCTTCATCCTATTCTTCTTCTTGATCATCTGTACTTTTGCTTGTGGAGGCATATTCATGTATAGCCATGAATAGAATCTCTTTTTCTTTTGAATCATTGACTCCACTATCTTCGACTGAACTAGGATCTTTAGAATACAAACTCTTCTTCTCAAATCCCTTATTGAATTTTCCTTTAAAATTTTTCTTGTATGTAGACTTTCCTTCTTCATTGTCACCATTACCCTTATCTGGGCACTTAGCTACAAAATGTCCAATATTTTCATAATTAAAACATTTAAATGGTAATTTTCTTTGATATTTATCTATGCTCTTTTTCGGCTTGAAAATGAATAGATCTCCATTGTCATCTTCATCATCATTAGAACTGTCACTTGATTTTTGAATCTTAGCCTTCTCTCTCTTTGATGTCTTGAAATTAGCTTCTCTTTTTGAGGGTTTCTCTTGTTTAGTCCATATCTCATATGTCGTAAGAATAGCATGTAGTTCATCCATCTTTAGCTTGGCTAAATTCTTTATCTCTTCAATTGATGAAACTTTTGCATCATATCTCAATGGTAGAGATCTCAAAATTTTTTAACTCAAAATTGATTCTTATAACATTTCTCTAAGACTTTGAATTTGATTAACTATTTTATCAACCTACAAAAGATAACTTTCTATATTTTTTTTCTCTTCCATCTTCAAACTTTCAAACTATCTTGTGAAAGTTTGAAGCTTAGCTTGCTGAACCTTTCCATCACCTTTGTAAATATTCTCAAGTTTTACCTAAGTTTCATGAGTAGATTTACATTGCATAATTTTAACAAATTTTGATTCACATAAGCCACATAATATAGCATTTAAAGCTTTAGCATTATTTTCACTTGCCTTCTTTTCTTTTGGAGTAGTTACAAGTGTTTGTACTTCTTCATATTCCTCTATCACTGCTTGCCAAATGTTGAATCCAAGGGCCATCAAATAAGTCTTCATCCTTATGCTCCAAAAAGTATAATTTGTGCCATAAAATAAAGGCATCTTATTTGTATAAAAACCTTCATGTGATCTAGCCATCGTGCTTTCCCAATCTACCTTCAAGCTATAAAACTTTTTCCAAAAGAACTTGCTCTAATACCAATTATTAAGCACAAAATATACTAAGAGGGGGGTGAATCAATATATTATATATATTTTAATTAATCTAATTTATTTTCTTTAACCACTTAATCACACATTCAAGATATGAAATAAAATTGAAATAATAATATGCACCACACAAAAGAAAGAGAGAGAGAAAGACACCAAATTTTTATGTGAAAATCCAAAGTGGGAAAAGCCATGGAGAAAAATATCAAGTATACGAATGAGCACCAACTCAAAATACAAAGTTTGCAATCACCAAATTATAGGAGCACCAACCCATTTATCGAGCACCAACATAACAACTATTTGTGAGCACCAACCCATAGGAGCATCGACCCCTTGCAAATATTTGTGAACACCAACCCATAGGAGCACCAACCCCTCTTGTATATAAAACACAACTATCTCTTAATATTACTTACTCAAAAAATGATAGAACTATACAATATCTCCTACTTTTCTCTCTCTGAAAACAAATAGAAACTATGCACTCTATTTCATCTAACAAATGGCTTCTCAAGCCGTTATTTATAGCTTTCCAAATGACCTTTGGCATTCACCTTTTGTGACCCTTCAATCCTCATGGAAAATGGCACCAAACTTGCATGACCCTTCATATCCTTGCATTTGAAAAGTCATATGGTGACCCTTCATAAGAAAAATCATCCTTTCCCATTTTGTCTTTATATTGGTGACTTTTAATATTCCTCAAAGTGTTCTTTCATATAAAAATGTGCCATACCCTCTTTTTTATTCACATGGTGACTCTTGGAATTCCTCAAGATGACTCTTCATGAGAAAATGCATCTGATTCCTCTTTTGTCTTTACCTCATGACTCTTTGACTTCTCCATGGGCCCTCTTTTGACTTACATGCAACCAAAAATATATTCATTAATATTAAATAAATATTAACACACATTAGCCAAGATATGAATATTAAAAACACTATTAAATGCAATGGGGCTTTTATCACCAATAATTCTAGACCTTTGACATCAATGACAATATTTCCAACATCTACTTCTTTTCTTGTGTTGGTTCTAGAGGGAGTCTTTCTCTCGTGCTTCATGTTGCTTGAAGATTTCTTCTTTAGCTTTAGCATATAGATCAAAGAATGAATAGAATTTCCTACCAATGTTTACTACACTTTTATGCTTGTTCTGTCTGACTCAAACTTTTCTCTATAAGCTTTTTTTCTTAGATATATGTATAACTGGTTGAGGGTGTGATTATTTGAATCAATCTATTAAAAAACAATTGTTACAAGTTGCACATCATATATCCAATTAATGGAATTCATGAAGTATCACACCATGAAAACATATGGTAGATTTAACCAGGTAGATAATTTTTTGGAGGGGGGCATCTTGATGCACAAAAGGGAGTAGTATTATTTTATGATAAACTTGGCTTGGTCACCAACCTATGTAGGTAAGTCCTTTGGGCTACACCACTCATTCTCAAAGGCTTCATTCATCCTATCATACCATGATTTCATCTTTATCTTGTAGGATGGAGTGATTAGACTAGGTAGGTGAATGACTTATACCAATCTACAGGGGATTTGTTCTCAGTTAGGTATGCCCATTTCATTTCTCCAGAGGTGTAGTTAGGTACACCAAGTTCATCAAACAAAATCAATAATAAAAATTTACCATATAAGAACTTGTGGTTGGGTACTTGGTGGGATTTTTATGCATCCTCTATGATCTTATTAGCAAAGTATTTCATCCAGTTATACTTCAATCCCATGGTAACCTATTATAAAACATATAGATGAGCCATATCCACCTCCTTCCATCTGTCTCTACCTCCAAAATTTATCATAATGATTCATGAAACCATTTACAGGGAGGGATATTGAAGACTTGTAATGTTCATGGCATGACCTTATTTTCGATACTCAAGTTCCATATCTATCTTCTCAATCTCATCCTAGTCCTCTAGATAATATGCAAGGTCCATGCTTGAGCACTATAACCCTGATACTTTCTTTATTATTTTGGATGTGATTCTAATTTAGTGCCTAACAAAATAGATGTAATCCTCATGCACCCACGAGATCAAAAACTTCACCCCTTACATTGGCTTTCCAAAGTAAGGAAGGTTAAAGAGTTGGAAGAGGATAGCAATATATAGAGTGTTAAAAATATTCAAGTTGTAAACTACTTTTCTAATGATATTTTGGTGTTCTACCCTATAGTCATTTTATAACTCTACTTCATTCCCAAGTGGGTGATGGTTGTAGTAAAAAATAGTCCAGGTTGACACATTATATATCCAATTTTTAGCTTGTAACACCATCTCTAGGTACTGCATCTCTTTAATCATCAAAGGTGGTGGTCAGGGCAAAAAAACCTTATTATTTGCTTGGTGTGCTATCTATTTATCTACATCTCCCATGCACAAGCCTAATTATTTAGGGACTTATTTTCTAATTAATATAATCTCCCTACCAACACTTAACTCTTCTTCTTATGGAATTGTAGGAAATGGTTCACTTTATTGAGAATTTTTATTTAGTTAATTCACCCTTCATGGAGCATAAAGGTTGAGGCACAACCATCCAATGTTATAAAATGACTAGTGTTTTCTTGTGTAATCACCTTGGCTCTCTTACTTCAATGCCTGTCAATGGAAGACATCGACTTTTGTGACTTACAACTTTGGAAACCTATCCATATTTACAATTCTCTTGGCCCTGTATGTCCTTCTCAGCTAATCCACACTTTAAGCTCTAAAAATACTCAAAATTAATTACTTTACATTCATTTAGATTCTTTGAAAATCATTTCATAAAATTTGAAGTTCACTCCTGTGGCTCTGAAAATTCATAAATGTAAAAATAGTAAAAAGTAAAATGACCCATTTATCTTTTTATAGGCTCAAGGGGTAACTTGAATTTAATACCACTCCTCCTCAACCATCACTTCATGTAATAAATATGACCAATGATATTACCATGATGTGATTTTGACACACTTGCCATTGCCAATATTCTCCTTGTATTGATTACATGTTTCTTCCCTCACTTTTACTAAAATGAATGATAACTATAAATAAGTTTGAAAGTTTTCCATTCCAAAGGTGGGAATCATTCTTTACCTTAATTAGCTTGTGGTTACATGCCACATCTTGCATACCATTTTGTATTTATAAACTTTCATTTGTGCACCTTTACTCCCACACGTATTCCTATAAACTATATCCTGACACTTCATAAATGTAACACTCCTACCCCACACTAATATTCATGGTCCTCCATAAGAAAAAAATATAACTGTTGAATATAAAAAGCATTAATGGGGCATGTAACTAGTGCATCACTTTATTGAAAATAAAGTAAGTCCTAAATTAATCTAATGACATATGCCTTATTGGTACAAAAATAAAACTTATTGAGAAAAGTATGGTCATAATTGACTACCATTATAATGACCAAGAAGAAATTAGCGATCTAAGCACTTTAATCTACATGCACTAATGGAATGGATACTATGAATAATGAAAGGACCATCCTAGTGAACACAAAGCTTTCTAGAATGGCACACAAACTTGGAGTCATATATTAAGACTTGCATGTCAAGAGTAAAAGTCTCATTCTTGAGATGGTGATCATGTCATGCCTTTTTGTTTTCATTTCTTCACACCATAACTCTAGTGTGCAAAGAAAATAATTTTCATCTAGTTGAAATAAAGCATCAAGGTGAAATTTCAATGATGCATCATCATCCATTCATCTAACATGCATAATATAGAAATAATGAACAAAAAAATCTATAGGAAGAATTAATTTGATATGGAACACAAGGTTGAATGACATGCTCTTTTTTAATCTCTTGTAAGTGGTATGATAATACCATAGTATTGTAGACACCTAATCATCCCAGTTAGCAGATCAAATATTACATATCTTGGTTAAATTAGTGCCAAAGATATTAGTAAACTCCTTATTTATACCATTGGCTTGGGAATGATATGGTGTGGTCTTATGGTGAGTGACCATGAAATCTGCCAATAGGACACACATAGTCTCATTAAGGAAGTGAGTACCTCGATCACTAGTAAAGCTCAATGAATAACCAAACCTGGTAATGATATACTCCTAGATGAAATGGGTAGTTGTAGTAGTTGTATAATCTCATGTCGACACAAATTTATCCCAGTGAGTGAGATAGTCAGTAGTAATGATAATATAGTAAGACCCAGTTTACCTTCCTACTAGGTTGATGGGGCCAACAAAGTCAATGGCCCATTTTTCAAAAGTTTCTTAAGATAGAATAGGATGAAGGGGAATCACATTCCTCCTATTTGGATTTCCCACATGCTAGTAAATATCACACTGACATGCATAAAACTTTGCATCCTTAAGTAAGGTAGGCCACCATAAGCCAACCAAAAGAACTTTTCATATGATAGCTTCACTGACATTATGTCCCCTAGTAACACATTCATGGACACTATGGATCACCTCAATGCACTCATGTTTCATAACATAAAATTAGAGCACCTCATCTTGGCCAAGTTTATAAAGGTCTCCCCCAATAAGCTAGAATAAATAAGCATGAATGACAAGCTATTTTTTGTCTAGAGTGTTGAAGTGAGCTAGTGCAGATCCAATATTTAAAAAGATGGTTATTTAATCTAATTACTTATGAATGCATGAGACATGGAATAAATACATGTTAATTAGATTATATTTATAGTGCACATTAGCTCTTGAGATTCAATGTGTGAGAGATGGTTTGGATCACAACTAGCCTTATCAGGCTTGACCATAACTGAGAATTAGAATTCTTGAAATAACACTATCTATCAGTAAATATGACCATGTAATAATTATTTATTGACCAAATACTTTAATTACTCATGTCCATAAACAAAAAATGGGATTCATAGTAGATACTGTCAAAATTTTTGTAGGGCATAAACCATAGATAATGCCTCATGCTCAGTATTTGTATAGTTGAAATTTTAACTTTCAAAGTATATAGGGTAATCCAAGTTACCATCACTAGGATAAACACATATATCACCAACTATCATGTTGGAAGCATCAACATGAATGTGGAAAGGTTTAGTATAGTATAGGAAATAGAGAATTAGTGCACTGATAAGCTTATATTTTAAAGCAATAAAGGATTCTTAGTGAGTATGGGTCAATAAAGTGATCATTATGTTTTAGTAAGTCCTCTAGAGGCATTGAAATCTTAGCATATTCACAGACAATTTTTTTATATTATCTATTGTCCCCTAGGAAGGTGCAAACATATTATTGGGTGGTTAGTACTAGTAGGTGGAGGATGAAAATGATCTTGGTAGGGTCCACTAAAAGTCCATCTTGACAAATAATATGATCAAGGAGAACACTAAATGGAGTAACAAAGAGACATTTATTCAAATTGAGAGAAATATGAAAAGTCCTACAACACTAAAGCATGAGCCAAATATTGGATCAATGGTATTTCACTAAGCCATAAAATATCTAGTCATCCAGATAGATTTGAAGGAACTTATGGATAAAGTCCTTGAAAGTTTCAATGATGATCATAGAGAACATAATAGGGGCATTCTTAAATCCAAATGACATGGTATTATAAGCAAAAGACCCCCACTCGATGGAAAATGTAGTCTTGGGATTATCATCTTTTGTAGTATGAACTTGATGGTACCCATAGAAACCATCCATAAAGATATAAATTTCACATCCAACATCTTTGAAGATATCTTTAGTGAAAGGTGTTGGGAAAGGATTTAACATAACATTAATTAATTTGTAGTCCATAAAAATCTATATGCACTCATCCTTTTTAATACTTATTACCATATGAATTACCTACTCAGAATCATCAATAGGAGTAATGACTCATGTGTACAACATACTATCAATCTCTTCTTTACATAAGTACATAAATTAGGATTCATTCGATAAGGCCTCTGACTAGGCAAACACCTTCTACCATTTTGATGTGCATTTTACCCAAAGAAGAATGGACATCCTTCATCTCACTATAGTTTCATGGGAAAACATCTAATACTCTTTCAATAGATCAAATACTTTTGTGATTTTGGTATCAGACTAGTAATTTCCCACAATAGACATTTTGGGTGCTTCTTCCATGCCAATATTGCACTAAATGGTCTAGAAAGGTTCTAAGTATGGGTGTTGTGTATCTTGAATGGTTTCATGAACATTTCAAGTGCCATACTTCATGTATATATCTAAATGATAAGTTGATAGGTCAGACAAATCAGATCCTTCACCTTCATCAACCTAAAATATAACTTTTTGCTTACCCTTTTGAATTTCCTCTCTTAGTACATGATTTATTATAGGTTTAGGTGCAAAATAAGATGCTTACTCAATAGGCTCATTAAAAATGGTCAACCCTTCCTCTGACAAGTCATGTATGCTTCAAATCCAGTCTTCAATAGGGCTTAGGTCATCAATAATGGCTTGATGCATAGCTTGTAGTGTAAGGCACAAATCCATCTATGAGGATGAATATGATAATGTCACAATCATATTACTCTTAAGTAGATGCTATTAACTTGTATTGATATGGTACTCTTCATGGATATAACATGTTCTAGACCAAGGGCATAGAGTACCATAAAACATTTAAACCTAAAGGTACTATGGAAAGAAAATTTTATCTATCATCCACATTGTTTCACAAGCCTCAAGATAAGGTTCTGGAGCTCAAATACCAATATAACTAATATCACCTTGTATACAGTTACCATGGTGAAATCTATGATTCAAATTAGAATGCATAGGATCCCAAGTAAGAAAATGCTCTTGATGAGTTTGCTACCACCAATAAAATATGCCATAAAAAAATGAATGATTGATTATACTCGATCAACATCATAATCACAAAAGGCTTCTAACTTCTAGATAAATGATCAGACCTCTATTTGACCATGGAACCTTGGAGATTCATCGAGCCTTATAGGTGGTGCATCCATGATTTATCCATACAAGAGACAAACAAACTTATGGTGTTTGTGATACTTTCATTGAGTATTGATGAATTTCACCAGTATTAGTGTTTGTGATATTGGCATGTGATGATTTATCTAGTTGTGTAATATTGGAATAATATCCTCATTTAATAGTCACTTACAGAGCTCTTGGAAGTCATCCCATGCCATATCTTAATGGTCTATGGATTTTACAAATTGGTACATTGAGCAGAATCATAATCCTTAACAAATTGGATCTCCCCTTGTAATTCCATTACCAAATTCATAGTGTCCTAGAGCACCTCCTACTATTGAGTATTAGGATACTTAGTGTCATGAGGCTCTTTACACTATACTTTCTCAATAAGTGGAGTGGACATAAACTAGGATTGTCCACCATTACACATTGTAATATTCACTTTAGGGCCTATCAAAGTGATAGGGCACAATATCTAGTGTGGTTTTTCAATATGTATCATATCGATACCCTTATAATTTATTTTCTTTGTAATAGTATTATACAAGTTAGGGTACTCCTTTAGATGATGCTCATTTTTACATAAGGCACATGTAGGATAAAATAGACAATCTTGATGGTAGTGCTCATGGGAACAACACTTATAACAAGTTCATGGTGGAAAGTGTCCAACTCCATATCCATGACCTTACCCTCATCCATGTTAATGACCTCCATTCTCTTGGTTATTTAAAATAGAGGCTAGACACATACCACACATGCACTCCTCATGAATGTCATTAATGATATGGTATTCATTGGTATCATGAGTATATGCATCACATATCTTATAACAAGTGGACACCTTCGATTGAGTGGCATGCTGTAACATATGACAAGCTAAAACATCATGCTCTTCCTAGGAGATTTCACATGATTACTTTAGTATGATGCGTATGTTTTTATGGGGATAATTATTTTGATTATGTCATTTAGACTCACAATCAACACACTATAAGCCACTACGAGTGTCCTTAGCATTATGTGTAGTAAGATTTTATAGTTGAGATACCATTGCTACAATTTGAGCCTCTATGAAAGGGTTAATTATTATATCAATATTGCTAATAGCTTTGATGAAAAGGGTAGCTTCCAAGGCCTCTCATGAAATGGTAAAAGTTTTTAAAGATAATATTCATCTAAATGGGAGAAATAGACCTCCCATGAACTATTGAGCATGTTGAGAATCATTGATCTCAAATGAGAGATTAGAAAGAAGTGTCTTGAACTGTACATCATACTCACGCACACTTTCAGTTAGTTCCTATTTGATATAATTCAACATAGTGATACTCTATTGATCAAAATCTAGAATGTCAAATTCTTAGAGGAATGCCACCTTAAGCTGATCATAATTGACTAAAGCTTATTGAGAATCAAATTTTTGGTACCAATTATGTGCATGTTTTAGAAGGGTGGTTATAAATTGAATGAATTTTTATTCAAAATAAGTTATGCCATGCACTCACTAGATAAGTTAAAATTTGTGAGCATGATCTATGCATTCTCCATGCCTCAACATTATGGTAAATGGAGCATCATTTCATAGTATACAATGGGTGATTGAGGTACTTGAAATGGTGATAATCAAGAATAACTTCTGAGGCCTCCTATTCCTTGGGGGTAAGACCATCACTACCTCCTATGCCTCTTCCTAGTCCACCAGCTGAACCACCACCTAGTCCACCTCTTGTGCCTCCAATAGTAATAGAAACACCTAAGACATTGGGCACTAAGGTAGGTTGAGTTACTAAGGTTAGGCCAATACTTTTCCCACTACTTATGCTAGGTCCACTAGGCATGTGAAGTTGGGCCATAGAATTACTTTAAAAAAGAAAAGAAAGAGTTAATACACTAGTGTCTAAAAATTTTTCAACTAAGGTTTATCTTATAGATTTAGTCTCTAAATCTATGCTATCTATCTCCAAATTATGTAAAATTATTTCTTCTAACTCAAAATCATGAGATCACACTATGGTTTTGGAACTGGGTCTGTTTAACTTAGGTTCTTCAATCACCACTTCCTCGCTTGTTTCTTCTACATATACTGGAGCTGGTATTGGTTATGGTCTAAAAGTTGGATAGTATTTTGTATGTAATAAAAAAAGCATAATGTCTATAAATCAATCCTAGCTTAGAGAAGATAGAGCATACCTACACTTCCATTTGGGAATATATTTGTTAAGTGGGAACATGACCAATATGAGAATCTGCTAGACTTGATTAGGGGATCACTTATCATAATACACCATGATAGGAAGGTTTTTAAAGCCTACAGTCTAACAAAATCATGCAAAAATCCCAAAAGATTCATAGGTTCAATGTTCACTTTATTATAATAAATAATAAAGTAAATCTAATCTAGTGCACACCAAAGCTTGTGGTACAACATGAGGGGTTAGTAAAGCAATCAAAGCATGTATACTAGAATATCAATTAAGCTAAGTATGAGTAAGACCCTAATACATGGAATATGAAGAGTAATATTATTCAATCCAATACTTATGGTACTTCTATCTATGAAAGAGAGGATAATAAAGTTATAATATACTTACCTAAATTTGAACCCATCAAGACTCAATTTCTCCCTTAGACAAAGGGGCTTCACAAGAGCTTGTTATGGTTTGTAAGGATAATTAAGAAAGGCCAAATCATCTAAGACTTGTCCACAAGACTAAATTATCCAAGTATAAAAATTAAGCTAAAACTTCTCAAGTAGAATGGTGGAAGAGTAGGTTTTAAATAAGTGTAAACAAATAATAACTCAGGTTGGTTGGATCTCACCCTAAATCCTTTTGAATATGTCAGCTTTATGGGGTTGACCTAGTCGACCCTATATGTTTTTGGAAGATAAATCACTAGGTCCTAAGCTAGGTTAGATGAAGAGATGAAAAAAATCCAAGTGAAAAATACCCTAAATATTAAAGGGTTGACCTAATCGACCCTATATAGTAATCAGAGGCTGAAACTATACAAGGTTGACCTAGTATAGTCAACTCGCTAAAGGGGATCAAGGTGAGGAAAAGAGAAATGGAAAGAGGAAAAATACTAGAGGAATATGCAAGGGAGGACTAATATCTTAGGGAATGGTTTTAATATTTGGTTGGATTGGTAATAATATGGAAATAAGGGACAATAATCTTATAAAGCACCAAAGGTCTACCCACCCCTTTCCCGATGCACCCCTTAGGACGTGCACTTAGAGAGATTGAGTCTCGATGGGTTCCTGCAAGATTTAAAGCATTAGTATTTGATAAAAGTTAAAAATATTATGTGTATACATATTCCTCACTTTAATGTCATCACGTGTCACTAAGGTGAAAAAGGGGATGGTGCTTCAAAAAAGAATAAAAGGACACATAATACTGAGGCTAAAAAAAAGATACAATATTTTAAAGCAAAAATAAATAAAAGTAAATGACTAAAAAGTAAAAACTAAAAAGTAAATGTAATGCGTACCTTGAATTACCTTTATCATGGGATGGTTTTCTATTATGTTGTTAGTTTTGACTATGTAGGGTGCAAAGACTACTTTTGACAAACCCAATAATACAAAACTAAAGAGAAAAAACAAACACAAGAAAAGTCAAGATAGCTGGTGCTATGAGGATAGGATGTTCTTGGAAAATTTGTCAAGTTGGGGTGATAAGTGATATGTTAGACCAAATAAACAAGTCAAAAATAAGATTAAATTAGGTAATCAAAAAGCCAAGGATACTAAAGAATAAAAAACTCAAACAAGTAAACCTTAATTAAGAAAGACAAAATCACCAAATCAAACCAAGGATATATGTCAAAAAGAATGGCAATCAAAATATCAATGGTAAAAAAAGAAACAAAATGGGAAAACAACATTGATGAATGAGCAGTAACAATCCTTATCTCACTTAACAATGGAAAAAGGTGCATAAAAAGGGAAAACAACATTATCGAGTGAGAAGTAATAAGCCAAGCTCACTCAATAATGGAAAAATGGTATGAACTTAGGTGTTTGTAAAAACTTGACAATAAAACAAATGATAAATGGTAAAAGGAAAGTAAGACAAGTCGAGAAATGTAAAATCATGGTGAAAAAGAAAGAAGTAATCCATAGTTGCTCAAACATGTTGTTTCATTCTAAGGATAGATAAAACTGAAATAAAGAAGTGCTAACATGTTTTTAAGAGCTGAAGAAGAAGGAAGTAAAGAAGAAGGGAAAATAGATTTAGAATCACAATTTGTCTATTAAGGTCTTATAATGAAAATTATAAAATAAAAACCCAAGGGGTGCCAAAAAAGAGAAAATTAAAGAAGATAAAGAATATTATGATACATCAAGAAACCAAAAGACCAAAAGGGAAGACTAAAGGTTTGTGAAAGAAAGAACTATTGTAGAGGGAGATACATGTGTAAGTATCCTACAAAAATTACTAGATAGATAACATATAGAAAGTGTGAAAAAGAAGTGAAGGATCCTACATTAATATCTATATCAATAATGAGAATGCAAGAGACAAGTCTATGTCTCAGAAGGTTTCTTGGAGTTGAATTAGTTTGGTAGCATACTAGGTAGAATAAGAGTGGGCATCGTAGGATGTCCCAAAGGGTAATTAGATGTAGAGATGGGAATCAAAAGATGACCCAAAATATCTAATGATATGTGAGTGGGCATCACAATTTTCCCCAAAGGCTAGAGTAATGTGTGGATGGGCATTGCAAGACGTCCCACAAGCTAAAAAGAGGAAAAAAAGATAGGAAAAGATAAGAAGCAAAGAGAAACCCATATAGTTTCTAAATGGATTCAATTTGTCCAAGAATATTTTGATAGGGGATATGATGCTTGAGGAAAGATAAATAATGCTAAGAATAATATAAGACAGAGACAAAAAACTAAATCAGGTAGATAGATAATTAAGTCAAACATACAAGGATAAAATAAAACTATATAGAGTCGACTATATCAACCTAGTATAGAAAATAGGGTGTGTAAATTGTATAGGGTTGATTGGGTAAACCTAGTATATAAAATATGGGTTAAAGTTTTTATAGAGTCAACAGGGTCGACCTAGTATCGAAAATAAGGGTTGTAAAATGTACAAAGTTGATAGGGTCGACCTAGTATAGTAAGCAGGGAAATAATAGATAGTATAAAAATGAAATGATAAAATAAGTGAAGAAAAACCTACAAGGGTTAGATTCACGTTGGGTTCACCAGAATGTATGCAATCAAAAATTCATTATGTCTATAAATCAATCTTGGCTCATAGAAGATAAAACATACCTATACTTCTGATTGGGAATACATTTGTTAAGCAAGAACATGACCAATATTGGGATCCACTAGACTTGATTAGGGGATCACTTATCAAAATATGCTATGTTAGGAAGGGTTACAAAGCCTACAATCTAACACAATAAAAAAATAACCATGAAAGAGTCTTTTGTTTAATGTTCACTCTATTGTAATAAACAAGAAAGTAAATCTAATCCAATGCACACCAAAGCTTGTGGCACAACATGAGGGGTTAGTAAAGAAATAAAATCATGTATAAGAGAATCTCAATTAAGATAAGTATGAGTAAGATCCTAATACATGGAATATGATGAGTAATATTATTCGAGCCAATATTTATGCTACTTTTATCTACTAAAGAAAGGAGAACAAAGTTAGGATATACTTACCTAAATGTGAACCCATCAAGACTCAATCTCTCCCTTGGCCAAAGGGGCTTCTCAAGAGGTTTTTGTGGTTTCTAAGGATAAATAAGAAATGCCAAAGCATCCAAGACTTATCTACAAGACTAGATTCTCTAAGTATAAACCCTAAACTTAGACTCCTCAATTAAAATAGTGGAAGAGCAGATTGTAAAGAAGCATGAGTGAATAATAACTCTTTATTGCATATTGATATAATGATGAAATGATATTTTATTTATAGGTAGATTTCACCCTAAATCCTTTCGAATATGTTAGCTGTATGGGGTCGACTATATGTTTTTAAGAGATAAACCATTAGGTCCCAAGCTAGGTCGATCGAAGGGTTGACAAAACTCCAAGTGAAAAATAACCTAAATAGTAAAGGGTTGACATAGTTGACCATGTACAATAATCAAAGGTTGAAATATATATAGGTTCAACCCAATTGACTTAGTATAGTCAACTAGCTAAAGGGGATCAAGGTGAGGAAAAAAGGGATGAAAAGAGGAAAAAGACTGGAGGAGTGTGAAAGGGAGGAGTAATAGCTTAGGGAATGGTTTTAAGAGTTGGTTGGATTGGTAATAATGTGGAAATAAGGGAAAAAAATACTAAAAATCACCAAAGATCTGCCCACCACTTTCTCGATACACCCCTTAGGGCATGCACTTAGAGAGATTGAGTCTCGATGGGTTCTTGCAAGATGTAAAACATTAGTATTTGATAAAATTTGAAAATATTATGTGTATACATCTTCCTTATGATCTTTCCCCTATGGATATTTATATCACTTCCTGATTCCTCCCTTCCCCTTCTTATGTCACTTTAACCTATAACCCTTCACTAAGGTTCATCATATTTGTGCTTCCATAATTCCCACTGATTGGATACCATACTAAATCAATAATTATTCATAAGTACCCCTGCATTCCCCCACTAACTGTGTTACTCATACAAGGAAGAGTTTATCCATCCATGGGAAAAGTCTTAATTTTAGAGTCGATAAAAAGCTTCTTCACCTCTAAAGGAAAATGCTTAAGATATTGACCATACGATTATTAGAGAAACTATAACTGAGCCTCTTCTAAACAATAATAAGTTAAAACTATGTATTCCAAGATGTAACTATTTAACACTCACCATCAAACATCAATAACTCACATCCAAGGCACTCCCAAGTGTGCTAAAAACATCTAACACTTTAATGTCTAAGCTATCTTGCATCCATGATTTTTTGACTAGTCTTGAGCATAGGTTGTGATCCAAGCATGTAGATGAATAGGTACCTCCACAAAGAAAGTCTCATATAAGGAATTATATATATGCTCAAACAATTTACATAAAAAAAATATTGGTTTGAGAAATGGTACTAAAAAATAATTTTTGACACCAGTAATCCATTGCTCAATGATTTCAAGGGAGAGTCACTCGAGCATTTTCCACCATCATGCAATCAAGCACTATGGATCCTAGTAACAAAACCAAAATTTTGGGATTGTTTTATATGTAGGCCTAACTTTACTTAGGTTCACGTTGAAATTATTAAAACCCAACATGTTGACATGCTAGCATTTTATGCAGTAATTAGAGTTATCATGCGTTCACCCAAAGTATGCAATGAGGGACTAGTTCTCATTGGTTTTATCATGTGAAGGTGTACTTAGCATATAATGGAACTCAAAATCATCCACTTTATTCAATGATTAACCACAAAAATAAATACATAGTAGTTGTGGACCTAAATTCAATTAAATTAACAAACACATATAAAATGACCAAAAACATGGTTTCCATAATCAAAATAATATAATTCAAGTAATGCATGTTCTATTCATCATATAGAAAAGAGATTCATAGGTTACATAATAATTGCATGGTGCAACTCACTCATATAACTCTACTATCTATTTGAGTGTAATAATAATAATATCATAATTAGAGTTATCATGCGTTCACCCAAAGTATGCAATGAGGGACTAGTTCCCATTGGTTTTATCATGTGAAGGTGTACTTAGCATATAATGGAATTCAAAATCATCCACTTTATTCAATGATTAACCACAAAAATAAATACATAGTAGTTGTGGACCTAAATTCAATTAAATGAACAAACACATATAAAATGACCAAAAACACGGTTTCCATCATCAAAATAATATAATTCGAGTAATGCATGTTCTATTCATCATATACAAAAGAGATTCATAGGTTACATAATAATTGCATGGTGTAACTCACTCATATAACTCTACTATCCATTTGAGTATAATAATATCAATATCAAGTAGTATACTTGATCACATTAATGGAATAATAATCAACAACATTATAAAGTTCTATTATTAGGTATTTATAATTATTTTTCCCCAACCAAGTAGTTAAAATAACAATCACACTCATAATGACTCACCAATGATACTCAATGGACTTAGAGTCATGGCAGCCAATTACATTATTTTCCTAGGGACACAGACCTATGTGCCTCTATATTCTTATTTTGGTGCTAGATCCTCATCTCCAAGATCCTATATTATTGTGGGCTAGTGATATATTTGTGCATGACTTATTCTATTTCATCCCTGTGAATCACTCCTTAATTATCTCGCACTTCCCACATGCTTCCAAAGTCTTCTGCTAGTGTTCTAAGTACTTTGTTCTCAGGTTCTCCATTTATTCTGCATTTTACTCTGATTGGATCTTCCTACACCATGGACTCCCACACCATGGTTTTTTGTGCCATCACTCTTCCAAACTATTATTATTCTATGTCGTGCTTCTTCACCAAAATACTTAGCCAAAAGTTTGGGTCCAACAGACTACAAACATGTGATAGTTCCGAAAGGAAATTTAATCATTGAAGCTTTAAGGAAATTAATAATATTAAAAGTAGTTATAAATAAGAGGAAAACCATTGATCTAACAACTCCTTCACATCTAGATCCATCCATAACATCTTCTACTAGATAAAAAACACTTCTTAGAGTGCATACAATTACTCTTATATTTTTTGTATCTATTTTCTAGTTTTGAAAAGTTGTATTTCTATTTTGTATAATTTTGAATATTAATGAAAAATAGAATAGGACAAGAAATTGAATACCAAAAATCACAGTGTAATATGAAGGGTCAACTCATTCCCTCCTATCTCTATAATTAAGAGAAATGAAAATTGTACAAGGGTTGTTTAAATCTCAATTTAATATTGCTTAAAAGGAAATAAAGAATAAACTTAGTTCGTTCTTCCAAAAGGTAACACAAATAAAATTATAGAACTTTGTGTCTAGCATTTTTTTGTGGATGTGTGCTTTTATTATGTTAGCACATATCTCTCAATCCAAGTAATAGTTGTTTTATTCTCAAATAAACACTTTATTTTCTAGGATTACTTCTTGTCATGCATGGGATGAAATATAATTTTACTTGCTCATGCATGACTCTTCATTTTCCTTTTATTTTTATTTTAGGTTGAAAGTAGTAAAATACAATACTTCATTCAACCTATAAATGTAACGAATATGTTTATTTATATTTTTCCTATATTCAATAAAGGGAACCTTTCCTTTGAATAGAGGAGAGACTTTTTATCTCTTACATTATTATGAAATACAAGATTTTCCAAAGTGAAAAATATGTCGCCAACAACATTTTTGAATCTTCAAGTCACCCTATCCCATGCAAAGCTCATAGGACCCTATAGGAAGTTTCGCACTTACATGGTGTCAAGTTTATAAAAAGATAAGTTTACATGAAAATGTTCCCCGTGAGTGCCCAAAGTTAAAATTTGGCACAAATATGCACATCAACTAAGTGTCAATTCATGTTTATGAACAATTATTAATTTATGCCCTATATAAAATATCTTTGTACCTCTCCATCGTATAAAATTATTGGCGTGTAGGTCCAACATATAGAATTATTAGACTTTAAACTACTTAGGGAAGAGTTAATAGCACATAGTTTCTAAATTTAAACATATGACAAAGAAATTAGTTATTACTATGCACTCTTATCTAGGAGGATCCTCATGATGAAATTTCGTGCTCAATCATAGAAATCAAAATTGCATTCTTATAATTCATAGCTTATGATATGTGTTTCACACTACACCCTTTGTGGGTCAATATAAATTCCAAATATAAGGCATAGACTTGTAATATTACCAAAAATAACTAGGCATATGAGGAATTAAGGCCTTACACATTTCATAGAATATTTCCCTCCACACCATTATATGGGTTCATAACTTCTTTACACTGATGTGCCATTATGCTATAACACCTATCAAGTTATGTGCAGAATAAACATGAATTAAACACACACTTATTTGAGGGAATATAGGTATTCAGTGTGCCATAGATAAGTAGGCATAAACCACACACAAAGGTTAGTTAGACTATAGGAATAATGAAAAGTGCATCTCTCCTTTAGCATATATTCTCTACCTGAAGCCTTATTATGTAGCTAGCATGAACTCAACAAAGTCTAAAATGCACATGATTTAGTGTGAATATGAACCTAGAAAAAGACATGACATATAAAACAAAGTCAAACTCTACTACATGTGCAAATATGACATATAAAAATCTAAATAAATCCCACACATCCTCTATATTAGTAAGTCATTTAGGTGGATTGACAAGTGGTGATAATAAGAAAAGGTGATAGTTGGGCTCGATTGGATGTTGAGGGAGGCCAAATTAAAATGGAATTAAAATCAAAGGTAGTGGGCCAATGGTAGACCATGCACATACATCTCTTCTAGATGTAAAACTATATTTATGAACTCGATGCACATGTATATTGTTTGAGGATCCTAGAATGATCTTCTATCTACTTCCATGATCAATTTCTCAACTCAAATTGAATGAGCATGGCTTGTAGTAGATATTGTATAGGAGTTTGGTTTTATTGAGTTTTGAGCACCAAATTTAAAATTTAAGTTTGCTATATACCATCTCAAATGGTAAATTAATTATGAAGGGCCTCATCCAGCTCTATAAAAACCCTAATTTTTATTATAAAAAATGCCCTCTCCATGGTATATCAAATCTCTGTTCATTTGAGTTTGTAATATTGGCTTAGGCCTTGAAATTAATGAGAATTGAATCATCTTATTTCATGATTTATGTTTTCTATGCAATAGATTTTATTGATTTTTTTTATGGATGTTCATCCCTATCATTGTTGTCCTCCCTTTACACCTCCACATCAAATTAGAATCCTCCACAAGTCACATGCTATGTATAAATGGGTATGCATAGGCATTATTTATGGACTGTTTATCATCCTTATTAACATTTCATGTGTTCTCATACCTTTGTGTGAAACACTTATTCAATTGGTATATGGGATGAAGACTACAGGCATTCAATTACTTAGTTTTAATGTGATGATAAGTAGGTGAAGTGCTCATTCTATTCTTAGTACATCAGTGTTTTCCATTTTAGCAAGCCTCTTACCCTCTCTCACCCCTTTTCCTTTGTCAAGATTAGGTTTAAAATTAGCTATAGATTTCATTTATTCTCTTTATAGGTCTACACATGGGTCCTAAGCTAGGTACACTTAGAGTAGAAGGAAGTTAACCTTATCTAGAGGTTCATCTGAAGGAGTGAAAGAGTCCCACATCTTGGGGACATTCCCATTGTTGTGACAAGGCACAAGATATTAAACACATGTTGGTAATCTTAAATACATCCATACCCCACATGTAGTACTTTCATGCCCCATACCAAGCACTCATGCTCTATGACCATATTCAAGCATACCCACACAATAAGCTATCCATGGGTGCACATTTAAAATGATAAAAATTTATGGCACATCTAGTGGGACCCATACTCTGAAGAATTTAGCTGAGAGTTTGGTGTAATTATTAGTGGTTACATCATTGAAGACATTTTTTGAGCACTTGGAAACTCCATTTCATCTTAGATTTTTACAGACTAGCCCTATGTGTTTTACCCAAAGGGAGGTCTAACTCCTATTCTTCTTATGGCTACTTCAAGAGCCCATATATTTTCTCCATTTAGTGGAGGAAACCATTTTGACATAATTCACTATGATGATATCTTAATTGTAACTCTTAATATCCTTCCATTCTTCATGGGTGAAGATGAGACCACCACTGTTGAGCACATCAAAGATATAGCCAATGTATGTGCATTCAACCATGTGGTTAAATAAAATATGGCTATCTAACTCATTATTTCATCATTCAAAGGGATATATCTATGGTGGTATTGAGTTTTGAGACTGGGATCCATTCATATTTGGGATGAGCTTAGTGAATAACTCTATAGGTAGTTCATAGATAAAAGTGATTATCCATCCCTTATCAAACACTTAACCACCATCAAGTAGGAACCCCATGAGCATCTAACAAATTTCAATATGAGGTTTCAAATAACTTGGGACCAAATCTATCCATTAGTTGATCCCTCTATAGATTTAGAATTTTTATACTTCTTAAGGGTGCTTGACTATGATCTTGTAATCATGATCCAAACAATGTGAGGAGCCAAATTACTTGATGCTTATGATCTCACCATAGAGGTTAAAATTGTTTAATATAATTAGGTAAGTCTACACCCAAGATTCACATACCTTTACTTCCTGTGGTCACACCCACCCATCCTAATTTTTCACCTCTTCCACTCTAAATAGGCCAACCAAATCCTATTGTTCTTTCAAAAGAGTTAAACAAGGTCAAACACATATTATATAACTTTAGGAATGAGTTGGTAACTCTTAAAATGCAGTAAGAATAGCATGGGAAATTATATTATCCCTTTAGGTAATCCTTCTAATATGATACACAAGTTTGACCTCAAATTGAATATACTAGACCACCTAATGTACCAACTATCAACTCTACCAGTGCCTACAAATCCACTGCACATGCATAGAGTGACATGGTTTAGTGCATAATATTTTAGGGTAAGAATCAAGTGGAACACACCCTCAAGTAGACTAAACCATAGGATTGATCACAATTATGAATGCAAAGTGATCTCATTCTCTTAAATTGGGAAGAATTAGAATTTAAAGGCATGCATTTGAGTACATGCACAACATTAGAAGCATATTATATATATGATGATTATGCCCCTATGCCAAATCTCATGAAGCCAAAGGAGGGAGCACCAAATGGTTATATCCTATAATGGTAGGAAAGTGACTTCGATGCAATATATTTTGGAAAAGAGGAAGCATAAGCGTGCAATGATTGTAAACATGAGAATAACTGAATAGGTGATAAAGACCTATGGTAATAGTAATATGATATCATTGAAGAGTTCATGGTGATCACTAGACCAACAGTTATTAAGGGCAGGGATACCAAGGGGGTTAAAATAGATGTAGCTCAAGTTGACATGATTAGGGGCACCCACGTAAAGGTAGATCATCCCATTGAATTAAAGATTCTCCTAACTACCTCAAATTATCCATTAAAGTTGTATAGATTATAATGAACATTATTCATATCTAAGTGATCACAAGTTACTAAAATATCCCATATATGTTATAAATATCTTTAGCTTAGATGAGAAAATATATGACCAATATCTATGCTCACCTAAAAATGATATACAATAAAATTGATTTTTATCTCCATAGACATCCTCTTGAAACCAACCAAAATAATACAAAACTGTCTCAAAGAACAAGTATTTACCCACCTGTGCCTTTTATTCAAAAATATGCTTGCGCATAATATGGGAGATCTAAGAGGCTTCTATTTTAATGCAAGTAGTCTAAGTCCCCATTTTTTAATTTATATATATTAGAGTAGATTAGTTTTTAGTTTATTTCCTTAAGTATTGCATGCAAATGCTGTTGTTTATATTAGTTTCATTTCTTCCAAGTGCTTGAGTGTATTGTCTTGCTTAGTTTAGATTTGCCTTCCTCCAAGCACCATTCAATGTAGTTATTTTATTTACTTATTCTTTATGAAAGGTATATCAGTTTATTCTAAGGTTAGGTAAGCTTTTCACATCCAATCACATGAAGGGTAAAATATCAAAGGGATCCAAATGACTCCTTACCCAATGGATTAGTTCAAGGCTACTAGTCCCTGCATAGAAGTGTTGAGTATTATCATTTATATCAAAGGTGTATCTTGTGAATATGGATGTCAAAATATGAATAAGAATAGTTAGTAGTATATGATGTGACAAGGTGAATTGAGAGAGTGATGTGATGAGAGAAAGAGATAATTTTAAGGTAACTATTGTCTTATGGTTATATGAAGGTATAAGTCATTAATGTCAAAGTTCATAGAAAGCCTCGACATGACATGAAGAGGTATGTGCATAAAAATGAATGAAAATAGGCATGTGAAGGTTTTATGGCATTGTTTGATCATGTATTTGAGGTATTTAAGCATTCATGATAGTTTTAGGGTAATCTTATAGGGGTAGGAATTTTAGACTAAGCCTATACCTAGACCTCTCTTAGACCATGCCTAGTCTAATGAGGTATGAAGATAAGATTTAAAGGAAAGTGTAAATATGTGACCATGTAAAGAGGTAATATAATTTTTTTAAGGAATTTTCACAAAGTTTGAGGTCTTAGTTTGAATGAAATTGCATGAATAAATGTTTTAGGCCTTATCGAGTTCATAGAATGAGGTCTCAAGATTTGAAAAACACTTTTAGATGTTAATTAGAGTGTGTATCCTATAGATGGGAATATGATATGTTAAGGATATATGGGTAAGGGTCCTAGATAAGATATCTAGGGATTAGTTTTGGATTTAAGTGATAGTCCTTTATGAACAATCTTTAACACCAAAATTTGTGTTAAACTTCCCTAAAACCCTAATAAGGACCCGATGTGGAATATATTATTAAAATAAGATTATAATGGATTAAAATACATATATTATTTATTGGATCATGTAGTCAACTCTCCCAGGTACCTCCAAGTGGCGGTGGTTAGTCAAATGAGAGAGAAATTACATAGATATAAGCTTATTTATCAAGAAGTTATTGTAGCTCTCAAAAGTTTTATTGGTCAAGAAAAGAAAATTGATGGTAGAATAATATAGAGAATATTTTACATGTCCATAATTATTTATGGATATTATTTATCCTTAAATTATTCCAATTTGGTCATCCAAGTTATCCAGTCACAGATAGACCTAATGATGCAAATAGTGCAAAACCCAAACAAATATGAGAATATGGATTTGAGGATTTGAGCATGTAAAACTGATGAGAAAAGTGAATTAAGAGTTTATTATGAATTTTAAGTCATTATAATTAATTTAATAATATTTGGAGGTCAGGTTATGTGTGAAAATGTTGTTCACAAAATGACATATCTAGTTTAAATAAGACTATGTGATATAAGGTCAAGAAATTGGTCTAAAAGACTAATATTTTAAATTAGAACATATGATTTTTATATATTAGGATGTTATGGAGACATCATAAGACCATTTTTGTGCATCAGGAGTCATGAAAAGTGTCTACATAGGTGTTGGAGATCTAATTCACCAAGACTAGTTTTTGAGGTAAATTGGTAGTTTTGAGTGAGTGAGTTGCAAAGATGTTCTTGAGCCTTTATCTCCTAAGTGAAAGTTTTAAAATAATTTGGTGATGAAAATGAGGTCATGTAAAACCTTTATAAATGTTTCATTTGTCAAATTTTAGTATCTTAAGGGTGTTTAAGCTTTATTTTTTCAAGACAAACTTTTAAGGTACATAGGCCTAATAGGGTAGTTTGTCCTAAAAGAACTTTCATGATATGAGTGAAGGATGTAGGTATAATAAAACATAGAGGAGGTTAGAATATTTTAATATTTAAGTGTTTGAATGGTTTTTAATTTATTTGAGAAATCTATATGGGCCCAAAAAGATCAATATTTTGCATTAAAAAGACAAACATAATGTAATTAGGTTTTCATGAGGCCTAAAATAGGAATAAGGCCTAATTGAGTTATTTTAGACCAATAGAGATTAAAATTATGATTAAAACATGTTAATAAGGTGTCCTAAGACCTATTATGTGGATGAAATAAGATTTTTAAGATGTGTGGCCAACCAAGTGGTGTGTGACCATGAGACTAGTATATATACAAGGTAGTTTAGGCCTAATTACATGTATGTAACATAAGAAAATACAATATTGCATAGTTGAGGATAAAGAGGTCTTGAAATGAGACCATAATAGTAGATCAGAGGTATGGTGATCAAAATTTTATGGGGTGACTAAGTTGGTACTGAGTCAAGTGGGTGCTTGATTTCATTGGGGTTGGTTCTAAAAAAAATTTGGTATTTTTTTTATAAGACTATAGTCCATTTGTAGAGATCACAGTGGTTTTTATTCCCATGGAGGTTTTACCACTCATATATTTTTTATCTTGACTCATGCTCATTTGAAAGGTTTTTTATGTTTTGGTAGATCACTGTGTTGTTTTCATAGTTCATGAATGATTGAGTATAATTGAATGAAAGTTTAAAAAAATACTGATTCACTTCCCTCTTAGTGATTGTGCTTCCAATAATTGGTAATAGATCTTGGTCCTTTTAAGAAGGCCTAATAGCTTAAAGGAGATCTTAGAATCACAAACATGTCTAGTCATCAAGTATAAGGAGGTTTCTCAACCAGTAAGGATACTCTCTTTAGCGGGACTAACTATGCATTTTGGAGCATCAAAATTAAGACCTATCTAATCTCCTTGGGATATGACATATGAAAATAATTTTTTGATGGATTCACTCCACCTTCTACACCACCAATTGACACAATAGGCAAAAAGGCAAGTGGGAGTAATTCTAAGGCAATGAATGCCATCGTGTGTGGTCTTTTCAAATCATAAATTGTTAAGGTTATGCATTGTGATATAGAAAAATGGATTTGGGAAAGTTAAAAACCATCTATGAAGGAGACTACAAAGTTAAGTTTGAAAAGTTAAAAACCCACCAAAATTAGTTTGAAAACCTAAGAATGAATGAGGATAAAAACATTGCATCTTATCTATTAAGAGTAGATGAAGTAGCAAATGTCATTAGAGATCTAGGAGAAAAGTTGGAAGAATCAACAATAGTACAAAAGGTATTAATATCCATAACATCTAATTTTGATTTAAAATTGTTTGCTACAGAGGAAATCAAAGATCTTAACATACTAGAGATGGATGAGCTTCATGGAATCTCAACTGCCTATGAAATGAGACTAAGTGATGGAAGACATTCCAAGACGGAAGTTACATTCAAAGCTAAAAAAAGTCACAAGGCAAAAATGCCAAAGATGATGTTGACACATACATTAATGATGATAAGATAGAATCCATGTTTTTCAAAAAACTAAGGATCAGGTAAGTATAAGGGCAAGTTGCCATTTAATTGCTTCAACTATGGTAAGATTGGTCACTTTGCATCTAAATGTCCTAATAAAGATAAGAATGAGCATGATGGAGAACATGATGAACATCATGGTGATGATAATAAAGTCTATAATCTTGATAAGATTAAAAATGGTTTCAATAAGTGTGAAGGTAAGAAAGGGTCATTCAAGAACAAGAGAAGTTTCTATACCAATGAAGATAGTAGCTCCTCTGATGTAAGTGACATAAGTACATCTGATAGTGATGATGCTAATAATGATCATGATATCAATGAAACCTTATTCATGTCTATATAAATAGACAATGAGGGATGTTCAAAAATTAAAATTATTATGGATGATGAAGTGGAGGCTGAAGTGATCCTTGAGGTAGAATTGGTGAGTGTTATAGAGGAGTTGACGTTCCATAGAAAGAAGAATCTCTTTATGAGGAACAAATCAATCTCTTTGAAGAGAGACTAAGCAAAAACACCAATGAACATGAGAAGATCATCAAACATTTGAAAAATCAAATTGAAATTGTCACTTCAAATCTTAATACCAAGGAGGAAGAATGCATTAAGTTTGGAAATTGAATGGAGTCCTTGAAGGTAGAATTGGATCAAGAAATAATCAAGTTAAATACACATCAAAAATTTAAAAAGAGCACTAAAGTCCTTGGTGATATATTTAATAGTCAAAGGTCTCCATATGACAAGACAGGTCTTGTATTAAAAGGAGACCAAAAGGAAAACAAGTCAAACCTCAAAGGATAATGGACTATCAAGTAGTGATGGTACTGATAGAGTAAAGACCTATGCAAAATATCTCAATTCTAAGACTAAAATTGGTCATCAACAAGTCAAGAAGAATATGACTCCTTCAAGAGACAACAAAGGTAGAGGTACATCATTCAACATCAAACATATAAGGTATGTGAATCCTTTAAATGTTTAATATTTTCCATGTAATCAATATGGATATAGAGCTATAGATTGTAGACATCATGCTAGAATCAATTCATCATGTAGGAATAGGGTGAATATCCATTTCAATAGTAAAAGAATAATTATATGTTATACTTGTGATCAAGCATGATATATTACAAGGGATTAAAAGATGAGGTATATGAGGAAGATCAATCAAGATAAAATGATATAAAGTAATACCACTGAAAAGTGGATCAATAAGTTAGACCATGTGGACAAGGTGAAGGAGGAGTAAAATACTAAAGGAGAATAATCTATGCTAGCTTAGATTGCCTTTAAAATTCAAGATGAAGGCATGCAATAGTATATAAATAGTGGTTGCTCAAGCCACTGATAGAATATAAGATCAAGTTCATCTCATTGAAGAAGAATGCTGCAAGAATAATGAGATTTAGAGATAAAACAACTACCAATATAATTGGCAAGGGTATCTTGAGTTTGGAAAATGGGAATACCAAGATAGAGAATGTGTTGTAAATGGAAGGTTTGAAACATAACTTTCTTAGTGTAAGTAAAATGTGTAAATAAGGACACACACTAACCTTTCATGACAGAGGGTGTGATATAAGGAGAGCTAAATTAGGAAGACTAATTTCCAATGCTAAGAGGAATGATAATAATGTGTATGTCCTAAATGAGATCAAGAAGGAGAGATGATTTATGATAAATATAGATGAATATTGTCTATGGAATATAAGGTTGGGCCACTTAAAATTTGAAAATATAGTTAAGGTAAGCTCTAATAAGTCTGTGAAAAACATACCTAAAATCACCAAACCTACAAACATACTTTACAAGGCATGTGAACATGGTAAGTAGACTAGAAGAAGGTTCAAGGAAATAGATACTTCATGTTACTCATAGATGACTACCCAAGAATGACTTGGGTAGCATTATTGAAAGAAAAGTCAGAAGATCTTGATAAGTTCAAGGCATTCAAGGCTCTTGTTGAGAATGAGAAGAATGAAAATATTAAGTTATTAAGATATAACAGATGAGGAGAGTTTTGGTCTAATGAGTTTGATTACTTTTGTGAGGTCCATATAATAAGGAGATAATTCTCAACAACTATAACACCTCAGTAGAATGGTGTAGTGGAAAGAAAGAATAGGACAATTCAAGATATGGAAAGAACTATGATAAATGAGTCAAGGTTAGATGATGGATACTAGAGAGAGGTAGTGAGAACTATAGTCTAAATATTGAATAGATGACATATAAGGACAAATGGTAACAAGACCCCTTATGAACTATGGAAAGGTATACCTACTAATGTGGAACACTTTAGAGTGTTTGGAAGCAAATGCTTCATCAAAAGAGATGAGGAAGACTTATGTAAGTTTGATTATAGGTTGAGCTCACTGATGAGTATCCAAAGAATATACCAATGTGAAGATTGATGAGACAAGTTATAAGAAGTCACACTCATGGTCAAAGGATACATCAGAGAATTTGGACTTCAAGAATGAAGAAGAAATAGTAGTGATTGATGAGGAAGAATAAGAAGTTGAGGAAAGACAAGATTCAAAAGGTACTTCAAGAAAGAATTAGAGAGACCATCCTGAATCACAAATCATTGGAAACAAGGATGCATGTATGAAAACAAGGAGAAGATTGGCAAGTAACTTAAATCAAGATAATGTTGCATTATTGTCTAAGATTGAACCTAAAAACATTATAGAAGCAAGCAGAGAATTTTTTTGGATAGGTGATATTAATGAGTTTAGACCAAATAGAAAAGATTGAGACCTAGGAACTAGTTCCTAGGCCTAAATAAAAGAATGTCATTAGCACAAACTGGGTGTTTAGGAACAAGTTGAATGAAGATGGAAAAGTCACCAGGAATAAGGCTATATTGGTATGCATGGGGTATGCCCAAATATAAGGGGTAGACTTTGAGGATACCTTTGCTCCAGTATCAAGATTGGAGGCTATCAGATTGTTTCTAGCGTATACAGGGTTCAAAGGGTTCAATGTGTATCAAATGGATGTAAAGTAAACTTTTTTGAATGGGAACTTGGAAGAGGAGGTATACATAGAGAAACTTGAGGGTTTCTCATTATAAGGTAATAAGGACTAGGTTTTTAGATTTAAAAAGGATCTTTATGGTTTAAATCAAGCTCCTAGAGCTTGGTATGCTAGATTGGATAGGTATCTATTGGACCAAATATTTAAAATAGGAGTTATAGATAGTAATATATACATAAAGATAGAAGATGACCATCAGTTAATAATAGTGGTCTATGTGGATGACATCATATTTGGTGGAAACTATGAGAATATGACTAAGACCTTTGTAGATTTGATTAAGGAGTTTGATATGTCCATGCTAGGAGAACTATCATTATTTCTTGGGTTACAAATCATTTAATCTAAAAAAGGTATATCCATTTCACAAGCTAAGTACATAAGAGAGATGCTGAATAAGTTTGATATGGAAGATTGCAAGGTAGTTAGTATACCTATGATGAAAGGGTGTAAGTTAAGTAAGGAAGATGAGTCTCCAAAGGTCAATCAGACATCATATAGGTAAATGATTATAAATCTTCTATACTCTACTACCTCTAGACCTAAAATCATGCAAGCAGTAGGTCTTGTGGGAATATTTCAAGGAAACCCAAAGGAAAATCATCTACAAATAGTTAAAAGGATACTTAGGTATCTCAAGGGGACTATGGGGTTTGGGTTGTGGTATCTATTTAGCATGGAATTTAACTTGATAGCCTATATAAATGCAAACTAGACAAGGAGTAAAGATGATAGGAAAAACACTAGCGGAAGAGCCTTCTACTTAGGAGAGTGCCTAGTATCATGGATGAGAAATAAGCAAACATCAGTGGATTATTTACTTGTGAGGTTGAGTACATTGTAACAAATTCATGTTGCACTCAAGTCTTATGGATGAGACAAACATTAAAAGACTACAAGGTGGAGTATGATAGTCCTAACTCTATCTATTATGACAATACAAATGCCATAATTGTCTCATAGAAACTTGTCATGCACTCAAACATGAAGCACATTCCCATCAAGTATCATTTATTAAGAGATCAGGTAAGTGAAAAAAGTCTTAAAATTTAACATATTTCTATAAAAGATTAGATTGCAGACATTTTGACCAAGCCACTTCCAAAGGTAACATTTGAACATCTAATATAGGAATTGGGTGTAATTCTTACCCTTAGTAGTCATTAAGGAAGTCAAGTGCTTAAAGGAAGATAATCAAGTGATTCATTAGTTCCAAAGTAGGTGAGTAGTGTTGAGAAGATATACATGGAGATAGGGGTAAAATGTTTGGATGGTGCTTCATAAACTCATAATCTTGTGTGTTGAGTGTTTTGGTTGCAAGAGGTGTGATTCAATAATTTGCAAGCATCTCTTTATCATTTATGTCAAAGGGGGAGAAATTTTGGAATGAGGATGAACTTTCCTATTGAGATAAGTTTTTGAGGGTGGTTGCCATCAATGACAAAGGGGGAGATTGTTGAGTATTATCATTGATTTCAAAGGTGCAGCTTGTGAAGATGGATGTCAAAATATGACTAAACCTAATTGAAAGTGTGTGATGTGACAAGGTGCATTGAGAGAGTTTTTTCATGAGAGAGTGATGTCATGAGATAAATAGAAAGAGATAATTTGAAGGAAACTAATGTCTTATGGTTGAATCAACGTATAAGTCATTGATGTTAAAGTGCATAAAAAGCCTAGTCATGACATGAATAGGTATGCAATTGAAAATGAATTAACACATGCATGTGAAGGTTGTATGGAACTATTTGATAATGTATGTGAGGAATTAAAGCATTAATGAGAGTTTTAGGGTGAGCCTATAGGGGTAGGACCTTCAGACTAAGCCTACACCTAGAACTCCCTTAGAAACTACCTAGCCTAATGAGGTATGAAGATAAAATTTCAAGGAAAGTATGAATATGTTCACAAAGTTTTAGGTCCTAGTTTTAAGGAAATTGCATAAATCAGTGTTTTAGGCCTTCTTGAGTTCATAGATTGAGGCCTCAATACCCAAAAAGCACCTTCAGATGTTCATTGACATGTGTAATGAATAAATTAGAATTTTAGATATTAATGTGAGATGTGGAAGGGTCCTAGATAATATCTCTAGGCATTAGTTTTGGATTTAAGGGGCAGTCCTTTATGAACAATCTTTAACACCCAAACCTATGTTAAACCTCCCTAAAACCCTGATAAGGACCTGATGTGAAATATCTTGTTAAAATCAGATAAAAATGGATTAAAATTACTAGAGAGGATATTGTATCATGTATTTAACACTCCCAGGTACCTCCAGGTGGTGGTGGTTAGTTAGATGAGAGATAAAATGCACAGATACAAGCTTATTTGTTAAGAAGTTGCTATATCTCTCAAAAGTTGTATTGGTCAAGGAAATAAAATGGATCAAAAAATATCATAGAGAATAATTTTACATGACATGATTATTTATGGATATATTATAGCCTTATATTGATCCAATTTGGTCATCCAAGTTAGCCAGTTGTAAATAGACCTAATGATGCAAATAGTGCAAAACCTAGGCAAAGATGAGAATATAGATTTGAGGGTCTGAGCATGTCATATTGATGAAAAAAAGTGAATTAAGAGTTTATTTATGAATTTTAAGTCATTACCATGTATTTATGAAGCTTTGGAGGTCAGCTTATGTGGTGAAAATCTTGTTCACAAAATGTTTTATTTGGTTCAGATAAGACTGTGTGATATAAGGTCAAGAAATTGGTCTTCAAGACCAATATTTTCCATTAGAAAATATGATTTTTATATTTGAGGATGTTTTTGAGATATCATAAGATAATTTTTATTCATGAAGATTCATGACAAGTTTATACACATGTGTTGGAGGTTTAATTCACCATGACTAGTTTTTGAGGTAAATTGGTAGTTCTGAGTGAGTGAGTTGCAGAGATGTTCTTGATCCTTTATCTCTGAGTGAAAGTATTAAAAGAATTTGGTGATGAGCCTAAGGTCATGGATAACCTATATAAATTTTTTATTTTTCAAATTTCAATAGCTTAAGGGTGTTTAATCTTCATTTTTGCAAGACAAACTTTTAAGTTACATAGGCCTAATAGGGCAGTTTGTCCTAAAAGAGCTTTCATGATATGAGTGAAGGATACAAGTCTAATAAATCATGGATAAGGTTATAATATTTCAATGTTTAAGTGTTTTAATTATTTTTTAGTTATTTGATAAATCCATCTAGGCCCAAGAAGATCAATATTTGGTGTTAAGAGGACAAACCTAATGCAATTAGGTCTCCATGAGGCCTAAAAAAGGAATAAGGCTTAATTGAATTATTGTAGACCAAAAGGGGTAAAATTTATGATTGAAATGTGTTCATCATGTGTCCTAAGACATATTATGTGGCCTAACCAAGATTTTTAAGGTATGTGTCCAACCAAGTGGTGTGTGACCATGAGACTAGTATATATACCAGGTAGTTTAGGCCTAATTACATGTATGCAACATAAACAAATAAAATATTGCATAGTTGAGTAGGAGGTATTGAAATGAGACCATAAAATTAGAGTAGAGCTATGGTAATTAAAATTTCATGAGGTGTCTGAGTTGTTGATGATTCACTTAGGGAGTTGGTACTTTCTTGCAAGTAGGTGCTTGTTAAAGCCTAGTCAAGTGGATGCTTGACTTCATTGGGGTTGGTGCTGCAAGTTGAGTTGGTGCTCAATAGAATATATTATTTTGTTTTATAGGAATACATTCCATTTTCATAGATCATAATGGGTTTTCTTCCCCTTGAACGTTTCCCACTCATATGTGTGTTATCTTGTCTCATGCTCATCTGAATGGTTCTTTATGTTTTGGTAGATCATTGTGTTGTTTTCATAGTTCATGAATGATTGAGTATAATTAAATGAATTTTTTTAAAATATTGATTCACCCCCTCTAAGTTATTATGATTCTAAAAATTAGGTAATTAGCCTGCATAGGTCACTAAAAGTGTTAAATATTCAAGTCACCCCAGCCCATGCAAAACTCATAGTATCCTATAAGAGGCTTTCATGCTTACATGGTTTCACGTTTCTCAAAAAGTAAGTTTATGTGAGTATGTTCCCCATGAGTTCCTGAATTTAAAATTCAGCATAGATCCACACATCAACTAAGTTCCAATTCATGTCTATGAACAACTCTTAATGCATGCCATGTATAAAATATCTTTATGCATCTATATTGCATAAAACTATTGGTGTGTATGTCCAACATGCAAAATTTATAGTCTTCAGATTATGCAAGTAAGAGTGTAAAACACATAGTTTTCAACCTTAAGTGCATGCCAAATATCTTAGTTATTCTCACGTACTCTAATCCAAGAGGGTCCTCATGTCTAAATGATGAATTTATATGCTCAATTGCATAAATCACACCTATGCTCTCATAATTTACAAATTCAACAATTTTTGTTATGTACCATGCCCTTCACAAGTCAATATAAACTCCATATTTAAAGTGCAAACTTGAAAGATTACCAAAAGGCACTAGGTTTAGGAGGAATAAGTTCTTACACATTTTGTATAAGATTTACCTCCACACCATCATATAGGTTTACAAATTCTATACACCATTATGCCATTATACTATAATGCCTTTCAAGTTGCACAAATGAAAAACATGAAGTAAACATGTACTTGGCCATTTGAGGGAATGTAGGTATTTAGAGTGATAAATATAAATAGGAAAGAACTATGCAAAAATGTCAATTAGACTATAGGAATCATGAAAAGTACATGGCCCCCTTTACTTTAGATTATCCATGTGTAGCCTTACATGCATAGCTAATACAAACTCAACAAAGTCCAAAGTGTATACAAGATTTAGTACGCATATGATCCCCGATAAATATGTGCACAAAACTCTACAGTGTGTGTAAATATGACATGGAAAAATATAAAGAAAGATTGCATAGCCTCCTCATCAACAAGTAGTCTAGGTTGATTGATAGGTGGTGAAAATAAACAAAGGTTGTATCTAGGTTCGATTGGACATCAAGGGAGGTCGAATTAGAGAGAAATTAGAATCAAAGGCAAAAGGTTGATGGTAGACCATGCACATAGTATCCTCTAATTGTAAAACTATATTTATGACCTCGATGCACATGCAGATCATTTGAGGATCCCAAAATGACCTTCCAACTACTTCCATGATAAATTTATCAACCCAAATTAAATGAGCATGGTTAACAACAATTATTACGTAGGATTCTAGTTCTCTTGATTTCTGAGTACCAAATTTTGAATACACATTTCTTATCTACCATATCAAATGCTAAATTAATCATGAAAGGTCTCATCAATTCTATAAAAACCCTAATTTTATTTAAAAAATAATCCATTTCATTGTTATAACAAATATATACTCATTTGAGTTTGTAATACTATCTTCAGCCTTGAAACTAATGAGAATTGAATCATCTTATTTCATGCTTTGTGTTGTATGTGCACTAGAGGTTGTTGATATTTATCTATGGATGTTAATCCATCTCATTTTTGTCCTCCCTTCACACCTCCACATGAAATTGGAATCCTCAACAAGTTGCAAGTTGTTTATAAATGGGTCTACTTAGGTGTTAATGTGGATTGTTTGTCATCCCTCTTAATGTTCCATTATGTTCCCATACCTCCATGTAAAACACTTATGTATTTGGTGTCTATTTTGAATACTACATGCATTTGATTCCTTAGTTTTATTGTGCCATTAAGTAAGTGAGGTGATCATTCTATTCTTGGTGCATCATTGCTTTCCATTTTAGCAAGCCTCTTACCATCTCTCACCCCTTTTCCTTTATCAAGATTAGGTTTAGCATTATCCATATATTTCATTTCTAATCTTTGTAGGTCTGCCCACTGGTCCTAGACCTAGTGTACTTAGAGTAGAAGGACGTTGGCCTTCTCTGGAGGTTCATCCCAAGGAGTGCAAGAGTTTCATGCCTTAGTGATTCCCCCATTATTGTGATGATACATAAGATCTTTTGCATGTGTTAGTAAACTCAAATACATTTGTGCCCTGCACTAAGTACTTCCATACCCCATGCAAGTGATCCCACTCTATGCCCATATTCAATCATCCGTACACAACAAGATATCCATGGGTTAACATTTTGAACAAAAACACATCAATTTAAGTGTGATTCCCTATATTTATTTTGATCTGATGCATTTCCTACTCCTAATTATTGGAGGTTGATATGCACACAAATAAGGTTCAAGTTTGAGTTTAATTATGTATATAATACATGCGAGGTTTCTCATTTTAATCATCTAACACCTATCACACATGTAGTTATTACAAGAGCACATGATTGAAATAAGGAAGGAATCAATTATAATTTTTTCCATCCTCATAAGTTAATATTCTATTATGGAGCACTTTTGGTGCAAAAACTAGGTTTAATCTATTTCATGCAATTTTTATTTTTGAAGCCATTTCCTTTATGTAGTTTATTATTATTCATGATATTTGTTCCCACCTTTAGGGGCATGACATTTAGATGCTTAGATAACTAGTTTATTCAAATTAGTTTCTAACCCCTAACATATTCCCATACATTTATTTATTTTCTTGAAGATTTTTTAGTAGATATAACTAAGCTATTATATGTACACTAAAACCATTCTAGGGAAAGAAATAAAAAAATATATTAAAAGTACATGAGTTGTAGTACATATATTAAGGCTATAAAATGAAATATTAGAAGTAGGAGAACCTAATCTTCAATTTATCTAGGAAGTGTGTCATTTTTCAAATGTGCTTATAGTTCCCCTAACACTAGACCTCGACCAAACCCAAATTTCTAGGCGAGGTTGCTAATTCTATTAAAAACATGTTTTCAAATTAATATCCATACTATATGAGGTATGGTTCTTTTAAAATATTCATATTTTAATCATTTTTCTCAAATTTATTGACCATTTCAAGTTAATAAAATGGATTCTCTTGATACCACCCTAATTCTATCACTTCTCAATTTAAACCTTTTAAGGAAACACATGATCTATAATAATATTCTGTGAAAATAATCATCCAAATATTTTTCCTCACTACTCATACAATATAGATGAAGGGGACCAATAGTTAAGAACACTAACCTTGGGGTCCCACATCTTTTATATTATGCCACTTCCTAACACTAAATTTTGGATTTAGATAGTATAATATTTTTTAGTCTAAATAGGTTGTTTAAGAGACAATTCAATTTTGTTTGAAGCCACACAATGATTTATACATCGACATGTCAATTTTTAGACATTATATATGTGTGACTAATAGTTATGACCCATATGTCTAATTATATTTTAAAATTTGACTAATAATAATATACAAAATCATTTTTTTGCATTACCTTAAAAAAATTACATGTATGGACACTGTGTAGTTAATATGGATTATTGATAAAAGAATAATGGCCATGTTGGAAGACATGTGGGCCATTGGAATGTAACAAACTAGCACATTGAAAGATGTTTGGTGGGATTTATTTCCATTAATGTGATAATTTAATGCTTCCATGCATGACATCAACATTCTATTTTATTCACCTATTGATTCACTCTCCCTAAATAGTCATGGAGCCCAATTGACTCTTCTACACAATGCAACATTTCACAAATATTTTAGAATCAACATATGGGAGGGTTGAAATGTTACCCATAGGTGTGTTCCCTGTAACTAAACCCACAACTATGTTATTTTATTTTCAAGTGAATTTTGGTGTTATTATTCCTATTATGTTAATGGTGTCTTTTGTGACTTTACACTTGAGTCAAATTTTATTGGTATGTTATGGTGGCCCTTAAGGTTTTAATTTATATACTGATAAATGTTATTATTTTTGTATCAAACCATATCATTTTCTATATTTAATGGTCATGTTTGAATATGCTTGTGTCAATAATATGTAATGTAGGGCCATGTTGGAAGATTCTTGTGTTCTTATTATGCAATGACTATTTTCAAAGACATTGTGGTGGATTTTGTCCATTAATGTGGTGTTTTAATGTCATGTGTTAATGTCACCATATGCACCATCTTCAAATTGTTCAATGTGTATTATTCAAGTCACTCTCCCCTAAATATCATGAAACCCAAATGGCTATTCTACATAATGTAATGTTTCATAGAGTTTGTAACATCACCATGTTGGAGGGATGAAACATTAGCCATAACTAAACCCATAGTGTCAACATGTTTTCATTCACATTTGGCTCAAGATTTGTTGGTATTTGGATGGTATCCATGGAATTTTTCATTCACAAAATAATAAATGTTATTATTTTTGTATCAAATCAAATTGTTATGGAATTCATGTTGTTATGTTATTTATATTTGTAATGCATTTGTATATCCCTGCATTAAAGTGCCATGTCAATCATGTTCAATGTGCCATGTTAAAGTGTCATTCAATCACATTAAATGTGAGATGAACGATGATGGAACCTAATGGAATTTTTTATAGAATGAATTATTTAAGAAATATTATAAATTTAACATGTTATTTGGATGACACATTACATTCCCTGAATAACATGCAAATGTTTCATGTGTTAGTGAACATTTATTGGTATGTGGATGGAAGCCTTGAAGCTTTTCATTCACATACTATTAAATGTTATTATCTTTGTATAAAAACTAATATTTTCATTTACATACTATTAAATGTTGAGTTATATGTATCAAAACAAATCCTTTTATGAATGTATGTTGTTGCAAATTAATGTTGTTATGATATTCATTCACATTTTCAACATTAAACATATTCTTTGCCATAGTTTTTGTTGACATTTTTTCCATTCATGTTGCTTTGTAATTTATATCTACAATGAATTTATATTTCCATACCTCCAAATTTACATGGATTTGAAAGAACCATTTCTTAAAAACTATTTATTTAAGGTAAAAAAAACTTACACCATCCAAGGGAAAAAAATGAGCTATGCCCTTCATTTCTTATACTCGAAGAAAGTAGAGTTGTAGTTGGTCCTTCAAGGGTTATTTCCTTAGTGGTATTTGTTTCCATGTTAACACAATTAGGAGGATGCATTCCACATGGATAATAGTAAGTAGATGAAACAATTAGGGATAAAATGTTTATCAGGTTTTTCACTATGCAATGTTATTCAATTAGAGAGTTGAATTGGCTACCTAAATGCCTTTACCTCTCCAATTATTTTTTGAATTCCTAAAATTCCATATCCATTTTATCCTTCTCTTTATTTTTCTCATTTTTTTAAAATTTTTACATCTCATCCTACCTAATGGTCTTACTCTCATCAGCCTTTTCTTTCTTCCTTGCCTTCAATTCTTCAATCTCTTTATTATATGAATCTTGTTATATAAACACTTGCCTATAGTCATATGATGTGAGTATTTAAGATTTTATACTAAGCTTGAGTAAATTATTTCATGATTTATTAGAAAAAATTTCAATTAAAATTTTAAAAAATGTTAATATTTAATTTATTTGTTCATTCATTTCTGATTTGCTAAAATATAGATATTGGACTAAATTTTTTACTATGTCCTCATTGGCACCTAAAAAAACAATTGCATCTTATACACACATTGTCCACATATTATGTAATAATGAGATATATTAGGTGGGATATAATGTGGAGGTGAAGCCATTGACATTAACACATTTGCTTCCATTAATTCAAAATTAAGGCTAATATTTGTTTGTCCCTCCAACCATTATGTTGGGTTTACTTGGGTAGGCAGACTTAAATTGTCTTGGTTGAAAGTGATTTTGCATTAATTTCATTGGAAGAGACATTTAATGTATATTAAATCATTTGTGATAATTAAAATGAGTATTATATGTTTATTTTATGCCATGCATTTCTTTACTGACAACATCTTTGACATATATTGCATGTTCACATTCAAAAACATTTATCTGTTGCATTTACTCCATCATTTATGTAGTAGCATGAACATATTCATTATATATCCCCACCAACCTCATGATATTCTTAACAAAAATAAATTATCATCTTCAACATGGAATGCTTCACTTGGATTTATGTCATTGGCTACTATGTCAGGGTTTAGGGGCCAAATGCATGTCCTAAATATAGATTTTATAATGCCAAGTGTTTGTGCCCTCTTTAATGTCATGATTACCAAAGTGGATAATTATTGTGTCTTGATATTTATATCATAATGATTATTAATCCATGACGTCCTCTCAATCCTAAATTAAGCCTTTAATGGGCCAAATGCACTTACATCTAATGGATGAAATTTGTGGCTAGTGTGTGGGGGAAATGTAAGTAGGTCAATCCTTAAAGCTATTATCTCTTCAAGTTTTGATAGTGTAACATGGTTTTCATTCCCATAAAATATTATAAGATGTATATATTTAGGTGAAAATCTTCCTAGTATATATCTTGAGAAATGATGCATCTATTTCATAAACAATTCTTTTGTCATCCATACATGAGATTGGGAATATATGCATGAACTTGGCTCATAGTGTGAAATGACATTTTAAAATTGAATTTTTGATTTTAAGAGGTAGAACCTCATGAAAATTTATCCAATTTCATTCATAAATGATTAAATTTTTATCTATTATCTACTCTTAGACATTATTTGTGGCACAATCCTTGCCCATTTTTTGATGATGAATCACATGTCACAATTTCTTTCATCTTACACCATGTCTCATCATAATTCCATATTTTGTGTGGTCCATAATGGGTTTTAGTATAAAAATTATCATTTTATCATAAAAATTTGTCACTATGGATGGCCTTAACATCATAACACTCTCTCTATCTAGTCCTTATGCTATTGTTATAGAAAAATTAGGATTCCTCTTTTTGAAGTTATTTAACCCTAAAATCTATATGTAGGGAATCTAAGGTTAAAGGGGTAAGAGATAGCCTAGGGCACAAAGAATGTAGACTATATATAAATTAGGTAGATTGTTTTCATAACTCAGATAAAATATGTACTAAATTTATTATACCAGGATGCTAAAGATATAAAGTATAGCTATATTAGATATTATAATGATAAAGAAAATAAGATACTTAACTAGTTCTGATGTTAATATAGATCTAGATTCTAAAACAATCACGTGATTCTATAAATTGTACCTCTATATCTTCAAACACTTGCATCAACCTGGCATAATTATGTTGATGATACTATTTGAATTGGACATAAGTGTCTAGTATATAATACCTATTGAAAATGGATGTAACCACCTAGATGCTTCTAAGTTCTATGTTACCTTTGATCTAGTACATTCATATTTGGGTCATGGACTTTTACTCCTTTTCAAATATCAAAACCCTAGTTTCTCATCTTCATATTGGCTATGGGAGAAATGGGTTAGTGGGCACATGATGTTGAGCTATCCCAAAGACCCCTCTATCAATGAGCACTACCTAAATATCCAATACTATGAAGATGGCCTATAATTTTTGTAGTTCTCCCCTATATGTTGGATTGTGTGTGAATCATGAAATGTGTGATAATAAAGTACAATAGTGACCTAGCTTGTAACTTGAAAAATATGTCTCTTGGGATGTCCCTTTAGTATTTCAAACCTATAGATGTGATGTCCCTATGACTAACATGGAAATAGGAAAAAATAGGCAAGTTTTACTCACTTGAGTGCTTGATATAATACTTTTAGTAAGTTTCTTGTGAGTTATTAGGTGTTTTCCATGTGAGCAATTAATGAGGGTTGATCTTGTATTCATAAAAATCCATTTATAGAATATCTCACATTAAATCACTTAGGCTGACCATAGAAATAAATTTCATTTTCATATTGGATGAATTTAGGTATTGGACACTTACATTAGATAGGGATATTTGCATCGATGCAGATGTCTAACTAGGATGCAAGTGTCTGGTCAATTAAAAAAAGGTGCAAGTCTAGAACTTGTCGAGATAGAAGATAAATAGGTTTATAACATTCTGGGAAAGATAAAAAGTCTGAGTCGTCATAATAACATAGGTCAGGCTAAGAGATAAGTAATTAGGCATAAAGATATAGTTCATATGAGCCTTTTGGGAGTGGAAAAGGTTGAAAAGATGAAGGTACATCCATTATATATATTTTCCAAGTGTAAAATATTGAGGTGCAATACAATTTAGAATAGTGTCTACATTCCCCTCCTTTAATCTATTAATGAAATTCCTAATTTAATAGAAAATAAATGTGTACGTAGGTGTGTATAACACACCTTGAATTTACTTGAGTCCAACTTGAGTGCTTTGTTGGTGACTGACTTGTAACCAAGAGCATGTTACAATATATTATCAATGCATATAATATGAAATTAAAAGTATTGAAATACTTAAAATTAAAATATAGTAATTTTTAGGAGTACACCTATGTATCAATGCAACCATATTAATTTTTTGGTAATTTGATTTGAAATATGTATCATTATGAATCATTGAAATTAATATTAGAATAAATACAAATCTAGAAAGTGCATATATCTAAAGAGATAGAGAGATCCTGGAGGGAACATGCCCCAAAACTTGGAGGAAAGATGAGTTACCACCCAAAAATTGAGATTAGATCAACCATGCAACCCAATCATACTAATAACCTGGCGAGTGTGAGTGAACCAAATCAACTCACAATATAAATTTGGTGAGACTGGATGATTTAAATCAAGTCCAATCTATAAAATTGGTAATATTGAGTGATGTAATCACCTCAAAAATACTAAAAGTGAACCAACTATTGTAGTAGATTGGCTCAATATAGTCTATAAAATTACAACTTGGTGGGTGATGATAGTACCTAAAAGTTTCTAAAATCTAAAACTAATTTTATTTTACAATATTGGTTTCACATTACATACCATATGCACCTTAGATATGTCTCATGCTAAAGTTATGTATAAAAATGTTACCAATGCATAATTTTTTTCTCTAAATGTGTATCTAAGTAATATAATTATGCCATTTGGCCAATCTAAAACTGTGTAAGTGTGGATAACATGTTTCCAAAACATTCCCACACTATATATGAAAATATATAAAATTTATATATGTGCCAATGTGTATAACATGTTTCCATAACATGCCCCCATTACAATTTGAATATGAGAACTGATGTAAGTGCCAATATGGAGGACATGTTTCCAAAACATGCCCCCCCACTATAATCTAGGTATGTTGCATATTGAATAAGTGTGGAGAACATATTTCCAAAACATGTCCCCACTAAATCTAAAATTGTGACAAAATGTGGAATTAATGCCTCCATGGCATGCCCCCACTGATATGCCCCCCTTTTGAGGTGAGGGAAGTATCAAGTGGTAGTTACCCTACCTCAAAAGGATAATATAACCATGTAAACTATGAAAGTACCATGTATCATTTACAAGGAACATGTCTAGGTAGATATATCATTGAAGCATAGAGAATGTGATCACACCAAGTCCTATGATGCATGATGTAGATCATGGCAACATCTAGATAGTAATAGTACAATCTCAACAAGAAATCAAACACACACACAATATCACTCAAAGTAAATCCATAGATAATGGTCCAAGGAGACATCATATAAGGGGAATATTCAAATGCCACATAATTAAAGGGACATGACTTAGTCCAATGTACACAAAACAATAAATGACATATTCAAATGTCAACATACAACAAGTAATGACATATTAAAATGTCAAAGAGGAAAATAAACAAATGGGGGCCATAAATAATGGAGCATATAATAATGATCAAATAATAAATTAAATAACAATACAAGACACTCAAGGAAGTACATACATAAAATATTATGAAACCAACATAAACATAGCATACTAGTCCATGGGTCATATGTGTTAGTAAAAACATTAATTACATATCATTTCAAGTACAATTAAAAAGATATAAATATGGATAAAAGCACATGTAAGTACATAAGATCAAACATGATAATGTAAATTGACCAAATAATGTTATAACTTAGATGTATCATGATTAAATAAGTAAATTACACCAATGTCTAAATGACATAAGTAGATGGAAGGGCCAACATCTAAAAGTGCATAGATCATGTACCTATGTATTCCTATATCACACTTAAAAAATGTGTGACATACATGTATATAAAAAGTATTGATATGCATTCTACTAACATGGAACTAACAACATATATGCCAATGAACTAATAGTATATGTAAATGCTATTTTTTTTCCTAGATTTTTGACCTTTTTAAAAAAAATTTTGGTATTTTTAGCATATGTGAAATGAAAATACTATCCATTGATCACATCCAAAGGATTCTCAATGATATCTACCCATTATGAAATTGGTGTATAAACTAGTGACATTGTCGAGGAGAATATATAGGTGCAACATCTATCATTATAATATCTATGCTGTTATATGTATGTAAAATAGGACTCTATGGTTGTGAAGAAAAAATAGTAGTAGGGGTTTATGGAACCTATCATTTATTATTATATGGTTTATTCAAAACATGAGTAATAGGAATATGTGTAGGTGCTATGGATATCTGAATATGGTGTGTAGTAGATGAAGATACTATGGAATCCATTAGTGATCTCTTATGCAAAGGTCTCTCAAGTACTGGAAGCCTGGTAAAGGGATTTGCATATTGCTTATCCTTTTATAGAAGATTAACTGTTAGGTTGTGGAGCTAAAAGCTTAACTGATGCAGACATGGAGGAGGTTGCAGAAGTGTTGCGGAGTGTCACAGACACCGGCATCAGTCAGGCCAACTGACGACAGCAGGTAGGAGACAGGAAGAAATCAACATCAGTCAGATATCGGCCGGTGTCGGTGACCCCCAGGCGGACAAGGACCGACGTCAGTCACCTGTGTGGTTCAGACTGCGTATATTATGGGTAGTTAGTTGATGAACCAAGTGTTTTCATGATGAGAGCTAATTTTAGACTGAGAGCTGCAGATCTAATTATTGTAATTAGATGTCTAATTATTGTTTGGATGAGATCTATATAATAGACTCATGGTTGTATTGGAAACTTGTGTTAGGGAGTAAGAGAGCAAACAGCTCCTTCAGAGAGAGGTAGAGCAATGGTGCGTTCCTCCTAGTGCCATAGTATCAGGTGTGGGTGCTGGATTGGAGAATCAACAGGGTTCTTCATGTATGTATGATCTTGGTCATCGGGTGAGCATGGCCTTTATAGGAGATCTGCATGGTAAGTAAGATCATTGATCTGCAGGTGTATGTGTGTGCAAGGTCAAGGTTCACAGGTGTGCAGAACTAGGTTGATTTGCAGGTGTGCAAGATCAGATAGGACAGCAACACAAAAGGGAGTAGAATCAGGCAGGATCTACTTGGAGTATAGGTGTTTACTCAGACAGAGCAAGAGAGGAAGGCAAGGGAGTTCCTTCCATAAGTAAGGTCTATTGAGGTGCAGGTTGTTGCAGGTTCAGGGGAGATCTACTTGAAGTACGGTTGTGTACTTGTGGAGTGTGTGGAGCACTTGTGGTGTGCGTGGAGCACGGGTATAAGGTGAACACCAACTCAGTGTTTGAGTTGGGTGTTGGGACCTAAGAGAGAGAGCTTTGAGGAGAGAATTACTGTTCACTTGAGGTGTGGGAAGCCTCTGAAGAGGTGGTGGAGAAGAAGTGGCATCTTCTTTATTGTATTCTTTTCTGTATGAGTATTAATACAAGTTGTGTATTGTCTCTCATATCATGTGTTATTTTTGAATTCTAGTTACTTGTGATTCTGGTCAATTTCTGCATATTAAGTTGCTTGGTTTGGTAATCAATTGTGTGCTTCCGGTGTTTCATATATCCTGACAAGTGGTATCAGAGCTAAGGTTGCAGGAAGCAGGTTTTGTGTTTAGTTACAAGTCACTCTCAGGGGTTTTTGATTGAGTGGGAGTAGAGCAATGGCAGATGAAAGTAAGCTAAGAATGGAGGAGTTGAAAAGCACAGATGGTCACTTACGGTCCCATGGAAAGAAAGAGTAGGTAAAAGAATATTGTTGGTTTGTGGAAGATCAGCATGAAGAAACTGAAGAAGCAGATGTTGCAAGTTATGTGGCACAAGATGCTCTGGGAGGTTTCTTGGATAAAGTTGAATCTTGGATAATAGATTCGGTTGCCTCTTTCCATGCAGCCCTAGGTAGAGGAGCTGGTGAGCCTTGCCAAAGAATTGGCAAAGGGGAAGTGAAGCTGAAATTGTAGGCGGCCAACACACAAGTGTTGATGAAGGTCATGCAGGTCCCAGGTTTGGAGATATGGCTAATTTATTCAGAAAGATTGGGTGATGAGAGATGCACAAGAACTCTCACAGCGGATGCACTTGAATTAGCTAGTGGTAAGAAAATAGGTACTCTTTATCTACTTGTTTATATTATTGATTCTTCTTCTATTTTAGAGACATGGCTTCGTAGGCTTGGTCACATGAGCAGGGAGGAGATGCATGTTCTTAAGTGGAAGACAGATATATTTGACAGGCTTAAGAACTGGAAAGCCTTGGTGTTTATGGAGGAGATGGCGGATAGAAACCAGTGGATGGTGCTGGATACTTCTGAGCAGAGCAGTTTGGACATGGGTTTTGATTCAAAGGAGCTCGCAGGTAAAAAAGTCATCACTCACAGGCGAACACAGGTACCGGTGTTGAACAAGAGGAACTGATGTCGAACAGACAGGTGCCGATGTCGGTCATGTGTAGACTGAAGCTGGTGATGTCAGGCAGGGTAAGATCGACGTCGGTCATGAGGACTGACGTTGGCAGTAGGTAATACTAATGTCGGTCAGGAGGACTGACATTGGCAATAGGGACACTGATGTTGGTAGGATCAGTAGTCAGGGACAAACGCATGGAAACCGATGTTGATCAGATGCAGATTGTGGAGTGACTGAGGTTGGTCATTGTAATGGATTTTGGGTGGACAGCACACTGTCAAGGAGTCTCAAACACCCATATGGAGGACTGAAGACGTAAGTAGGCCCTCAAATTCATTGTTCCTCTTCTTTATACTCGTTTCTGATTGTAGAGTAGGAAGGATCCAGGAAACAGGTGGGAGCATGGCAGGGATATGATGCAAAACCAAATGGGAGTTTTGGTAGGGTTGCCAGCCGATGCGAAAGCACAGAGACGAATGGATTCCTTTGTTGAAGAATAGAGTGAACGGACACGTGAGACGGAAGACTAGGCATATGGTCTTGAGGGAGCTGCAGGACAGTGGGACAGGACTGACAGGTGGTACCAGGTGGATGACAAAGTAGGGCTTTAATCAATGTCAGTATAACCATTGTGTTTGTCTTACCAGGTGGATGATGGTTGCAACATTATCCTATTGCTGTATGTGGAGGATGAACTTGGTACAGGTTCAGACATACAGGGTTTTGCTGAGCTAAGGGTAAGGTTAGTTCAGTGGCATGTCATGAGGAGTTTGGAGCAGCAAAATTCTTTGACATGGGAGACATGGAGATCACAGGTTGATTTTGTCTCCAGTGGGAGCTGATGTGAATCAGGTGTTGGCAAGGTTCAGGATGCAGAGCCAGAGCACACTAAGGGTTGGATAGGTACAGTGTCTAAAATCACATGAGGTCTGGTATAGACCTGAGTATTCCCATGCAGTCGAAGCTGTCAAAGAGTTAGGAGCCAATTCAGGGAAGTGGGTTCTCAGGTATTTGAGAGGGACCAGTAGCAGGGATTCATGCTATGTAGGGTTAGGACTTCACTACATGGGTTTGTAGGTTTAGATGTGGCAGGGTACTCAGATGACAGGAGGTACACCATGGGATGTGTGGTGGGTTGTCTTCAGGATTGAGCTTGAAGAGGGATACAAACCAGGAAATAGATTAGACGGAGTATAGGTATAGGTACAGTGCAACTGTTTATCTCCAAGTGGGAGATTGTTAGGTTGTGGAGCTAAAAGCTTCACTGATGCAGACATGGAGGAGGTTACAAAAGTGTTGCAGAGTGTCACAGACACCGGCATCGGTCAGGCCAACTGACGATGGCAGGTAGGAGATAGGAAGAAACTGATGTCGGTCAGATATCGGCCGGCGTCGGTGACCCCTAGGCAGACAGGGACCGACATCAGTCGCCTGTGTGGTTCAAATTGCGTATATTACGGGTAGTTAGTTGATGAACCAAGTGTTTGCATGATGAGAGCTAATTTTAGACTGAGAGCTGCAGATCTAATTAATGTAATTAGATGTCTAATTATTGTTTGGATGAGATCTATATAATAGACTCATGGTTGTATTAGAAACTTGTGCTAGGGAGTAAGAGAGCAAAAAGCTCCTTCAGAGAGAGGTAGAGCAATGGTGCATTCCTCCTAGTGCCACAGTACTAGGTGTGGGTGCTGGATTGGAGAATCAGTAGGGTTCTTCATGTATGTATGATCTTGGTCATCAGGTGAGCATGGCCTTTATAGGAGATCTGCATGGTAAGTAAGATCATTGATCTGTAGGTGTATGTGTGTGCAAGGTCAAGGTTCACAGGTGTGCAGAACCAGGTTGATTTACAGGTGTGCAAGATCAGATAGGATAGCAACACAACAGGGAGCAGAATCAGGTAGGATCTACTTGGAGTATAGGTGTGTACTCAGACAGAGCAAGAGAGGAAGGCAAGGGAGTTCCTTCCATAAGTAAGGTCTATTGAGGTGCAAGTTGTTTCAGGTTTAGGGGAGATCTACTTGAAGTACGGTTGTGTACTTGTGGAGTGTGTGGAGCACTTGTGGTGTGCGTGGAGCACGGGTATAAGGTGAACACCAACTCAGTGTTTGAGTTGGGTGTTGGGACCTAAGAGAGAGAGCTTTGAGGAGAGAATTACTATTCACTTGAGGTGTGGGAAGCCTCTGAAGAGGTGGTGGAGAAGAAGTGGCATCTTCTTTATTGTATTCTTTTCTGTATGAGTATTAATACAAGTTGTGTATTGTCTCTCATATCATGTGTTATTTTTGAATTCTAGTTACTTGTGATTCTGGTCAATTTCCGCATATTAAGTTGCTTGGTTTGGTAATCAATTGTGTGCTTCCGGTGTTTCATATATCCTGACATTAACCATAAGATGTTTGATAATTAATTTCCTAGGTAAAAATGTATCTTTTTCAAGAGGATGTTCATATGGAATTCTATAAACTATAACTACTCGAATGGCATGAATGTATTTAACACACCCACGCAATATAAAAAGTATTGATTGAAGTGTATGTATCTAAGGTCATCCAATAACATATCAAAGACACCAATGGAACATATGACTAAGAAGGTAGTAACCACATGGGTGAGACCCACTTGTAAAGGTAAATCAATCTCACAATGAACCTATTGTGACGTCCCATCAAATTCTCTAAGTGATTTGATTGAAGAATGTAAATCATGATTTATACAACCCAAATGCATAAGTAATGTCATGGTATAAATGCTCTCACTTTCACCATTATCAATCATAACACTATGTATAGGTTTGTGATCAAGGTATGATACGATGAATAATGAATGAAGATATGAGTCGTCATCCCCAATCTCATTGTCATTGAAAGTAATGGAAGGTATCTAAACCATAGGAGGTGTATGTCACATATAGGTACCAATAATCCCATCTAATGAGTTCTCATAATGAGATGGAGGAGGGTACGAATTATATGCCATTTTCACTTTTGGATCTTTTATGAATGATTTTTCAAAGGATTGTTAAATATTTTATTCTTGTGGTGGTCACCAGGGTGTGAACCTGATTCTTATGGAATATCATCAAATGTAATCTTTTGGTTATCGATGACGTCCTAGATCTTATGATTTAAGGTGAAACATCTATTTGAATAATGCCTAGGGCCTTGGTGATAATCACAATAAGCATTCACATTATACCCTTTGGGTATAGGTCTAATCATATTAACCTATATAGGAAAAGGGAGAGATACAAGATGACACTCTATAAGTCAAGGGATTAATGAAGTGGGAGACTCAGGTAAGCATGTAAATTGTCTCCATGGTGCATTGGATAAAACAAGTTGATTAGGTTGTTATGACACCACATTAACCATTGTGGTTGTTTGTTTTTTAGGCTCAAGGGTTTTGACCTTATAATTTGGTTTGATTTCAAAATTGGTATTCGATGTAGATGTAGTTGGTTTATTTTATACATATTTAAGTTTGTTCAATGAGAAAAGTTTCATTTCATGACTGTGAAGAATATGGCACAAGTCATCGAAAGATTTGAAAATTTTGAATATAATGGACTCGTGTAAAGGAAGAAGTAAACTTTGATTAAAAATATATTGAAGATCTTTATTAACTATAGGACTAGTCTTTTTAGCTAATATTGTTTTATATATTAAGATATGTTCATTAATTCCTTGTTTGATTTTTACAATTTGGGTATAGGAAACCTTTTTGGTAATAATAATAGAAAAGTGTGAAAAAAATAGATCCAAAATGGGTTTGATGGTATTTAATGATAGCTCCATTTTTTTTATCACAATTGAAATATAACCCTTTTGCCCATTTCTTTGTAATTTGGTGAGGAGTCATCATTGTAGGTTGAGGGAAGTTGTAAGCAGGAACCAAACACTCTTCAGTTGATCTATAAATTGAAAATACAAGTGCAGTACATCCAAAAAATACTTTTTCATGTTTAAGAGATCCTTTAATTTCTCAATTTTTAAAATTTTGTATAAAGAAATTAAAACCATAATTTAAATGAAGATCAGAATTAAATAATAATCAGAGAAAATTAAAAGAATTCACTATCAAATTGATAATAAAGTTTGGCTTCAATAGCCTATGTCTCTAGGTCTGTTCGAAGTGAGGACCATTCTCATTAATTTTGTGCAACAAATGGCTTCCAAAATCAATACAAGTCTTCAATTCACCTTCTCTGATCTCTGTTTGCCTATAATTATATCTCTCAGACCTGAAAATAATGGCCCAAGGCCGTACAAAGCAATAATAAGACTCTAACCTTCTTAAATATCTTTACACAGTCAGCTTCTTCTGCCTCTTCAAGTAGAATTTCGTTCCTTATATAGCACTTGCACCTCTGTAGCACAAGCGGTCAAAGGTTATTCCTTTTGTGCCAAAGGTGCAAGGTTAAAAACCACCAGCCTCCTCTTTAGGCGCTTAGAAACTGTCAGTCTTCCTCGTTTGGTGCATTTGAATCTTCTTTTATCCCACATTTGTTGGGTATAATGGTTTTTCAAGCTTAAAATAGGTAGGTCAGCTTCCCTTCAAATGCTGATGCCTATTTTGTAGGAGACTTAGGTGCTCATCATTGGACTTGGTCATTTCATTGACTTTGTGGTGACATGGCAGCTGGTGCATGTTGGTCTTTGGCACCTTATTTCAAAGTGATAAACATTTGAAAATTAAATATAATTTCTCAAATAACATGTGAATAAAAACACCAAACTAAAATTTTTTTGCACCAAATTTTTTTGCCATGTGTCAAATAGATATTAGTCCACTTGGCATATTAAATAGTGCCACATCACTTTTGACACCCCTTTATTTGCTTGTCGTAAGATTTCTTCAACTAGCTATATCTTGAGCATCTGGACTCCATTTTTTGTTCTAAAAGAAGCGCTAGAAAGCTCTCGATGAATTCTATGATGTGCAAATGATTCGACCAAAATATGAAGACTTTCAAAAATGGAATAGTACATGGATCCACCTAGATCACTCCTCCCCACTGGGAACTTTTGGACCTCCAAAAGTTGAAATTAATTGGTAATGAGGTGAGGGTATTTTTCCCTCACCTTTTCGACTTCCATCCATTTAGCCTTGCTTGGGTGCATCCCTTTGAGACCAACATGAAGATATTCAACATTACCTCTTCATGAAGTCTACATATTCTTGTCAAGTATAGTATCTTCCTACAATTTTGTTAGATATTCAGAAGAAAAATCATCAATGGAAGGAATGGATACACTTTCATCATGATCAATTATCATTGGAGGCTCATACAATTTCAGATTTTCCACATTTACAACTGAATAAATATGCATGTAAGATGGTAAATCTAATCGGAAAGCATTTGTGCCAATTTTTTCCATTATCTAAAAAGGACCATACTAGATTGGTTTCAACTTCTTACCTTCACCTGTCAGTCTTTCCTTACTAATGTGAAGCCATACCATATCACCTACAACAAATTGGTGATCAATACGATGTTTGTCATGCCTAGCTTTGTACTTGGCTTGACTTTTCTCCAATTGAGTATGAACAGTCTGATGTATGAGTTATATTTATTCAATGAACTTCTTGGCTTGAATGGCTTCTTTTGGTTCACCAACAGCTATATCCTGTCATAGCAAACATCTAGAGGAGATTTAGGCAAGTATCCATAACAAACTTCAAATGGAGATTTCATAGTAGAAGAATGAAGTGCCCGATTATATGCATGCTGTATGTAACACAATTGTTCATCCCATGACTTTGGATGTTTATTGCTATAACCCTTAAGCAAATGTACCACAATGCGGTTCACAACCTCTGTTTGTCCATCGGTTTGTGGATGAAATACAATGCTTTTTTTAATTTTAGTGTCCATTAGTCCCCACAAAGTTGACCAAACTCCCTAATAAATCAAGAATCCCAATCAGAAATAATTGAAGTAGGCAAACCAAAATGAACCCATACATGTTTAAAGAACAAGTGTGTAGTGCCTTCACCAGTAATTTTCTTAATGCAAGGAATCAAAACACACATTTTGTTAAATCTATCCACAACCACATATAAATAGTCATGTTTTCTTTGTGTCATAGGCAACCCCCCCCACAAAATCCATGGAGATACTTTCCCAAGGGCGAGTAAGAATAGGTAGAGGAGTGTAAAGTCCCAATTTCCTGTTACTAGGTTTACTTTTGGCACAAAGGGTACATCCCTTTATATATTTAGCAACATTTTCCTGCATACGAGGCCAGTAACAATACATTTTCAAATGTGCAACCATTTTAGCAACTCCAAAATGGCCAAAAATAAGAGAAGTATATGCTTCTCTAATCATGTGCACCCTCTCATTTTGAGGAATACATAGTTTACCCAAATGATACAAAAGATCATTGTGTACATGATAGTCTAATTATTTGACTTGTCTACTACTCATCAAGTCTTTATAAACATCCTAAAAATCAAGATCATTAACATATTGTTCTTTATAACTTTCATGAGATAAAGAACCATGTTGTAAAAGAATAGATGCAACAACCATAAGAGGCCTAGATAACATATCTGCAACCTTATTCTGAATACCTTTTTTATACTTGATCACAAGATGAAATTGTTGTAAGAAACCCATCCAACAAAAATGTTTAGACTGTTGTAGTTTGGTTTGTGATTGGAGATACTGTAAGGGCTGATGATATGTATGTATTATTGTTTCTTTTCCCATTAAGTAATGTTTCCATTTTTTAACACTTTGAACCAATGCATATAATTCCTTATCATAAGTTGGATATTTTCTTACTGCACTTGTAAAGGTTTCAGAATGATAACAAACAAGTTTCTTACCTTGCATTAAAATAACTCCCATAGCATACTCACTTGCATCTGTCTCGATCTCAAATGGTTGTTGTATATCAGGAAGTGCCAAGACTAGAGTAGTACTTATCTTTTCTTTCAAAGTGTCGAAGGCTTTTTGATGTTTGCCTCCCCACTAAAAGACCTATTTCACACTTGTCAAAGAATGCAAAGGTGATGCAATATATGAAAATTGAGTAATAAACTTTTGCCAAAACTATACTACACCAAGAAAAATTCTAACCTCAGTTGTGTTAGTGGGTGTAGGCCAATTAACAATGACTGCTACTTTTGTAGGATCAATTTTCAATTTACCATGTCCTACAATGTAACCCAAGTATATCAAAGAGGTCTTGCCAAATTCACATTTTGACATTTTTAGATAAAGTTTTTCCCTTCGTAATGCATCCATGACTTTCTTAATGTGGATCACATGCTCTTTACAAGACTTGCTAAAAATCAATATATCATCTAAGTAAACTATAACAAAATCATCAAGGAACTGTCTAAAAACATCATTCATCAATCTCATGAATGTAGCTAGGGCATTAAACAACTCGAAAGGCATAATAAGCCATTCAAACAATCCCTGTTTTGTTTTGAAGGCAGTTTTCCACACATCACCTTCATTAATTCTTACTTGATGATATCCACTCCTCAAATCCAGCTTAGTGAAATAAATAGCATGTTATAATTGATCCAAAAAATCATCAATATGAGGAAGAGGGTAATGATTCTTAATAGTAATTTTGTTTAAAGAACAAAAATCAACACACATTCACCAAGTGCCATCTTTCTTTGGCACCAAAATAATTGGTGAACCAACAGGAGATGAACTTGGACAAATAACACCTCTATCCAATAGATCCATTACCTATTTTTTGATTTCCTCATTTTCCACGACTGATAACCTGTACATGCCATTATTAGGGAGAGGAGAATCCTACAATAGCTGAATTTCATGTTGAACTCCCATTTTAGGGGGCAAGCCCTTAGGATCCTGAAATACATCATTGTAAGTAGAAATGATTTCAACCAATTCATTCTTGTGTCTAGGATCACACTTTTCCAAAGCCTAAGAATATTCTTTTTCCTTAGACTTAATCAACATGAGACAAAAAGTCTTGCTTGAATTAACTAGTCTTTTCATTTACCCTATTGTAACCAAGGAAAGACTTGTTCTAATGTGATGTGCTCTAACTATATATTCAATGCCATCCTTAACAAGCAAGTACTTATTCTCCTCTCTATAAAAGATTGCTTTTCTATCATAAATATATGGGCTTCCCAAAACAATTCCACATATGTCCAATGGAACAACATCCAACTCAACCTCATCTACGAACTTGGATGTGATGGTAAACCTTAGTCTACAAGTTTGTGAGACTTGTAGCTTCGCATTGCCAGACACCCAACCTAGTGGATAAGGTTTTGAATGGGGATTGGTTTGTAAGCCTAGCTTCTTGATAATCTCTTCAAAAATTAAATTTGCTTGTGAACCACTATCAAATAGAGTGTCAATCTTAGTATGTTTTGAAACAACTCTAATGTGGAAAAATTCATTTCTTTTCTTATCAACATGCATAGAATTCTGTTTAGAAGAAGATGCATCATTTGATGACTTAGTGCTAGAAACTGAAAGAGAAAAATAATTATGTAATCCCATAGCTATGATCTTCATTTCATCACCTGAATTTGAACTTAAGTCCTGAACCATAGCATTAGCCTTCTTTTCTTTTTTTTGAAACCTCTTAGGTCGTAACTCAGGGTGTAGTTTCCAACACTTAGACTCATCATGATTTTTCTTGTAATGATTACAAAATGGTTTTCCTTCTTTTTTAACAGTAAAAGTGGATTTCTATTTACCCTTTCCTGATGAACTTTTCCCTTTGGATTGCTTAACATTAGATTGCTTACTTTTTACTTTAGGAAAAGATTCTTTTGATTGTTTTCCTCTAGCCTCTAAATGAGTGGCTTAAACACATACTACATCTAAATTAGTGGGATTGAACATAAGAATCATCTGTCTTAAGTAACTATGTAGCCCACCTATATATTTTAGCAGTGTTTCTTGTGTGTATAGAGGAACATTCAAAAGTAAAGATTTTTCCCTAAATTCTTGTGTATAATCTTGAACATTTTGGCCTTTTCCTTGTTTGAAACTTTGCCAATCCATCATGGCTTGTTGCATATAGCCTGAAGGATAGAATTTCTTTATGAGTTCTTCAATAAATTCATTCCAAGTAGAAATTGAGTTACCTTTTTGAAGCTCGGCTTCCTTCAACTTACTCTCCCACAAGATGAGAGCTATGCCTCCCATATGAAGAGTAGCCAAATGAATTTTTGACTCATCCCCTGTAATATTTTGGACCCTGAAATAAACTTCAATCTGCTTGACCCAATTATCCAACTTTTCAGCATTAACTTTGTCATTAAACATTGGTAATTCAAACTTAATATCCAATTTTAGTGAAGGGAGAGATTCCACAATTTTTTTACCGTTATCCAATGAAGAAGGTTTTTCAGTTTCTTTACCTTTCGATTCTTTTGAATTACCTTCTTTTTCATTCTTGGATTTCCTTTGTTTGTCATGGTATAGTTCCTCAACCATGCTTCTCATGTCCATGAAAGCTCAGTGGAAAGCTTGTTTGGATTCCATCTCTTCTTTGGCCATCCTTGAAGCATGCCTTGAACCAATCTCAGGATTATACTCAATGAGTTTTCCTTCACCCTTTTGGGATTTAGACCTTGTCAACATACACTAGTAATCATTGTTAAATAACAACCGCTCTGATACCAAAAAATTGATATGTAAACTGAAAATACAAATTTAGTACATTCAAAAAACACTTTTTCACATTTAAGAGATCCTTTAATTTCTTGATTTTTTAAATTTTGTATATAAAAATTAAAACCAAAATTTAAATAATAATCAGAGAAAATTAAAAGAATTCACCAGCAAATTGATAACAGAGTTCAGCTTCAATAGCCTATGTCTCCGAGTCTGTTCGAAGTGAGGACTGTTCTCATTAATTTTGTGTAACAAATGGCTTCCAAAATCAATACAAGTCTTCAATTCACCTTCTCTGATCTTTGCTTGCCTGTAGTTATATCTCTCAGACCTAAAAATAATGGCCCAAGGCCATACAAAGCAATAATAAGACTCTAACCTTCTTAAATCTCTTTACACAGTCGGCTTCTTCTGCCTCTTCAAGTAGAATTTCATTCCTTATATAGCATTTTCACCTCCATAGCATAAGCGATCAAAGGCTATTCCTTTTGCGCCAAAGGTGAAAGGTTCAAAACCACCAGCCTCCTCTTTAGGCACTTAGAAACCATCGATCTTCTTCCTTTGGTGCATTTGAATCTTCTTTTATCCCACACGTGTTGGGTATAACGGTTTTTCAAGCTTAAAATAGGTAGTTCGGCTTCCTTTCAAATGCCAATGCCTATTTTATAGGAGACTTAGGCTCTCACCATTGGACTTGGTCATTTCATTGACTTTGTGGTGATGTGGTAGCTGGTGCATGTTGGTCTTTGGCACCTTATTTCAAAGTGATAAACATTTAAAACTTAAATACAATTTCTCAAATAACATGTGAATAAAAACACCAAACCAAAATTTTTTTACACCAAATATTTTTGCCATGTGTCAAATGGATATTGGTCCAATTGGCATATTATATAGTGCCATGTCACTTTTGACACCCCTTTATTTGCCTGTCACAAGATTTCTTTAACTAGCTATATCTTGAGCAACCGGACTCCATTTTTCATTTCGGAAGAAGCGCTAGAAATCTCTCGATGAATTCTACGATGTGAAAATGATTCGACCAAAATTTGAAGACTTTAAAAAATGGAATGGTACATGGATCCACCTAGATCATCAGTAGTAATGAAGTCCCTTTGGTTGAACATATCTATTTCCAATACCCTACAAGAAAATACCATGGATTTAGATACAATGCTTGGATTAAACATTCAAACATCTAGTTGGATTGTATCCTTGATACCACCTAAGAATAGATCATTCATGTTGTCATTTGAGATATCACCCACCCTCAAAGATAAGTTCTAAAATTATTGAATATAGTATTTTGATGAACTTGATTGTTTTAGATTTACTAATTGGCTAAAGTAGTTTTCAGTTACACTATGATGGTAGTGCATTTGTATCTCAGTTTTGAACATTAACCAAGTAATAGTTAGACCCTTATTTTTCTTCTAAGTGCAAATCCATTGATACCAAATAAACTGCTCTAGATCCAAATACAAGGATATCATAACCACCTTTTGTCCACATGAGATTTGATGTAGATAGAAAATATTATACATTTGGTTGATCCAATTAATGGGATCCTTCCCATAAAAATTTTTCATTTTGACTTTTGGAGTCATGTTTCTTACATGTGATGGATTTGGATTTATTTAAGAGTGGCTCAAAGATCTACCTAGGTTGGGTTGTGAAATATTTGGACCCAAATATCTACCTTGATTGGCCTAAGTATGAATGATTTTTGGTTGGGTTTGAGTATGTTAAAAAACATTCATATTTATACCAAGTTTTTTTATGAGATCATCCAAGCATTGATTTATTTGATCTACTTTATTCATCATCTCTGATTGTAACCCTTTCATACTAGTTTGTATGTCATGCATATCATACTCTAGATGAATCACTTTGTGATCAATTGTATAAAATCCTATAACCATAGATACACCTTTTAAATCCAAATATTCTTCTTTAAGAGTTGCCCCTAGATTTTTAGTACCCTTTCCCCTACCCCTAGTCTGTGGTCATGCCATAAACTAGTTTGACAACATTGAACCTAATTTTCACCATTGACCTAACTTTAAAAAAGTGATTTAGAAATAATTTTGGCCATAAATATGAAAAAAATAAGAATGAACCTACCTTAAATTTCTTCAATATTTTTGGAAATATAAGAAAATTAAAAAAATCTTTAAATTATGGAATGTATATCAATTTTATGAAAATAGTAAAAAGGTGATAAATCTTGTAAAATTGATCTTAAAATCAATTTTTTTTTTATTGTGGATGCCTTATATGATGGTCTAACTCTAGTAAAAAAAAGTACTAAAAAATTGCATTATATTGAGAGACATAGCAGAAATAAAATTATATTCCCAAATCGATGCTCTGATACCACTTGTAATGAACTTTCTTCACAATTAAAATAATAAATCAAAATATAATTGATATATAACAGAATATATGATAATCCACTTCAAGGAGGAAACCTCCAAATCTTTAAAATAATATATAACTCACATATAACCTACTTTGAGTGAGCCACACTCATTCCTATATATAGAATTAATGGGGAGAGTCACACCCATTCATCCCACACTTACATATTGATAAGTCATCCTAAAGTAATATATAAGTAATAAATGTGCATACATATGAATAGTGTGTCATAGGTTAATGGATTCATAAAAATCATAGAACACCTTAAAGCATATTATTGTAATCTCCTTAGAAATAATTTGGTCAAAATTTAGAGGCATAATCAAGGCATGTTGCATAAAAATGTTGACGATGATGTTTACAAGCACCCTTGCCATCATAAAATATGAACTTATGTGCAATAAAAGTATTTGGACAGGGGTATAAAGATATATATGGTGTAAGAGGATTATGAAACACCTCTTGTGAATCAATAATAGAAAGAGATTTCATAAAATTTTATTCAACATTTCTAACCTTGGTTTGCAAAATTTTTATGCTTTGGACAAGAGCTTTCACCTCTTGGTATTTTAGGTTATAAATTTGAGAAGTAACCAAAGGAGGTGTACCTATAAGTTGTGTATCTACAGATATTGAAATTGATATTTGAGTTAAAGCATTTAGGTTTCCCATGCAATATGTGGTAATGGTAGTTTTAGGGAACAAAGGTTGAAATACATATGCATGCCCCCATTAGAAGTATGAAGCAGTAATGCACTTAAGGGGATGGTTGTTGATATATGGGGATGACCCATAACTTTAATAACATGTTTAATAGATAGACCTACTTGTGATTATACACTTCTTCATTTTTTAGTTTCTAATATTGTTCTTAGGATTTCATCAATATCTTCATAGTTTTAATGAATACGCTCATGAAACAATGTAATTAATTTCACTTAATCATGATCTATTTTCTCATGTTCATCAATTTCATTAGACTCATGGTTTTCATTATCATAATCTTCTTCTATGATAACCTCATCAATAGGTTTTTCATTCTCAACATTGGTATCATCATGATACATAATATTAGGTCCCTCATTGTATTTAGACATCTTAGGTGGTAAGAAGGGAATCTCAATGTGTTTAGTAGGCATACCTCTCAATTTAGGGCTATGCCTAGGTTGCATGTAAAATAATATAGGTAAGAAATGAAAAAGTACAACAATTTGAAACCCTAACTAATGAAAAACCAAAGGTACCATAAAATTTTGCATTCATATAAATTGGTTTCACCAAATCTTGAACACTAAAATATAGATATGGGGAATATAGGGTTAAAGGTTTAAGAGATAGCCTAGGACACAAGGATGGTAGAGTATCTCTAAAGGAAGACAATTATTTTTGAAACTTAGATAGAACACATAATTTATCATGTTGGGATGCTAAAGATATAAAGTAAAACTATGATAGATAAAGAAAACAAGATACTTAGATAGTTTTGATGCTAATATAGATATAGATATGGAACATGAAGAAACTAGATTGTATCTAAATTCTAGAATAGTCACTTGATTCTATAAATTATACCTATATAGCTTTAGACACTTGCATCAAACTATGATAGTTGTGTTGATACTACTATATGAATTGGACACAAGTGTCTAGTATGGAATACCTTCTTAAACTAGATGCAACCACTTGGATGCTTTTGGTTTTTGTGTTACCTTTGCTCTAGTGTATTTAGATTTAGGTCATGGACTATTTATACTTATCAAATAACAAAACCCTAATTATTAATCTTCATATTGGCTGTGAGAAAAATGGATTGTTGCAAAAATATTTTCGAGCTTCCCTAAATACCCCTCTTTAAATGGCCATTGCCTATAGAAGCAATACTCTGAAGATAGCCTTAGACTTATGTAGTTATCCCATATATGTTTACTTGTGTGTGAATCATAAAATGTGTAATAAGAATGTAAATTAGTAACCTAGATTGTAACCTAGAAAATATGGCTCTTGGGATGCTCCTTCAATAATTTAGACTTATAGATGTGTTGTCCCTATTATTGATATGAAAATAGGAGAAAATAAAAAGGCTTTACTCACTCAAGTTCTTAATAGAATGCTTTTGATAAGTTGTGAGTTGTTAGGTGTTTTTTAGGTGAGGAATGAATGAGGATTGATCTTGTATTTATACCAATCCATTTAGAGAATATTTTTCTTTAAAATAATTAGGTAAACCATATGAATACATTTAATTTATAAATTAGATGAATTTAGGGCATTAGACACTTGCATTGGATAGGGACACTTGTGTAGACATAGGTATCTAACTAGGATGCCAGTGTCTAGGCAATTAGAAAATAGGTGCAAGTCCAAAAATTATAGAGATATAAGATAAGTAGAATTATAACATTCTAGGAAAGACAACATGCCTGAGTCATCATAATAATATAAGTTAGACTAAGAGATAATAAATTAGGAACAAAGAGATAATGTATGTGAGCCTTTTGGTAGTAAAAAATGTCTATAAGTTAAAGGTACATCCATGATATGTATTTTCCAAGTGTACAATAATGAAGAGATATATAATTCATAAATAGTTTCTACATAATCCTATCCACCATGACTTGTTACGGACTCCATCATTGAAAGAGTTGGACCTAGTTTCACATTTATGGGAATGTGTGCCTTTAAATGTGATATGTCTAACCCATGACCTATGTCAACTAATTTTGGGAGAAGAATTTGGATTATAAAGTTGTGCAAGATATTTGTCTAATATTTATGTGTTATGTACTCATTTTTTCATGTATAATAAGACTATTTTGTCCTATTTCCATGACTTCTAATAGGTTAGAATATGAGTAGACTCCACTTTTAGTGCCAAGTATGAGAAGAAGATGAATAGTCATAGACTAAAAACGTCTATATATACTTGTGTTTGTAAGAATAATAGAGTTCCACTTTTGAAGATATCAACATAGACTTATTTTGGTTATGGTTACCTATGTGGTTTCTTACTTTATTCCTCGTGTGCATTCTCATGTATAATTTTTGAGTACTTTCTATCTAGTTTAGTTTGAATACTATATTTATGTTAATGAATCACTAGTTATTTTAAATTTCTACTTAATGCATGATAATTCACACTTGTTATGTTTCTATTTTATAACCTTTTGCATTAATATGATACACTATCTCAAGCACTAAAGTATATCCTAGATATCCTTATCCTTAGCATGTTCTAATGCTTTAGGAGCCTCTACTGATAATGGTACTATGAGCATGAAAACACTCATTTTGGAAGAAATTATGCTAAGATGGTTACTAGGATAGAAATACATTGAGGCATGGTTAGAACAAAGAGTAGGTAATTTTACAAAAGAAGAATAAAAAAGGACTAGTGTTTCCATATAAAAATCATTCAAGAGCATATTTATGGAGAGATTTACAATTTTTTTTGGTGAAAGTTGCCCAAATTACTAGCTAATTGGTTAGCATGGTTAGAATATAATGTTTTTAACCAAAGAATGGAAGAAACAATAATCTAGACTGAAGAAAAGATAGGTTGGTTGTAGAAATTGGAAACTAACTAGACAAGAGATATAGATTATTGGGTTGTTACTACTATTGATGGATACATAACTAAGTTTTTAGTACAAGGATACATAACTTTCAAAGCTACATAGGAATTGTTTTTAGAGGAATTTAAGGGAAATTTTTATAGTGACTACCTCTCCTTATGAAATTGTTGGTTATGGACAAGGCCGTGGTGCCTACTCTAGCCATTATGGAGTAGTCACTTTGGGCACATGGGTGTGTGTGCAACATGATAGTAAATGATGATTAGATGAGAAGATAAGGCTTAAAACTAAATATGGAATGGAGAAATGAGTAAAAAAGAGTCAAAATAAAATTCTAGATTCAGAATGTGAGATGTAACAATATAATAGATGGAGTAAATAAAAGAATATCCAGGTAGCTACCAGTAGAGTTAAGAGTAATAACAAAATAGATGATGAATGAGTAAGAAGATGTGATGAGTGAGATGAAAGAGATGAATAATGAATGATAAAGAAAGAAGATGATGAATGCTATCATAAAGATATAAGTGATAAAGAATGAGAGGAAAAAGAGATGTTTGAAGAAGAAGGCAAAAATAGTGTGGAAATAAAATAATTAAATGCTAGTTGTAGTATATAGCTACAAGAATGAGCATTATTAGATGAAGGAAATGAATAGTTAAGAAAAGAAGTAGATCATAATCATTAAGTAATTACAGGTTCAATCATAAAATAAGTAACATGAAATAATCATTCAATAAAAGAGCACACATCCCCATAGCCCAATTTTTTATATTCTATTAGAAGTTTTCAACTAGGAGAAAAAGAATATAGTAGTTGGGAAGGTATATTTTTAGAATAAGTGCATCATTTGGGTACTAAAATTAAAATAAAATAAATACAAAAGGATTTAAAGGCCATAGGGTTTATTGAAATCAAGCAAATAAAAGAGGGAAACACATAAAAATAGTGTGTAGGTTGATTCTCTTAGTGCATAGATAAATCTTCATAATACACAAGTAGGATCACATAGAACCCAGCCTACTCTTATAATAATTACATAATAGATCCCTTTGATACCATTTTACACAATGGGAGTTGTAGGAACATTTATAAATATGGTGATATATGATGGGTCTACAGACCCTAAATAATACTTACTAACCTATGAAATGAGATGGTAAGCTAAGGACATTACTAATGAAGCTGTCAAAAAGTGTGAATTAATAGGGGAACTAATCAAAAGAGCACTTGAGTTTATATACCATAGAGAAATCAAATATGAAAGTCTACAATAGATTAAAGAATGGCTTATCATAGTGTTTAAGATAAAGAAATGTACCAATCAGACTATTTAAGACCTAAAAGAGATAAGGCAAAAGTTAGGAGAATCAATTTTTGACTATGATCATAGGCTCTCTGATGTTATGATTATGGTATAATTTGACTTAAAAAACAAAGATAAAGATGCATGATTGGTTGAAGGATTGCATTTTAGAATTAGATTTGCTACTTTGCAGACTCAATATGCCACTAAAGTAGATGATAGAACTATTGGCCTATAAGTGGAACAATTGAAGACTATAGGGAAACTCCTATTGTAAGTTCTTAGATTTAAAATACATTTCAAAATTTTATAAATAAGATGGATCAATATCATGTGGAAAATAAGCCAAAGTTAAATCTATGGTGCATGGAGTGTGGGAAAGAAGGACATCACATGAATGATTGTCCTAAGATCAAGATAGAGTTTTGTGAAATCTATCAAGTAGTATGGCATGCAACAATATAATGCTATATCCTATAAAAATATGTCAATAACCTATAGAATTTATATAAGTCACACAATCATGATGAAAAGAACTATAGGACTTTGTAGGAGCTTAAAGAACACATCACCAAAAATGTATTTATTATCATTGTATAACAAGTGTCCTTAGTGAAGCAATTGATTCCAAGCCCAAAAGTTGATAAAGGTCATGTGACCCAAGTAGGTTCAAAATGGATTCCTAGTTTGCCTCAATAATAGCCTCATGATTTGGCCAATTGGACCCCTCCTTCACTGAGCTAGACACCACCATCACCAAAATACTAATATGAAACACCCTATAGTCCAACAATGATGTAGAAATAAAAAACCAGTTGGACCCACTAGTTGTGTAACAATAATTTGGAATTGGAGAAAATACCCAACATCAACATTAGAATATAATGTAATAATAAGAAGGGTATAGAGGAGGTTATCAGTCAAATAGAGGTGGATTTAGGGGTAGATACAAAGGAGGTTATCGAGGTGGAAGAGAAAATAACTATCAATTCCCTCTTATGAAATGCTATTTATGTGGACAGTATAATAATGTGAAATGTAATTGCCCTAAGAATCCTCAAAGATAGTCTTACTACACATATTGGAGAGTTTATGACCGACATGAGATAAAAGACTATCTTGTCTTGGAAAATCAAAGAAAGGATAAGTCCAGTTGGAATGTTAATATGGTGAATGTGCAAGCTAAGGAGGATGCATTCCTGAATGCTATTACACAACACCAGCACATAGAAAGAGGTTTAAATCCTCTTGAAATGCCTTAGGACTAGGGAATATAAAAATCAAAATAGGACAAATACCCAGACCTAGTTATAGAAAAGAAGATCATGTAAGAAGCTGCACAGATGGTAATAAACATTTAACATCAAGACATTATTGAAGGAGATGATGCAACAATAGATTCCAAATGTATGCTCATATCATTTTCATTATGCATTAAGATGGAGTCATTAATAAACTAATGGATTTATTGAAACTTTTAAGCACACTACACAATGAAGACATCTCTCAGAACATCACAAACTTAATATAAATTCTACTAGAGTATGCACAATAAGGGCAATACAAGATAAAAAAGCTTATTTGGTATGTCAAAATAAATAATCCATGAGATGTAGATGCATGAATTGACATTGAAATTGTATCATATGAAATTCCAAATGTTGTCTTTGATTTTGGTGGCATAGTTAATGTGATTCCCAGATCTACATGGGAGGTTATTGGATTTTTTGATTCTAAGTTACAACCTAGTAACTCTAATCTTAGCCAATTATGGAAGAGTTGAGCCCGTTGGTAGATTTGAAGATGTTAAGATCAAAGTCACATAACTGACCCTATGAGGTGACATTGAAGTCATCGATACAAAGACAACAATAACACATTACCCTATACTAATTGGTAATAAATGGGCATATGATAGTTAGATGACTATCAATACTATGAAAAATCAACTAGAGGTACATCAAAGAGATAAGGTTGTCATCATTACTCTGAAGAGGTTTCACAAACCCTACACCATTCTAGCTGAACTAGACTCCCCTTATATTGCATAAGAAAATAGATGGATGAAGGTAAAATTCGAAGAGAACCCAAAAGCTTTATATGTAACCGAGTGTAAATTTTTGTATGAGCATACTATGATGAAGGTATACACCACTAAGATGAGGGTGAATCAATGGTATAACAATATTTCAATCAAATTCCCAACTCTTTAAGCTACTTAACCAATCATATCAATATGCAAGATAGATGAATCAAATAACAAGCATGAATGAAACCATTATACAAAGATTTATGCGGGAAACCCTCATGGGGTATAAAACCCACTCTCAAGCCTAAAAAAACAATGGAATAATATCTTATAAATATGGAGCAAACAAGAGGCTTTAGTGAAGCACCCACTTCACAAGGAGCACCAACCCCTAAAGTTGACAAGAACCAACTTGCCTAATATGTTGAGCACCAACACAACACCTATCCAATGAACAATTCTTGAAATCTTATTGATTATCAATATAAGTTATAAACCCTACATGAACATTCTTCTTTAAATTTTCAATTTCACACAAGTCACCAACACCAAGCTATCTCTTCAACACAATCAACTAACCCCTTCATAAATCTTTCACTTATATTCAAATATGCACTCATAAATATGATAAAAATAATCAATAGAATAAAAAAATTATGTTGAGTATAATGACATATTTCTATACTCAAACTCATACAAACATTGGTCACTAATACCCCCAACAACCTTCACACAAGGTCTTCAAATAACAACACACACACTTGCTTGTGTACCTTTTCCACACACCCAAAATGCATAAACCACCTTGTATATATACCAATATTAATTATTGTCAGCCATATCTCTTTATAATATTTTTAAATAATTATTCATTTCTCCTAAGGTTGGCCATGATCCTCTGCACAAGCTTTCTATACCATACCATGAGCTCATGTCATAAACACCTCACACAAGAAGCATAGCTCCACTTGTGTGACTATATTTGACTAAATAAAGATTAGTCAAACCTTTAAAATATATAAAAAATTACTTATAGGAGTAATCAACACTCTATAATCATTAGATTGATATGACCATCTTCCCTACAAACAAACTCAAACATCTAAAACAAGTTCCTTTTGCTAGTAAAACGATCATGGTCAACTATGAGTCAACCATTCAGTCATATGCAAGTATTAAGAACAATAATAATTTCATGGATAGAGGGAATAAATCCCTTAAAACACCTCAAATATTTTTTACCCATTCTTACTCACTGATTAGGCCTTCCAATTCCTCTTTTCACTCTGAACACTCTTTCTCATTTATGACACCATTTCCTTCATATCGATTAGTCAAATTTAAAATTATATAAATTTGACACATAAAGATGAATTTTAATAAAAATTTTCATGGATGTTTGGGAAAATTCCTAAGCTTCAACAATCTTCCATTATATCATCTAGTAATTCTCATAAATCTTCCTTAAAAATAGGAATACTGTTAACAACCCATTTTTTGTGGGACTCACACACTGTCAAGATTAAAAAAACATATATAAAATAACCTATAAGAGTGTCTTATACAACATAAAATCATCATATTTGATCATAAAATATATTATAAGCCCAAACCATCAAGATATTCTCTACCAGGTCTAAGACTAAGGTTTTTGCACACAAAAACCTGCTTAGCTTCTTAACGATCATTCATAAAGATATGCACCTAACCAATAAAAAATACTTATAAAATATTATAAAGGACTATCCCAAACATATAAAAAAGGAATATATCCCCATGTAGACCATGCACGCACCAATGAACACAAGAAAGTTCTTCTTGGGCTCACTAGACACCTTTCTAGCACCTCTTGAAGCCCTATGATCCTTTTTATAAATTTTTACTTAAACCTTTCACCTCTGACTTGGTAAATGAACTTGAACTCTCATATATAATAATTTACCATTCATATATAATCTTAACCACTCTAAAATCACTATTGACCCTTCACAAAGCCTCATTAGCCCACCTAGGCCAACTATGCTAATAGCCAAGCTACCATGTAGAACACTTGTCACCTCTTTAAAATAATACACCTAACCTATTAGCACCCTATACATGTATAACATGTATATTACAAGAATACTAAGCTCCTTACCATTTCATGTAGGCTATAGAGCTCAAAACCCCATAGGCAACCATATGTGATCAAGTCAACAAGGCAAAACCTGACCTGCAAACCTCATGAAGGCCACATGAAGTGAACCCTTGAGCATAGAGAACATCAAGAATAAGTAAAACATCATCATACCAAGCTCCATTAATTCATAAAACATCTAAATAGGATGCACATATATATCCTTGTAAGTATCTCATTGCTCCGAGTATATTAGACGACCATGTTCCATCACTCTGACCTATTAGACCACTTTGTCATCACCAATGCCACTTGACATCAATGAAAACACATCTACCATCAATATAAAAATATAATAATCATTAGGTACAATCTTTACTCAATAAATAGTTAAATACATCTAAACAATTGAAGTCTAAACTAATAGTTACTCAGTTGTTGGCCACCCAATTTGTCATAAAAGATTGTGCATCCATTTCTGCTAAATCCCCTACACATTTAGAAGTTGATTTTCTCTATAAAATAGATTATCATATGTAGTATTATATAGATCCAACTATAGAAGGCACTTTTCCTTAGAAAATATTTTCATCTATCAGTGGAGACTCAAACATGCACTTACTCAATTAGGCTCATGGTGATCATGAACTCTGACCTATGAGAATGATATTTGCATATAAGAGACAAATTCCTATATATTATGTGATTTAGGATATTAATCAATTCATTATATGCCTAAAAGTCCATGTCCCTACCATTATTTAGCATGTTAGTTCTTTGAAGGGAGTTGCAGTGACATGGTGGGTAATTCATAGAAATGATTAGCTCAAATGAGATGATGTGTGTGAAATCATGATTAACAGGTTCCAAATACTATAGGTCATCATAATTAATTGGAATTTTTTCCAATAAATTGATTTCCCTAAAATCCATATTCACAAATGTGTTGAAGTCTAGACTGAAGAATGTGTGGCCCCAAAAATATTGGGTTCACATATTTCATTATACACTGGCTCTTTTACCATCAACATGGTATATGTATCAAGAATATAGGAGGGAGACAAAGCATTGGGAAAAGGTATAGAATGACTTAATAAAAATGTTTGTTTTTTAAGATGAGAACCCTTTGGTTCACAATGCATTACTAAAAATCAAAAATTTCTTATGTCATGGGTACGTAAAATATTTAAACACCATAATAGAATCCACTACATAGAAGAACACAAATTTTGACCTAAATACAACATTACAAATATATAAAGATATCAAGAAAGAATAAAAATCTCTTATGCAACCATGCCACCAAATACAAGATGAAGAAGAGGACATTAAAGATTCAGATACTAATGGTGATATTGATTTGATTGATTTATTTGAACCCGAACAACCTATATAACTAGTAAAGGATCCTGTTGTAGAGCCTACTAAAGAAGGCAAGCTATACAACATACATATCCAAAAACAAGAAGGGAAAAAAATGATAAAAGAATATATTGATGAGTAAAAGCATAATATTTACTAGTAGCCTATTAAAAATCATGTAAAAAACACAAAAAACTAAGGAGATTCCTAAATTGGCACATATAGGTGATTCATGGATTGAAGCTAAAGTTTTTAAAGTAATGAAACTCCTACTCAATTATCAAGATGTATTTCCCACTAAATTTTTAGAGGTTATAAGAGTCGATCCATCTTTAGGTGAAATACATATCAAACTCAAGGAATTCACATGACCCATAAATAAATGACCATACAAGTTGAATCCAAACATGGAGTTGAAAGTAAAGGTTGAATTTGTTAGAATGCAAGATGTAGGTATAATCTATCCCATAGAAAAGGCTTATTAGGTTAATTAAATGGTATTGCATCCTAAAAAAATAGGAGAGATATGAGTATGTGGTGATTATCACATTTTAAATTATGCATGTGTGAATGATACATTTCTAATTCCCTTCATAGATGAAGTTTTGAAATCTATCAGATGACATGAAGTTTACTCTTTCACAAATGGCTTTAATGGTTATCATCAAATAATGATCATAGAAGAAGATAGAGATAAAATGAATTTTTATATAGAATGAGATATTTTATGTACAAGGTAATGAGTTTTGGCCTTAAGAATGGACCTAAAATTTTCTCTCATGCAGTGGTGACTACATTTAAGGAGTTTATTCACGACTTCCTAGAAGTCTATCTCGATGATTGGGCAATCTTTTATTTGTTTAAAGAACGTATGTCTAAAATAAACCTCATGTTAGAATGATATCAAGATCTACACATTTCTCTATTTTTTTTTAATTCTTTACACCTTTTGGTGTCCTACTAGTTCATGTAGTGTGTAGTGAAGGCATTTTGGTAGACTAGGCCAAAATTGTAGTAATTATGAGTATGCCTCCACCAATCATCTCCATGGAAGTGAGATATTTTTTGGCCATATAGGGTACTATTAGAAGTTTATCAAGAGATATGAAACCATTTCATGTCCATTGGAGTATTTATTGTGTAAAGGTGTAAAGTTTATCTAGACTTTCAAGTGCCAAGTAACATTCATAGAGCTCAAGCAGAGATTGGTCACTGCACATATCCTCAACTTTCTAGATTAAATCAAGCCCTTTCATGAACATGTTGATGCTTTGGGTATCATAGTCGATGATGTCCTTGAACAAGTAAGATATGGTAGATTGGACCACCCAATATATTTTATAAGCTAAAAGTTGTTTGACATAGAAAATAATTACATGATAACTGAAAGAGAGGCACTAGCTATAGTGTTTGCACTATAGAAACTTTGAAACTATATTCTTGCAACACCATTTAAAGTTTTCACATATCATCAAGCTTTGCACTACATGGTCAATAATCCAATGCTTGGAGGACACATTTCTAGATGGTTAATACTATTCCAGGAATTCTAATTTTTCATTAATGTCAAGCCTAGTAGAAAAAATGTAGGGTCAAATCATCTCAATCACATTCCTAATGGTGAAGAATTAGAAGAATTACAATCTTTTAATTTTATTGATGCTCATATATATTTCATTTCTATGATCCCTAATTTTTTTGAAGTAATTGCTAACTTCTTCGAACAAGGAATATTCCCTATGCATTCCCAGAAAAAAGACAAGAAATAGTTTGTCACTTGAGCTTTGCCACATACCATCATTAATGGAATTTGATATCATTTGGGGAAGGATAAAGTACTATGTAGGGTAGTTATATAAAATAAATAACCATAAGTCTTGTAATAGGCACACCAAGTAATAGTAGGAGGACATTTTGCTAGTGAAGCTACTAGCAGGATGTTGTTACAGAGTGGGTTATGGTGGCCAAATCATTATTAAGATGCATATCAAGTAGCATATCACTATGATGAATGTTAACACATGGGTAAACCACTAAAAATAGATGAAATTCCCTTATAGCCTTTATTATTTGAACAAAATTTTGAATAATAGGGCATTGATTTTGTTAGACCTATCAATCCATTGAGTAAACATAATAAATCAAGGTATATTATCACTGTGATAGATTACTTTACCAAATGGGTTGAAGCTACTGTGACTCCCAGTTGTGGTGTGAAAGATGAAATAAATTTTCTCTATGAGAAAATTATTACAAGGTTTGGTTTCCCCATTAAGCTTATTATCAACCAAGAGACATAGTTCTTGAACAACACTATCAAGGCTCTTACTGAAGAATTCATGATTTATCATCATAAAAGTACTACGTATCATCCATAAGCTAACAAGAAAGCTGAGGCTTCTAATAAAGTGTTGGGTAAAATGTTGATGAAGATCTATGATGTTAATAGGGATGATTTGAAAGATCACATTCTTATGATTTTGTGGGTATATCACATGCACTACAAGAGGGCTACAAGTTTTACTTCTTTCTAGTCGGTCTATGGGATTGAAGCAGTTATGCCAATGGAATATTTAGTACTCAGTCTATCTATTTCAATGGTAATTAGGCTAGGGGATCATGAATCTCTCACCAACATACTTCTTAAACTACATAGGATGGATAAATATTGACATAGAGAATCTTGGATGCAAAAAAGTTCATAAACAAAGCTAGAAAGCATGGTATGATAAGAATCTACGTTATAAGGAATTTCATAAAGATCAACCAGTATTGTTATATGATAGTCATTTTACAACATTTATAGGTAAATTACAAATTTGATGGAAAGTGACTTATGTTATACATGAAATATCACAACAAGGAACCATTGTTTTGAGAGATCTATAGGTAACCATTTTGATAGGATGGGTGAATGGCTATAGGATTAAGCTCTAAAGCCAAAAGTCTTAATTTATCTCATTATGCTAAGTGACTAGGTGTTAAGTATTACTGAGTAGATTAGGATTCCTCATTTTTTCATGTTTTATGTGTTTTTTATTCTCTCTCTCTGTGTGTGTGTGTGTGTGATCTCTTCAATACCATTTGGGAACCAAGATACCAAGTATAACATAAACCAATCATGTACAAGAGAATTAATGTGAACCATAGAGGATGTTAGCAAGATAAAAATAATTACTATAGACAAGTCACATCACCCAAGATCTTCATTGTATAAAGATCATCCCTAATTAGTTAATTCTAGATCTAAGGTTTGATTGATTTAATCTTCAACAAATTGGTCGCCCATAAACATCATCCACTCATAATCCTATATGAACAACAAAGAGCATAATGGTGTATGTCCACATAGGTGCCAATAACTCACTATCATAATTGCCAAATCAGATAAGATTTACCATATCAACAATTGCATTCATGTCTACTGGATAGTTTAGTGTGGAATTTATGCAAAAACTAATAGGAATTAAATATTTAAAAACATCACATTACAAACCAAGTTTGTATTTAAAGCTTGTAAATATTTTCATGACCTATAGCTTCAAAGAGTTGAGCTAGTTTTATTATGAAAAGAGCCAATAGCATTGTAATTTAATCACTTCAGTAATCATGGATACTTCATAACTCATCAAGGGCTTGATATATGCACAAAAAGAATCAATAGGCATCGATATGGCACTAAGGCAAAACAAATTTAGTGATCTAGAGCCATTTAATTTCATTCAAGCAAAAGAGAAAAAGCTATTTCACCTAGACCCCATCGATGTTGTGCAACCACTAACTCTTGCAATCCCCCACCACTTCCATAATATAGATGTTGAGCACCTACTTTAAATACCCAATTTTGGTAATTGGGGGATATTTTACAAGTCATTCTTGGCTGATATAATGATAAAAACATATACATTATCCTAGACACCATGGTCATCATCAACTTAAGAGTAGTGACTTGAGCTTTGGGCATATCTATGCGAAGGGACTCCCTTTCTCCATACAAGATGAGAATGCCACTTATTCTCTAGAAGGTTAGAGATTTGTATGTTCGAGGATCTATAGGGATCTCAATTGAGGAAATTCATGATGAACTAGTGTGCATCATCTTCAAATGCATCATAAAGAGGTTCTAAAAAATGACCAAGTCTATAGAATAAATTTTAAAAGGGGTCATGGACATCACCCATCATATGATCCATTAGAATGAGTAGTTTAATTATCTTGAATACTTCATTTAATAGTTGTTCACAAACATTGACAAGTGCTACACATATTCAAAGAAAACATTCCAATACTAGTTCTTCATATTTCTATTGTGCTTCACATAATGAAAGTCCTTAGAGGGAGAGGTGTACCCAAACATTGACTATTGACCAATGTAGCAATTCCCTAATTTAATCTATACACTTGAGCATAGAGCCCTAGCTCATGAGGGCAAATTCAAAGCATGGTGGGAGGAGTGCCTGAAGCTAATCAACACACATCTTCAAGTTCTACTAGATGTAATTAAATATGTAGGCAACACACTAATATCACATTGTTGTTAAAAGGTGTATTCATACATATCCATGAGTTTCCAAGGTCACCCTTTGGACTTGTACCATTATTTATCACGATGGCCATGGCATAGGTTGAAGTCACCAAACAAAAAGATTTCATAGCTAGGCATGCGACACCACTTCAAGCCATACCACCTAGCATAACCATCCCTACAACACATCAACAAGAAGAAGCTACCAATTCATATCCATAGAAGGGAAATCAAAATATTTCCATAGATCATCAATCTACACCTCCTCCATTCAAGTGCAAGACAAAGAGTATGGTGACTTGGTTAGATGATCCTAAGGTGCCCCATATCATAATATTATGCGAGCTATCATAGATTGACACAAATGAAAAATAATTATACCAAGTAATGGTTACTGATATGGTTGGATAATTTTATGATAGGGAGGAGGAGAAATAACTATTATTCTAGAAGGCTATATGCACAGTCCAAATGTGTAAAAAGGTTCCTTTAAATCTTTAAGTGGGCCTACCACTATGTGCTACATCCATCATAATTGACACTATATGAGAAGAAGTAGAGTAGCTATAATGAAGGGTTGATTTCTTCTAATAACAACCTTCTACCACCTTCATACTTTAAGATGTCTTTATACCACTTATAGAAATCTTGTCAAAGTTAATCGTGCATAGAACTCAAACTAGGCACAAGGATAGGTCTTTCCTACCCTTAAAAAATGCACATTTAGTTGACCAACCACCACATAGGAAGCACAAACTAATCCATCTTCCACTTCACCACCACCCAACTAAAAGTTGGTTACTTTGGGATGGAAGAAAGCACAAGTTTTTAGATTCATGGTCCAACCAAGTGATTTGTCATTGTCACCTTAAGCATAAGAGGTTGAAGAGCTCACACTCAAATAACCCAAAACAAAAGAATAATAGGCTTAAGGGGAAGAAACAACTCATGAAATAGAATGGTGAATCAAAAAGGAAGAGAAGAAATATCACAAGGAATAGTCTCAATAATAAAAAGCAAGTCGATAAACCAAAAAGCTAATGCTGCACAAAAGGCCTAGGATGTAGAGGATGATTGATAGAAATCCCTCAATGTGGCTAAGAAGGCACAAAAATCTATCAATGCATCCAAGTAAGCATAAGAGGTACAAGAATAGAAGGACAAAGATGCTGAGCTCACTAGTAAGGCTAAGGTAAAAGAAGAAAAATATAAATATGACACAATAACACAAACACAATAAGCCAACAAAGATACCATGCACACACAATAGTAAGTTAAGGAAACTACAAAGAAAAAGAAGGAATAAAAAGGTGAAGCCTTATGATAATAATAGGTACAAGCATAAGCATAAGCATAGGTAAAAACACAGGCACAAGATATGGTTAAAAAAGCCAAGGATACTACCATGGAAGAGTAAAAGAAAGAAGAAGAAGAACATTCATAAAAGCTTAAGGTAGAGGAAGAAAAAGCCAAAAATAAATCTACGTAAGAAGAGATGACCAGGAAAGGAGAGGAAGAGGTCAAATGAAATTAGGATGAAGACACTGCAAAATAATTCAAGCTTGTAGTGGAGGCCATAGTGCAGTGAAAATAGGAAATTGAGTAATAACATGCTAAAGAAGAGTAGCTAAAATAAGAAAAAGAACTAGCTATAACTCAAGTAGGTCCACAATTCTAGAATTACCTTTGGGAGGTATATGACTATAGGACATCCCAATTATGGGTGCTCTGCATGCCACTTTTTCTCTCCCACTTGTGACTATGCCATGATTGGACCCAATAGCAACTTTAAGCACATTGGCAACACTCATGCTCAATTAGGAAGCATCATTGGATGTTTTTAGACTCCCACTGAAGAAACAACTTGAGGCCACAAAAACATTCCATGAGTCTATTGCATAGAAGGTTGCCTCTTTAGAGCAAGAAATGGATCAATTAAAGGCTTAGAATGATGAGTTAAAGGCTCACCTCCATAAAGTTACCAAGCTTATCTAAGATGCCTATCCTAAGTTGGTCACTTGAGTAATCAGGGACTAAGTCTTGTTCGACCAACATAGACTCAAGACTCTAGTCTCTAAGTTAACTAAGGACTGGTGTGCAACCCAAAAACTTCATGAAATCAACACATTAGGATAATATGTGAAGACAAAGGCTATGACTCTCATTACTTGTTGGAAGAGTACCAAGGCATGTTGGATACTAATACACTACAAACACAATAGATTGCATGCAACTTGATAGACTGGAAGTAGTAACTAGATGATTCTCTAGTTAGTTATAGTGTAGAATTTGCCATAGCTACCACCACCAAATCAACCATGGTCAGCCACACTACCACTAGGGGAAATAAGGATAGAGCACTCTAGGAGTCACTCAATGTTAGGGATAAATGCACAAAAACCTCCTCAATTGGTAGAGTCAACTTTTGTATAGTTCTTTCACCGAGCTCTGAGCTCAACATCACACAAATAAGATGGAGCAATTGAGTAGTGAGATTTAGACTAGGGTCAACAACACCAAGGTAGTCGTGAGCATAATTGATGACACTAATCTTAAGTAGTTTATTGGTTACCATGTTCTATTGTTTACTCTATTATGGATGATTCAAGAAATCATGTGGCATAAAAATACTTACAAGATTGATCTGATTCCATTTTCTAATAAAGTCACCTAGATTATCAACACACCTATGGAATGACCACCTTTAGAGCTTCAATATATCATCGTTCACCATAAGGCTGCATAATCCAACTCCAAGGACTCTTTTGATCAGTTATTATCTATGTCCATGCCACCTCCATCAAGTTAAGTACTATTTAGAGTACAAATTTTATATAGCATTTTACATTGGGGATGATTTAGTAAGACAAGTGGAGCCAGGTTGTTAAAAACACATAAAGGGTGGCCACTTGGTTATGTTAGCATATTTAAAACTTGAAAGGGTGTTAGGCTGGTATGTTACTTAGTTTAAACCCTAAGAGGGCAACTAAGTAGTGCACAAGAGGTGAAAACTAAAAATAACACCTTGAACAATTACTGTGACTCTTACTAGTTTAACCACTTCTTTAGCCTCTGCTCACTTGTGTAATTTTGAAAGATCCCATGAAATTATCTTGGGATGGGAAAATATTTTAAGTCCAAGAAAGTGTTGGGAGAAGAATTTAAATTATAAAGCTACATAGGATATTTGTCTAATATTCATGCGTTATGTACTCATTTTGTTGTGTATAAGTCTATTTTGTCCTATCTCCATAACTTATAATAGGTTATAATATGAAAAAACTCCAATTTTGACACCAAGTATGAGAATAAGATGAATAGTTATAGACTAGAAATGCCTATATATACTTGTGTTTGGAAGAAGAAAAGAGTTTCACTTTTGAAGAGATCAACAAAGACTTATCTAGTTATGGTTACCTATGTGGTTTCTTAATTTGTTCATTGCATGAATTATCATGTATAATGTTTGAGTAATTTCTATATAATTTAATCCAAATTCTCTATTTATGTTAATGAATCATTGGTTATTCTTACTTTCTACTTAACACATGATAATTCACACTTGCTATGTTTTAGTTTTCTAACCTTTTGTATGAATATGATAAACTATCATGTACACTAAAGTATATCATAGATATCCTCATCCTTAGGATGTTCTTATGCTTTAGAAACATCTACTAACAACTAAGTTTTACACCACTGCATGATCTCACATTCTTCTGCATCTAATATAATAGTGGGTGGCCCCCATTTATTTATTTATTTATTATAATTCCTTTCAACCAATTGGACAAAGTTTTTGGATTCATGCCCCACTTTAATACTAAAATATTTGTCAATTAACCATTCAATCCACATCTAAAATTAGACTTTATATATCATTATTTATCTAACTTCCACTCACTTGCTTCTTTAGTTGGTTGGTAGTGGGTTTATCTTATAGAACTTCATCTTTTGATTGTTTGGCAATGGTTTTCTTTTCACTAACTTCCCTCTTTTACGAGTTGGTAGTGGGATGATATTCATTAATATATTCAAAAACAACATCAAGAAATTTTACTTCTCTATTATTCATTGTTTAAAGCAACCATTTTCTAATAAATTATGTCTTCTTCTTGGCATTCTTCATGTTGAATTACAACAATCAACAAAATATATAACTGACAAAAGAATGGAAAACATATCAAAAAAAGCTATGGAAAAGAATATTTGTAATGTTAAAAAATGTGAATGAGTAACATAAAAACATGAATTCAAAATAAAATATCAATGACACAAAAACATGAATTCACATAATGATTTGGTTGGATACATCTAACTCAACATTTACTAGTATGTGAATGAAAATATTAATTTTGATAGAACGATAATAACATTTAATGGTATATGAATGAAAAAATTCAAAGATTCCATCTATATACTAATAAATTTTCATTCATATGAACATAATCATCTTCCAAAATAGCCCTTCATTGTATATTAATGACCCATAATATCTAGACAATGGTCCTCATTACAAATATGTTTAAGACAATGCAAAAACAATGTATTCAGCTGTATTTTATTAGTGGTTAAATTTTAAAAATCATTTGAAATGTTATTCTAAACAATTGGTCATAATTTTGAAATGAATTAAAATGACATACCAATTGGTTTAAGTCCATGTTTTAAGGTAAGCCCACTAGATTGGTTGGAGGGAGAAACAAACTTTGGCCTTAATTGTGAAATCATTATATCATTTAAATGTTGTAGATAGGGAAATACAAATATGTCACAAATAAAAAATTACAAAACATGAATTCATAAAATTATTTAGTTTGATGTCAAAAAATAATGTTTACTCATATGTGAATGAAAATCTTAACAGATACCATTCACATATAAGTAAATATTTAGTAAAACTTGAAAATGTTGAAGGGTCTTCAAGGCAGGTAACATTTCATCCCTCCAACATGTTTAACATACAATCTATGTTAAAAAATACATTTCATAGAAAATTTCATTGGGTTCCATCATCTCTCATCTCATAGTTACTATGAGTGAGTGACATCTTAATATGACAAGTTTAACAGGATTAACACAACACTTAAATTACATTTAAAACTATGATTAACAGAGAAGATAACATTTACTAGTATGTTAGTGAAAACCTAAATTTTGATACATTGACAATAACATTTATTGGTATGTTAATGAAAACCATACTTTTGATAGAAAAAAATAAAAGTTACTGGTATGCGAATGAAAAACTTTAGGGCTTCCATCCACTTACTAGTAAATGTTTAGTCTTCCATCCTATGTTCTAACCCATTTACATCTAAACATAAAATGTGTATGAAGATGTTTAGTGAGTACTTGCATAATCCATTGAAACTTGGAGGTAGGAAAATAGAAATGGGTCATTGATATAAAAATAATAAAACTTACTACTATGTAAATGAAAACCTCCAAATATTTCATCCAAATACTAATGAATTTTGATTCAAATGTGAATGAAAACATGTCAATTATATATGTTCATCTATGGGTAACATTTCATCCCTCCAACATGGTGACACTATAATATCTATGAAATGATGCATTATACAGAAGAGGCATTTGGGTTCTTTAAAATTTATGGGAGACTGACTTGAACAAGGCACTATAAACATGTTAAATATGACATGCATGACAACACTAAAATTTTGCATTAATGGAAATAAAGGCCTTCATGCATCTTTAAAAATGGTTGTTGCATATTAATGACACAAGATTGTTCTTAAATAGCCATTGAATTAATTAAATGATAGAATTAAATAAGTATGAAGTAATCAAATGCATAATTAAATAAGCATACCAATAATCTATTCAGGCTTCTATCCCAAGTTCAAATCCCTTTCCATCCAAACAAGCATTTGTGTGTATACCAATATATTTAAATTAATCCATTCCAAGTTCAAATCCCTTTATATCTAAATAAGCATTTATGTGTATACAAATATTTTTTAAGTCTTCCATCCCAAGTTTAAATCCATTTACATTTGAAGAAGCATTTGTATGTATACCAATACAAGTTTAGTATTTCATCCCATGTTCAAATCCATTTTCACCAAACAAGAATTTGTGTGTGTACCTATAAATGTTTTGCCTTCCATCCCCATTTCAAATCCCTTTATATCCAAAGAAGAATTTGGGTGTGGGAATGTTTATTGGGTGCTTTCATAAGTAATAAAAATTTGAGCTATGTAAGGAAATAAAATTGCATCATAGATATAAATAACACAATAACATGAATGGAAAACATATCAATAATAACTATGACAAATAATATTTGTAATGTTGAAAATGTGAATGAATAACATAACAATATTAATTCAATGAAATATATCAATAACATAGCAACATTAATTCACAAAAATATTTGGTTTGATATAAAAACAATAACATTTACTAGTATGTCGTGTAAAAATTAAGTCTGCTTACCTAGAATGTTATTAAATGAAAAACTCAAGTTTGCTTAAATGAATTTATAGAGATTCCAAATTTAGAAAATATGAATTTGACACTCTTTATAATTATAACATTGGTTGGTCTATATTTTTTAAATTATAGAAAAATTATATCTCAACTATAAAATTTGAAATTTAAATTTTGAATTTTGAATTTTGTGGGAATGGTGAGGCTTAAAAATTGTATGAAACTTCAAAATTTTATGGGGAAATAATTACTGGAGGGGGTTGATTTTAATGTCAAAAATTACAGAGCATAATTTTGGATCTAAATATTTGTAATTTGAATATCAAAGTATGTAATAAAATTTTTATGCACCAGTTATAGTAGTAAATAACCTAGATTTTATAGATGACATTTTATGATTATGTAGCACCCTAGTCTTATACACTTGGAAAACTTGTGACCCTAGTTATTCCTCTTAGTCCAACACATGCATTGATTCCAAAAGCCCTGCATTTCCTATATCTTGTGCTCCCTTGGCCTATCTCTTAGTCTAAACAACCTTATATGGATGACATAAATATCCCATCTTGTTCAGAATGCTTAAAATTTACTTATCTTATACCTCTAAAAGTTTTGAGCCTATGACTGCTCTCCTTCTCCCTGGACACTAATGTCTAGGTCAGATAATAGAGTCAATGTTATTGTCGTAGCCTGATGCAAGTGTCTAGTTCCATAAAGTTATCCATTTTTCAAATAAAACATATTATAATGGTTGGCCTATGTGATTTAATCCAAGTTAACTCTCTATAAGATTGGTATAAATATAATATCAACCATCATTCACTTCTCACTTATCAATCCAACCAAAAGAGTCCTCAAGAACCACTCAAGTTACCAAAATATTTCCTATTCTAACCTATTCTGATATCAATAAAAATAACAACCTAGCTACATGTTTGAAGTACTAAAGGAGTAGTCATAAGGTCATATTTTCCAAGTTACAAACTAGGTCACTATTGTACTTGATTTACATATTGCATGATTCACACAGAAGCCAACATGTAGGGGAGAATTACATAAGTATGAGGCCCTCTTTTGGATTATTGGATATGTAAGTAGTGACCTTAGATAATAGGGACATTATGGGTTAGATCAACACTGTGTGACCACTAACTCATTTTTACCAAATGTCATATTGAAGATGCAAAGCTAAGGTTTTTCTATTTCACTAAGAGTGATAGCCCATGACCTAGATATGAATACACTAGAGCATAGGAAAATAAAAAACCTATAAACATCCAAGTGGTCACATCCTATTTGAAAACATATTCCATAAAGGACATGAGCATAGAACCCAAACACTAGGATTGACGTAATTATCCCAAGTTGGCATAAGTGTCTAGAGAGCCAAAAGCACTAGATCAAGAATTTGACAACTATTCTAAAACTATCTTCATGCATGATTCTTATTTATACCCGATCTAGCATTGTATTATCATTAGAAATAGATATGTACTTTATTTTTTCATTTGTATACCTATCATAGATATACTTTCCATTAATAGCCTAACTTAGCTTAATAAATTCATCATATGGTACATTTGAGTTTAACACATTAATTAGCCTATTTTAGATATGATATTCACCATTGTGCCCTATCCTATTTATATTTTTAACCCTTTTAAACAAGTAGGATAACCTCTTATCAAAATTAGGCTTAAACATTTGGTGAACCTGATCTATGTGAATGCAAATTTTTTTTATTCCTAGGGTTTTAATCTAGCTAGGGTTTTAGATTACAATAATTTTTAATTTTCTATTGGTACTATTTTTCATGCAACCTAGGCATATCCATAGATTGGGGGGTGTGTCTATTTAACACGCGTAGCTTCCCCTCAACCCATACAAGATGTCTCAAACCAATGAGGGATATCATACCTTTGATCATGATGATACCCATGTTGACAATGAAAAAAATGTTGGTAAGGCTATCATAGAAGAAGATTCTAATAATGAAAATATGAAAACAAATGAAAATGATGAAGTAAACAATGACCAATTTCATGAGAACATTTGACAAAACCCTAAAGATTTTGATAAAATATTAAAAATTATACTTGAAAAATGCAAAAAATTTAGTGGATACATTCCTCCCCTTGAACACATTACAAATTAACACATCTAATGGGGGTAAAAATTATGTGTTTCAACCTTTTCTACCTAAAAATAATATTTATATTATGAACTTACCCATTTTTTTAACACAAATACTAGTTTCAAAGCCTATTATTACTCAAAACATGTTTTCATCCCTTGTGGTGACTACTCAAATTGGCAATAAAAATCCCACTGGGCCTATAGTTAAATCACTCCTTCAAGTCATAAATAACTTGTAGGATAAGGTTACAAACATTGAACAAAAGGCTTTAAAGTCTTCATATACTATAGATTTGCAAGATGTGTTATATAAACCTCTTATACATGAGATCTATTTGCACCCTTTGCCAATTGGATTTTTTGCACCTAAGTTCACATGTTATTATGGAAAGTGTGATCTTGAATAAAATATTCAAGAATTATATGCATATTTCCTTGATTATGATTTAAATGATAAAATTTTGACCAAACTATTTCCAAAGAGCCTTAAGGACTATAATTTGGGGTGGTTTAATGATTTACCTCTCCAATCTGTGAAAGCATTTAAACCTCTTACACATCAATTTTTCATACATATTTCTATTAACATTATAGAAAAGGTTTCCTATGCTCAAATTTCAAATGTAAAATAAGAAACTAATGAACCCATCAATGAATATGTCTTGAGATATAAGACAATGCTAGCCAAAATGACCAATCTTATGGCAAACAAGGAGTTGAAAGACATTCAAAAAAAGTTTACTTGTTGCTTTACATGAGTCCATTGTTTTAAAAAAGTTTCAATATTTCTATAACTTATTCCATGTTTTACAAGATCATGAATTGAAGCTTATATCATTAAACAAGCTCAAGTATGTAGCAAACACACTAGATGCATCTACATATAGTAAATAGTTTATAATTAAACCAAGTTATAAGGTAAAACTCCTAATCCTAAAAAAGAAAAAAACCCCATGATTAACATATTTACATAACATCCTAATTATATTGTCTTAGCTAATTCACCAAGGAGACAAATTACATGTTTACTCGAGCCTCTTTCTTCATTACTCCCATAGTTTCTAGAGTTTCATCTTATATCTCTCCCTCATCCTATAGGGGTTGATGTAAATAGACCTCTACCCAAAGGATATGATGCAAATGCTTATTATGACTATCATTAAGGCCCAAGGAATTCTATGAATATATGTTTTACCTTGAAGCATAAGATTCAAGACCTCATCGATGACAAACAAATTACATTTGATGATCCTCCAAAGGAATCAGGTTCACAACCTAGTGATAACCATAAATGGAAAATATTTAATAATCCCTTGTAAGACCATTAAAAAAAGGAACCATAAGTTTACATGGCATATAATACACATCCTCTTCTATCATATTATGGACAGCCACTAGATAGGCTCATTGGTACTTACACAAGACATATATCTTCTATGGTTTAGAGACCTCATATTTCCTTTGATGACAGTGAAATTAAGGATGATGACTTTGATCTTCATTCTCTGTTCATTCAAGTATGCTTTGATCAACACCCCATATGTAATGTTATGATTGATAATGGTGAAATTAATTTTTTTTCACCATGACATTACTTATGCATTCGGGCTATACTCATTATAATTTACACCCATCTACTAGATCAATCAGAGCATTTGATGGGACCACCTAGAAGGTTCTTGACAAGATTGATCTACCTTTACAGGTTGGTCCCATACATGTGGTTAATACTTTATCAGTTATAAATTTTATGGGTGTCTTAGACATGTTATTGGGATGACCTTGGATACATACTCTTTGAGAAATACCTTATACAGTGCATGAATGTGCTAAGTACATTTATGTTAATAAGGCAATTATAGTTTCTAGGATTCTATATGAACATCTTATTAAACAAGATAAATTCATACCTAGGTAGTTAATTATCAAAATTTTTAAGGATAATACACCATAAAAGGGAAAGTAACAAGGAATACCGTTTACTAGGTGGATAGTGATTGAGAGACCTTTACATTAGAGATAGATAGTGGGTTCCACATAATCCTCATCTTATATGCACCTTATTCAGATATTCATAACACCTAATCATGTTCCTATTATTATTATTATTCCAAATAAAACATAGAGTATAAAGAGATGTGTTGATGTGGGTTTTATTCACACCACATAAGGTTAAATGAGGTAGCCTCTAACATTTTGAGATCTCTATCGATCAAGGTTCCACTCTAGGGCATGATTTGTAGGTATGCAGTTAAAATAACTAAGCGATGGAATAAAATGTTGATCTTGTGGATCATTTAACATGTTTTATGGATATATGTGTGGAATATAGTATAATTTAATCACTAAGTGAGTTGGATGGGTGGAGAATTACTCTAATGGTGGGTAGATCTCAAAGAAACTCAGAAAGGGAAAGAAGGGTAAGGTAAAAAAGAAGGCTCTGTGTTTTTGAAAGATCACTTCTAAGGCTATTTATTTGGTGTAAAAGTATCTCTAAGACCATTATTTTTTACTTTTAGATATTTCAAACTCACAAACAAGCATGGTTAGTAGTCTATAAAAACAAGTATAGGATGCTCAATGGTCTCAACTGAAGTTTTCTCTCCTTAGGGCTACTATTGCACACCCTTATCTAAGAGATTATATCTTTCACTATAAATTTTTATAGGGTAGTTATAGATCAATCCTAGATGAATATAACAAAATAAATACCTCTACAAACCTCAAATTATCAATTAAACCTATACTAAGTGTTTAAACCAATGAAATTTACCAATCCCTAATTGTTGTTGTACATCTAAGATCAATATTCGTCAATTGAAAAAATTAGATTCATTTGTAGCATTATCACACTTCAAAATTATTTAATTTATATAGACAAAGAAACTTAAATTTCATCAACATAGAAAGGGAAGAAGATAAAACAAACATAGTTGCATGATAATCAATCTCTTGATCTCTTCCTGTATATTGATAAAATTTTTGACCCTTTGAAAATAAGGTTCTACATGTATTTAAAGGACTTGGGGAAGGGTCTCTTCATCCTCCAAGTATAAAAAAACTTTGGTTACATTAGAATAACTAGATTATAAGTTCTAGTTCAATATGAAAATGAATGTTATAACATATAGATTACCTTGGACATGCAACGTGTTCATGCTGGTCAATTTTTTATTTAAATACAACATGGATGTAATAAGACTTAAATAGACATTTGTATTCATTACATGTAAAATTATAAAAAAATAGCCTTCAACTAAGGCTAACTTAGCTCTTTCTTGACAGTTTTCAAGGTTGTCATTGTAAATATAGTTATAACCAAAGTTGTGTTAGTGACTAGATTTGAACTTGTTATTGCAGCAAACATGGTGACTGGAGTCATGGTAGAGGAAGAAATCATATATTTAACTAGAGTTATAACTAGAGATGAGCTAAGAGGGGGATTTAATACACTTACTGAGCCAGAAGTGACTGAAGTTGATAATGATATTATAACTATAACATTAAGTGGAGCATAACCTGAGGAACTAGCAAGTGGTGATGAGGCTTTTTTATTCTTTGTATCCAAATCCTAATAATGTTTGTATGCTTTATAATGATATGATTGAATTAATCTCATATTAAGGAGAGGAAGTCTAGCCACCCTATCTTCCTATTTTACTAGCCTTGCATGCTCTATCTTGGTGGCTTGGAATCCAACCCAAAAGACATCCACTTTAGTTTCCTTCTTCCTCATTGTACTCAACTTTGAATTAATATCTTCTAGACTCAATCCTAGTAAAATTTTCTTGAAATTGCCTGATGTTTATTATATCATTTGATCAAAAATAGTATGGGATACCAGCTTCTTAGTGTTATCTCTAGCTCCTATTAATTATAGCTCATCCAAAATTTGTGATACATGCTTTTTCTACTATGCAATCTTGGAAACTAGAGCATCAACAACACTAAACTAATACCAAGTTTCCTAAGTCCTTATGACAATGAAATTCAATGCATTCGCTACCTCTAAAGGGGTCATCTAATTTAAAACACCAAGAAATTCATTTTGTTTTCATCTTCTCTGAGAATTTTAAATAATTTTTTTATTGTAGTTACATGTGGATCTAATTAGACTCTCAAAGAATAAATCATATCCAAAATTTTATATAACCTTATTGTTGCACTATGTACATCTTGTTCTATGATGGATGGAATATAGATTACCTATTACTTCTCTCTAAGATTCTCCAGCTCTTCTTCTAATTCTTTTTTGTCCTACTCTATTCCCTCATAGATGGCTAATACTGGGTCAATGTGGGTCTCCATGTAGGAATTAAAGTCCTCAATGTAGGGGGACTAGCCCACATTTATATCTTACCTTTTTGAAAGAGAGTAAATATCTTCTTTTTCTTATAGATTCAAGCCTTTACCACTACTATCTTCTATCTTCCTCTTCTTGACCCTTTGCACTGACATTGTTACTTTATCAAAGAGTAAGCTCATAGTGAGTAGCTTGGTGATCTTCAAATTGGGCCTATTGGAAGCTAACACTCCTAACTCCTTAGCCCAATCTGGAAGAGTCAGTTTTGATAGATCTAATGGTTGGGATTCTATTTATGTAATATTCTTAGGCTTAGGTTTAGGCTCAATCTTAGTGGATGGCTTGGGAATTTAGGGCCAAATTATCCTGGACCAATCTACATTCCCTAATTGTGGCATGGAATACCCAACGTAGACAAGTTTATTCTTAGGGAGAATTTTTGTTTCTACCACTGATATGGTTCATCCTACTCTTGATGAGGGTAGTGGTGAACCTAGTTAAGTAGAGGAGGTTGCCACTTAGGTGATGGGTTGGTTAATGGCTATGGAAGGAGAGGTGGAGATTAGAGGAATAGTGATGGATCTTTAAATAACATTGGTTAGAGAAATGGATACTATAGGAGCATTAGTTGAAAAAATGGTCAGCATCATAAAAATAGGTCTAATAGATACATGAATAAAATTAGAAACAACTACTAAAGTCATAGAGGAAAAAAACAACAATGTCATAAGAGGAGGACCTAGGGGAGTAGTGAAGAGAACATATTTACTAGATTGGTCACCACTAAGGGCTAACTTTACTTTCAATCCTTGCAACATTAGTAATTTTGCTTGCTATATCTCTTATTCATCTACCTTATGACTTGGTTCACCTTGAACTAAAGGTTGTGCCTCTCCACTGGTCACCTATGTGGATGCAGTTTGTGGTCTCTCTTCCCTAGGTTTTATTTGATAACAAAGTGTTGTCCTCTCAACTTGTGGATCAGTCACTTATTGGGTAAGAAGGGGAAGAGTCATACTAGATGTTATGGCTATTTAATCCTCCATAGTAGGTGCCATATCTTATTAATTAGAGGATTCGAAGCAAATTATCTCTACCTCTTTCATAATTATGTTTTCCTTCTCCTGTATTATCTATTTTTATAATTCTTGTTTGACCTTCCTCAATTAAATAGTAGATGTTTGAACTAGAGGAGTCTATTTTTCATTTTCTTGATCAGCAATTGGTGTCCTTTCTAGCACTTTTTCTTCTTCATGATCTCTAGTAACTAATGTTTTTCCTACCAATTGATCTTGATCTTATTGAGTTGTCATCATAGTAGGTGTCTATTGGGGATCTTGGCTTGGGTCAGTTGACTGTTAGTAAGGTTTACCACTCCAAAAGTTAGAGGATCTCCATCCCTGTAGTGGTGGGATCCTAAATTTGTCTTGAGTGAAAGAGGGGTCTACGTGTATTATCCTCAACAAATATTCACTTAGGCCAGTAGTCTCAGCCCTTTCATTTACTTCCTCATCATATTTTACATTAATAAATAGGAAGTCATGGTTGAATGGTTCATGTTTATATGGGATGCCAAGATTATGAATCTTTTGTTGTACTCTCCTGTGGGGGTCCCAATCATTATGGGGTAAAGTAGCTAATGCATTATCCCTCATTGCATTCTTAACCTCTCTAAAATGTCTCTTGTATTTATACTACATCCTCCCAATAGTGAGATGGGAGCCATGAAAAGTGCTTTACTTACTCTTTATCAAATTTTCATCTATACCATTCCATATTTTGAAATCAATATCTTGCTACGAAAATTTGTTTGGGATAAATTTATGGAGCTGAAGAGGGTCTACCCTATGTCCAACAACCATAATAACTATATAATCTGGGTATAGCCAATAATCATCCAAATTAATGAGTGTAATAGTAATGCTCTTTGAAATCCTAGCTAGAGGCTGGCCATGAATGACCATCCAAACTTGCGGATACATTTCTCTATAATTCTAGCAATGTATCTTACCTATGCATAAATGTGAAAAAAATAATAGAAATTGAAAATTCTATTATGATATATTTAAGATCGGGATTCCACAAAATTCCATTATGTTTGTAAACAATCCCCATGATTGCATCTAGAAGATATGACATCATATATAGATTTATACCTTTGGGCCTCTTGTTATTATGTAGAATCTATTCATATAGGTAGGCACTGATGACCTCCCCTAATACATACGTTTGATCTAAAATAATGAGTAGTTCAAGTAGTGGTACCCATTCTAGATGCGAGAAATAAATACTTGGGTGGCCAAAGAGTCAATTCAATAATGCTATACCAATACAAATTCTCATCTTGAAGCGGGTCATTAGGATGGGATTCTTGGTAGTTTCCTTGATAGTGAAAGTCTCATGTGGGATAAGCCACTTTCCTACTACTTATTCTAAACTATTGTTTTTATTTTAGGTAAATACATTGTGCAAGTTAAAAGTAGTGTCCATAATGGACAAAAATAAATACCTCATGAACATGTCACCTAAGATGTATGTAATGATTGTGTTATTAGTGATAGTGGAGACAACCATTGTGAGCATCATTAAATATTTTTGGCCAATAATATCCCATTATGAGTATTTTACGGTCTTTTTTATTACCATATAGATGGCCACTACTAATCTTCTGATGCAGATTTTCAAAAATCTCATGGGCTTCTTCATGTGACACACATCTCAAATAGATGCATTCATAATTCTTTCAGTAGAGGAAACCCTTCCTGATCATATAATGATTAGATTTGAGACTTAAGTTTATCATTTTATCTCTCTTAAGTTCTTGGGGGCATGCTATAGTGAGTAAGAACTGAATAATACATGAATACCAATCCTTTTAGAAAACCTATGTTTGGTAGACTTCTTCGATGGTGATGCATGGGTCGAGTTCAGTCATCAAATGAACAATTATTTTTAATTTAAATATCTTAGCATGATTAATTTTTATATCAAACTCCTACAAATTTTCCATCCATTTTCCTCTACACTCTCCCAATTCATTCTATTCTAGTGTAAGCTTGATAACAAGGTTGGTATAATGGCAACGACCTTGTTATAGAAGATGTAGTGCCTAAAATTCCTAACTACTTTGATAAGGGAAAAGATTTTATTATCAATAAAGGAGTATCTAGGATTATAATCTTTCAATTTGGTGCTCATAAAAGTGATAGGGTGTTTACTTTCTTCCCTCTTCTGCATAAGCATGGTAGGAATGGTATGTTATGAAGTGAATGAGTACAGGAAAAAATATTTATGAAATATAGGTTTACCAGCACTAGGGCCTATGAAATAGCATAATTTATGTATTATAAATAATTCTTAGCTTTAGGGGTCCACTCCACTTTGGCATCATGTTTGAGTATTGCATTCATGGGTCTAACAATCTCTACAAATCTTGATATGAATTTCCTCACAAAATTAATCTTCCCAAAGAAGGACTTGAGCTCCATTTTACTATTTGGAAACATTAGTTTTGAAATCCACTAGATTATTTCTATCTCAATGGTGATTCCATATTTAGTTATAATCTATCCAACATCTTAACTTTGATAATGCTAAATATACTCTTCTTGGGGTTGAGTGAGATACCAAACTTCCTGCACCTTTCAAAAATAGATTAAAGATGGTCAATATGATTAGCTCTATTTTTAGATAAAATAGTGAGATCGTCAATACATATAATTATGAATTTGTCTATCAGTCCCTAAAATGCATGATGCATCACTCTTTGAAAATTAGCTCCAACATTGATTAGCCCAAATGGCATTCACTTGTATGCATAAGTTCCCCATTTTGTAGTAAACATAGTTTTCAACCTATCCTTCAATTAAATGAGCACTTTATTATACCCTAAAAATCCATCTAATAAAGACATCATTATAGAACCACTCATAGTTTTTATCACCTCATCTAAGGAGGGTAGAGGATAATTATCTTTCTTAGAAGTTTAATTCAAGTTCTTAAAGTTGACACAGTCTGATTTCACTACTTTTTTTATTGGAACTAAATTAGAAACCAAATTTGAATTATAGATAGGAAAGAATATCTGGGCACTCAATATATTATCTAATTTTTTTTGTATTAATGGTTCCAAGTTATGATTAACCAACCTTTGCCTCTACTTAAATGGTTTATGATCAGGGTTGAGTGGAATTGTATGGGTGATGAATTTAGGATTGAATATCCTTAAATCATCATAGGTCCATGTAATTATATATTTATACCTAATAATCAGTTCCTTGACCTTCTACCTTTCATTTTTAGTTTAGTTTAAGCCAATATTAATGAGGTGTACATTTCTTTCATCACCTAGATTTTTTGAGCTAAACTTAGATTCATTAACCTTGAGTTGTCTTTGTTGCTATGCTTGAGGGTCCTTATCAAAGGCACTTTATAAGGTAACCATCCCCAATGGGAGATGATTTTCCTTTAGCTGGATGACATCCTCTTCACTCAATTCTTCATAGCACCTATGGCTTCTTTCTTCATCATCAATTATCTAAGACTTGAACTATCCTAAATTTGTCAAAAACTAGATGATCTGCTTATCATTATCAAACACTTGAAAGTTTTAAACATTGTCTAGTAGTGAGGGATAAGGTACCAATTATATATATAAATTATATACTTTTGAGTCTTATAGAGGTGCCAAATTTGCTGCTAAAGAGGCCAGTGAATTAATAACTTAGTTTTGTTCTCTCAGAATAGCCACTTTATTGAATGCCTCAAATTACTCGATTAAATCCTATGATCTATGCTTGTACTTATTTAAGTATGATAATTTAAATAATTATTTATTTATAACCTATTTAATTACTAGTTCTAATCTATGTATAACAATAATTCCTTGACATTATTTTTGAGGGCAAACTATAATCCCAAAATTAGGGCCTCATTATGTACTCTATTATTGGTGCATGAAAACTAGAGCATGTATGGTGGTAAGTATTTATTTCCTTATGGATAAAATAATTAAATACCAATAATTGATCCTTATTTGGATCTTAATCCATCAAAATGGAGGGTCCATAATTGAGAAGGGCCTTGAATTTCTTCCTATGTTCCATACCTCATAGTAAATATATAAATTCCAAGACTAGGAGACTTATAACATACTTCTTCATTGGTGATGTTGTATTTTGTAATAATATTCTTCATCCTAGGCTCTCAATATATCCTAATCTAGTTGGTAATGCCTCTCCATGGTAGCAAAATATGAGATAATTCCATGGAAAGATATCCATTTAACATGTTTGACCAATCTTTGCTCAATAGTAACCCATATCCTTATGGAATATCCACTACCAATATGTCAATAGTGATCTATACTCAAGGTTTTGAAGCAACTTGAATTCTTAAATCATTAAGTTCTCTCAAAACAAGCACTATTATCTTATCTAGCTATGAGATAGTCCTCTTGGATGGACTCAGGGTCAAACCAAGCTTCTAGTAAATAGAATTTAGCATTACTATTGCTGAAGCTCTAGAATCTACCAAACAATTATGTATGTTCTTTCCAAATGCCTAAATGGTTAATAAGAAATGGGGAACCTCAGGATTGGTTTTGTATATTACATTTGTGTTGGTATTTTGTACTTTTATACAATATTTTTGCCTATGATATACTTTATAAGAGTTCCTTTTGCTCTATGATTTGTGCCAATTCATGAAGAGTAATATTGGTCTTGATATTTTTCCTATAATCTATAATGTTGTATCCTCCTTTACTTTGTTCCTCTCTATGCTGAAACTGATCATTCCCTTTTAGTAGAGGAGAATTATTAACAACTTTAAGATTTAGGGGAATAACTATATTATTGGTAAGAGTAGAAGTGCTGAGAGGATGTATGTTCCTTAGATTGTAATTATTTCTATTGAACTATTGGAATGCATGAAATTCATCAAAATTATCCTCTGGAATAGTGTCATCATCATTAGGGAAGGGATACTCATAGGTTTTAAAGACCATGGCTAAACTTGAAGGGCTATATTCATGAGGGAGATCTGGAGGATTCATCATCTAATCTTGTCTAATCATTTTATTTTGAAAGATTTTTAAGGCCACACATAACTCTACATAGTCCAATTATCCATGATATGATGTGTTTTGAACCTTGCACCAATACGAAAAAGTTGTCTCCATGATATTGATTTTTGATAGCTTATTAGACTATTGTTTCACTATATTATTGGTGGGCCTATTGAAAATTCTATTGTATCTTAGAAATATATAATTCTAATGGTGGTATTACCCATTCTTTTCTACCTATTTAGGAAATAATTACTCAACTTTTAGACCATTCTTTGTATATAATCCAATTTAGCTTTGGTAGAGTCAGAACCCTAAATGGTTGTTGCATTGCTGCGAGCTTGATGTTGATTCTATTGGTTCTTCTAATGGGTATTTCTTATGTGATTAATTAATTTAGAACTTATAATTATGGTTTCTTATTTTTTTCATCCTGGGAGGTAGAGTGTATAATTAATTTTGGTTGAATGTAGGGGCATTCTGATTAGCATGTGGATGTAGACACCAAAATTATGTCACATACATATGTGTAAATCACTGTGTCAAAACCCCTTTTAGCCCATTTTTTAATAATAAAAATTAGCCTCCCTAATCCATGCTTTTACCCCTCATACATTTAATTAATTTAAAATACTTAATTAAATTAACTAAAAACCCCTTTTGCCACCTTACATATCCACCTCACCCTATGACTAATTCTCACTTGATGAGTCACCTCAAGACTTGGTCCCCTCATTGTAACTACCCAAGGCTTATTCTCATTTCAAAACTAAATTCCTAATCAACTGCCTCCTTAACCTCTTATTTCTAGCATTTTGTAATGAGTGCCACACTTGACATGAAGATTAATAGAAAACATGCCAAAAATAGTAAGCTTTACCTATTATAGGGCCACTGATGTTAGTCAACCCATGGCCGATGTTGGTGGTGGGATTGTCAAGATCAATGATATAAGCTAAAATCCAACTTGAAGTTCAATTCAATAAAAATCAATAAAATTCATTCTTACTTGCATTCAAGCTCTCAGCATTCAATTTTTGATATCCTAGATTACTATCATCTTGCGTAAGTCAATCATGATTAGGAACTAAGCTCTTGATGACTAATATCACCTATTTATCCTCTCTATTTAGGCCATTGGTTTGGATTACCTGATAGGGACCATCAATCTGGAACTTATCATTTAGTAACTAATACAACTAAGTACATCACTTATTCTATAGGTCTTTTAGGTATTTACTTTTCTATCACTTCATATCTACAAAATATTGCTTTATACACTCCTGACTGAACCCCTATAAGGGAGTTACAAAGTTTCCTTACTTATTTCCCCTTTAATTGACACACCAAACCTCTAACCAGATCTACCCAAACTATAGTCTCTCTCTCTCTCTCATAACTCTCCCTAACCTCCCAAACTTGATCAAAACCATTTCCCAGACTTAGGAAAGCCTTTTGCAAGATCTTAGGCAATTATTGCCCCTATCGACCTCAGTAGCCTAACCAACATCAATCACCTTCACCACCAACCTCAGTAGTATAACCGATATTAGTCACTCCCCTACCAACATTAACACCTATGGATTCCCTAACCTTTTCAAAACCTACCCAAACAACTTCTAAAATACAAACAAAATACACCACCTGCACCCTATCACTCTCTACTACACTCAGGTTTAAAATAACAATAACATTATTTCTCTTCTCTCTCTTTACCCCTCTTTTAATTATTTATTACTCTTTTCTCTCTCAAAAGTGGACTATCATCTCTAAGGAATTTTCACACTTCCTAGAACAAGTGCGTAGCTTGGTAGCCCACTCATTTATCTACTAACAAACATCTTGTGGTAGTGTTTTCTTACTTACTGGTAGTCCTCCCCAGCCAAAGAGGAGTGCTCACAATGTCTAGATATGGCATGCAAACCAATTTAGGTTCATTCTAATCACTTATCCCTATCATTCTTTTCTATTTTCTTTTAGACTTGAAATAGAAAAAAATTTAGAGAAACATTTATGGCACACCTGGTGGGACCTTGGAGTTTTCCTTGGGTTCATTTCATGTTTTAAGCATTCATATAGGTGCATTATAGTGAAAATTTCATTTCTTGCACTTTCCTCTTCTTTTCTCTCTTAAAAATAAAAATTCAACATTTTATTTTCTAGTTAAAGCATTAAACTAAAATTTTCTTTCTTTTCTCTTTGCCTCTAAAAGTAATTTATCATCATTTTTTTCATAAGTTAAAAAGAATCTCTTTTTTACTTTTTCTTGCATACATATTATGATAGTGAATTTAATTCTCTACTCCTATTTTCATCTTTATTTTCATTCAAATCTAAACATTTTAGAATTGGGTTTAAAACTTACTGCATTTCATTATTTGCTTGCTACATATTAACTCACCTAGTTAATTACAAAGCATTTTAAATAAATTGTAGTGCACCTATGTTACACAACCAAATCACATTCACACAAACAAACATCTAAACTCAATTAAGAAAATGCCCATCAAGATTTCATCACCTGGTGGATCATCTTACCCTACTTGACTATCCTACTTGGATTTCACCACCAAGGGGAGAACCCACTCCATTCTCTGGTGGGGTATAAACTCTAGACATAAGGTATATTTTGGCTAAGCAGCCTGGCTTGGCTCCAAGTATGTGAAGTGCAAAGAACAAGCTCTTATAACAAGCCACATACCTGGTCTAACATAGATTTCTTCCTAAACACTAAAACTAGCTCTAAATTACTTTTTAGTACCTTTGATAACCAAATTCTATTTTTACTATCTAATTAAGGCATAAGCCAACACAAGCCTAAAAATTAATCTCTAGGACTTATTAATTGCTAGTTGTATGTTCTTTTTTTACTTTTTTGTTGCCTTCTATATTTTGGAGTTGGTAAGGATGTTTTTCTATTGATTCACAAAATCAATACTATTGCTAATACTCAATTTGTATAACCTGTTATCTCAGGTTTTTTGAGTGTTCTTCCTTCTTACACAAACCTTTTACATCCACTGTTTTACCTAGATTCAATTTCTAGTTTTCTAAAACATCAAATTTTCCATCTCCTAAGATATCATAGTGATTGACATCAATTAAATCTACCAGCATCGACATATTTTACCAACCAACATATATTAATCCACCAATGTCGGCAAAATTTTTCTACCAACATCGGTCAAGTGACTGACGTTAGTGACTATGTAATTTTCATTTTCTCAAAATAACAAGTTAAAATAACCCGCTTACCTACACTCAAGCCTAGTTTTTCCTTATTTTGTCATTAATACAAGGTAGTAAGACTATTTATACTTCCTCTTGCATGGTATTGATGTGAGCTCAAGCCAAAATTCTTGCCGATTCACAAGCCAACAACCACTTCCACCTTCCCCTCTCACTTCTAATTATATCATGGAGCATACTTCAGCTATAGAGCATACTCCCATCCCTAACCAAATTCCCATTTTGCCTAAGGGAGATTAAGATTTTGCTAAATTTCTTGATTTCAATGTGGCATCCCTTCAACATTACCTTGCTATGAGATGATCCCATAATTCTTTGGGTGACCCAATCTATGGTATGCCAACCTCTCTAATGGAGATAAGTTTGGTTTCAGTTGCCTCCACTATTTTCCCCATGGTTACCCAAACCACCACTTTGATGAGTAACCTGACTATAAACAACTTCCAAATTTTAGTATCACCAACTGCCCAATCCCACCTAAACCCTAGTGTGACTTCCCTACTTTCACAATCATAACTAGTTCAGTCAAGTCTTACCCCATTTCAAAATTTAGTGGTACCTATTTCATCTACCCTCATGCCTATAATTACCCAAGTTATGACTCACCCTTCATCCATTTTAAGCATGCCAATAATCTAACCTAAAATAACAAAAACCAACCAAAGCATAGTTTCTAACCCAATGGGACAAGCCCCCTTTTTTCCGTATCCCAGCCTAAGACTCATTATCCTTATTCTACCCCAACACAACCTCATCAAGTTATGTCATATGCTCCCTCTATTTCCTATCAGGTTCCCTATAATTTAGGAGGTATCCCCCAAACTAATCCCCCTCTAGACCTCACTAAGATGTTGATAGATAAGATGTCTAATCTAGAGAAATTTGTTTTTGCTTCAAAGAATGTGTTATCTTATGATCAGATATGTAATGAACCCATCCATCCTTCTGTGCCTATTCACCCTTATCCAAGCCAATGGGAACTCCATAAATTTACTCATTTTCATAAAAAAAAGAGGACCCACAACAACACTTATGAACATTTAGACATGCTTATTATTTAATAAGGCATGATGATGCATTACTACTTTGCACTTTCCATATGTCTCTTTCAGGGGTTGTCTTGGATTGGTATAGCTCTATACCTCAAAACTCCCTTTTATTATTTATCCAACTTGCACTAATATTCTTGGACAATTTTTCTATTAACATTTCTAAAAATGTTTCTATAATAGACCTTTATTCTATCAGACAATTTGATGATGAGTCTATTGAAAATTTTGTCACTTATTGGAGAAGCTTGATCAATCAACTCTCCTTCTCCTTACCCAAACCTAAGATTATTGAGCTCTTCTCAAGGTCATGTACTAAGCACATCTCTTCCACACTCTGGGTAAAAACTTTCCACACATTTAATGAGGCCTTTACAATGACACATAAACTTGAGGTTTATGCTATAGATAAAGGCAAAGTCAAGTTACACAGTAAGAATCCCAATTCCAAATCAAATGACTCCTCCTCCTCTAAAAATTCTCATTTTAACCAAAAATCTAAAGGATCCACCAATGTGGTGGTCATTAAGTCAGCCTCTTCCATAACCATAAACCAATCAAATTCCTTGACTTCCTAAAATCTGACCAAGTAATTCCAACAACAGTATGAACAAAGACAATACACTCCCATTAGGAAGTCATACACATCAATTTTGGAAAAAATATTGCAACAAGGTGTCATAACCCTTACTCAAATCAAACTTCCTATATAGTTTGACCCTTCCCATCCTATCCCAACTTGGTATAAGGAAGATGAGTTTTGTAGTTACCATTGAGTTAAAGGCCACATTTCTAATAACTATAAGCCACTCAAAAACATTATTCTAGATATGCTTGATAGGGGTGATCTCATCTTGGATAATCCTATTAGGTTGTGGAGCTAAAAGCTTCACTGATGCAAACAGGGGAGGAGGTTGCTGAAGGTTACTGAGTTGCAGAGCAACCGACGTCGGTCTGATCATCCGACGTCGACAGGATTAGTGAAGAGAAGCAACCGACGTCGATCAGGGATCAGCTGACATTGGTCACCTCCAGGTAGACAGGGACTAATGTTGATCACCTGTGTGGTTTAGAACTACAAGTTTTATAGGCAGTTAGTTAACAAACCAAGTGTTTGCATGTCAAGAGCCAAATTTAGACTAGAAGCTGCGGATCTAATTATTGTTTGCATGAGATCTATTTAAGAGACTCATAGGCTGCATTGTAAGGTGTTCTAGTTTGAGTTGAGCAAAGTTAGCTCCTTCTGTGTGTGAGGTGAGCAAGGGTGTTCATCCTAGTTCCACAACAGTGCCAAGGTGGGTGCTAGTTTTGGAGAATCAACAAGATTCTTCAAGGGTGTAGGATCTTGGTCAGCAGGTGTGCATGGCTACATTAAGAGATCTACATGGTAAGTAAGATCATTGATCTGTAGGTGTATGTGTGTGCATGATCTAGGTTTGTAGGTGTGCAGAAGCAGATTGACTTGTAGGTGTGCAAGATCAGGGAGGATAGCAACACAATAAAGAGCAGGATCAGGTAGGATCTACTTGGAGTACAGTGTGTACTTAGAAAGAGAGCAAAGATGAAGGCAAGGAAGATCCTTCCATAAGTGAGATCATTTGGGTTACAGGTTGTTGTAGTTTATGGGAGATCTACTTGAAGTATGATTGTGTACTTGTGAAGTATGATTGTGTACTTGTGGAGTGCGTGGAGCACTTGGGTACTGGCAGTAGTGGATACTGGCTAGTTGGAGGTGAACACCAACTCTATGTTTGAGTTGTGTGTTGGGACCATAAGAGAGAGATATTTGAGGAGAGAATTACTGTACACTTGAGGTGTGGGAAGCCTCTGTAAGGTGGAAGAGAGTGGCATCTCTTTATTGTATTATTTTCTAGATGAGTATTAATACAAGTTGTGTATTGTCTCTCATATTCTGTGTTGTTTCTGAATTCTAGTTACTTGTTACTTCTGGTTAATTTTGCATATTTAAGTTGCTTGTATTTGGTAATCAAGTGTGCTTCCGTTATTTCCCAACAAGTGGTATCAGAGCTAAGGTTGCAGGGAGCAGGTTTTGTGTTTGGTTATAGGTCACTCTCAGGGGTTTCTGATTGAGTTGGAGTAGAGCAATGGCAGAAGAAAGTAAGCTAAGAATGGAGGAATTGAAAAGCACGAATGGTCACTTACGGTCCTATGGAAAGAAAGAGCAAGTAAAAAAATATTGTTGGTTGGTAGCAGATCAGCATGAAGGAACTGAAGAAGTAGATGTTGCAGGGGTTGTTGCACAGGATGCTCTGGGATGTTTCTTGGATAAAGTTGAATCTTGGTTAATAGATTATGTTGCCTCTTTCCATGCAGCCCTAAGGAGAGGAGCTAGTGAGCCTTGTCAAAGAATTGGCAAAGGGGAAATGAAGCTGAAATTATAGGTGGCTAACACATGGGTGTTGAAGGAGGTCATGCAGGTCCCAGGCTTGGAGATGTGGCTAATTTCTTTAGGAAAGTTGGGTGATGAGAGATGCACAAGAACTCTCACAGTGGATGCACTTGAATTAGCTGGTGGTAGGAAAGCAGGTACTCTTTATCTACTTGCTTATATTACTGATTCTTCTTTTGTTGCAGAGACATGGCTTTGTAGGCTTGGTCACATGAGCAAGAAGGAGATGCATGTTCTTAAGTGGAAGATAGATGTGTTTGATAGACTTAAGAACTGGAAAGCCTTAGTGTTCTTGGAGGAGATGATGGATAGAGACCAGTAGATGGGGCTGGATACTTCTAAACATGGTAGTTTGGACATGGGTTTTGATTCAAAGGAGCTCAAGAGTAAAAAGTCATCACTCACAAGTGAACACATGTACCAGCATCAGTCAAGAGGAATCAGCGTCGAACAGACAGGTGCCGATGTCGGTCATGTGCAGACCAAAGCTAGTGATGTCGGGCAGGGTAAGACTAACGTCAGTCAGGAGGACTGACGTTGGCAATAGGTAAGACTAATGTCGGTCAGGAGGATCGATGTTGGCAATAGGAGACACTGATGTCAACAGGGTCGGTAGTCAGGATAGGTGCATGGGAACTGACATTGGTCGGATGTAGACTTTGTAGTGACTGAGGTTAGTCACTGTAATAGATTTTAGGTAGACAACAAGCTGTCAAGGAGTCTTAAATGCCCATATGGAGGACTGAAGGTGGTAAGTAAGCCTCAAATTTGTCGTTCCTCTTCTTTATACTAGTTGCTGACTGCATAGTAGGAAGGATCCAGGAAACAGTGGGAGCATGGCAGGAATATGATGCAGAACCAAATGAGAGATTTGGTAGGGTTACCAACCGGTATGAAAGCACAGAGACAAATGGATACCTTAGTTAAAGAATAGAGAGAACAGACACGTGAGATGGAAGACTAGGTCATATGGTCTTGAGGACGCTGTAGGACAGTGGTATAGGGTTTGACAAGTGGATGACAAAGCAGGGCTTTAGTCAGTGTAAGTGTAACCATTGTGTTTGTCTTACCAAGTGGATGATGGTCATGACATTATCCTATTACTATATGTGGATGGTATGTTTACTAGCAGGTTTGTACATACAGGGTTTTGTTGAGCCAAGGGTAAGATTAGTTCAGTGGTTTGCCATGAAGGATTTGGAGCAACGAAATTCTTTGGCATGGGAGACATGGAAGATCACAGGTTGATTTTGTCTCTAGTGGGAGCTGATGTGAATCAGGTTTTGGCGAGGTTCAGGATGCAAAACCGGAGCACACTAAGGGCTAGACAGTTTAGTGTCTGAAATCACATGAGGTTTGGTATAGACTTGAGTTTGCCCAAGCAGTGGGTGCTATCAAAAAGTTTGGAGCCGATCTGGGAAAGAAGCACTAGAGGGCAGTTCAGTGGATTCTCAGGTATTTGAGAGGGACCAGCAGTAGGTCAACATGCTATGAAGGGTCAAGTTCTTTTCTACATGTGTTTGTAGATGTGGATGTGGCAGGTTACTTGGATGACAGGAGGTGCACCACAGGTTGTGTGGTGGTTGGTCTTAAGGGTTGAGCTTGAAGAGGGATACAAACCAGGAAATAGATTAGATGGGGTACAGGTATAGGTATAGTTTAGCTATTTATATCCAAGTGGGAGATTATTAGGTTGTGGAGCTAAAAGCTTCACTGATGCAAATAGGGGAGGAGGTTGTTGAAGGTTGCTAAGTTGCAGAGTAACCGGTGTCAGTCTGATCAGCTGACATCGACAAGATTAGTGAAGAGAAGCAATCGACATCGGTCAGGGATCGATCGGTGTTGGTCACCTCCAGGCAGATAGGGACCAATGTCGATCACCTGTGTAGTTTAGAACTACAAGTTTTATGGGTAGTTAGTTAACGAACCAAGTGTTTGCATGTCAAGAGCCAAATTTAGACTAGAAGCTGTGGATCTAATTATTGTAATTAGATGTCTAATTATTGTTTGCATGAGATCTATTTAAGAGACTCATAGGCTGCATTGTAAGGTGTTCTAGTTTGAGTTGAGAAAAGTTAGCTCCTTCTGTGTGTGAGGTGAGCAAGGGTGTTCCTCCTAGTTCCACAGTAGTGCCAAGGTGGGTGCTGGTTTTGGAGAATCAACAGGATTCTTCAAGGGTGTAGGATCTTGGTCAACAGGTGTGCATGCTACATTAGGAGATCTACATGGTAAGTAAGATCATTGATCTGCAAGTGTATGTGTGTGTATGATCCAGGTTTGTAGGTGTGCAGAACCAGATTGATTTATAGGTGTGTAAGATCAAGGAGGACAGCAACACAATAGGGAGCAGGATCAGGCACGATCTACTTGGAGTACAGTGTGTACTCAGAAAGAGAGCAAAGATGAAGGCAAGGAAGATCCTTCCATAAGTGAGATCATTTGGGTTACAAGTTGTTGCAGTTTAGGGGAGATCTAATTAAAGTATGATTGTGTACTTGTGGAGTGCGTGGAGCACTTGTGGAGTGCGTGGAGCACTTGGGTACTGGCAGTAGTGGATACTGGCTGGTTGGAGGCGAACACCAACTTTGTGTTTGAGTTGTGTGTTGGGACCGTAAGAGAGAGAGCTTTGAGGAGAGAATTACTGTACACTTGAGGTGTGGGAAGCCTTTGTAAGGTGGAAGAGATTGGCATCTCTTTATTGTATTCTTTTTTGGATTAATATTAATACAAGTTGTGTATTGTCTCTCATATTCTATGTTGTTTTTGACTTCTAGTTACTTGTTACTTCTGGTTAATTCTGCATATTTAAGTTGCTTGTATTTGGTAATCAATTATGCTTCCATTATTTCCCAACAAATCCTAATGCACACCCTTATCAAAGTATGGATGTGTTCAAACATCCTTTTCCTAACCATTTACCCAATCAAAATATTGTTCAGACCACAACTAACTCAAGTGATCATAATATCCATACGGTTAATATGGTTTTTCCTTTACCTCTAGTTCAACCTTCCCCTCAACAAGAGACACCCATTTCCTTGACTCTTCCCCCACATTCAGTGGCATTTTTTTTTCCTATTCTTCTTCCTTAGGTAGAAGAACCTATTTCACCCATTCCACTTCCTCATGAATAAGAGCCTCCTTTACTACTTCTTTTAACACTTGAAGAGCCAATAATACTAGTTCTTTTTGTACTAATATTACCTATCCTCTTACCACTTGAATACCACACCCTACCCATTCCTCAACCACATGTTGAAGGGAAAATCATTATTGTATTATATCTTCTTGAGGAACCTTCTTCGCCTACCTCTCCTCCACCTATCTAGAGTAGTACCCTATCCACTCCACCTTTGCAATTTAAGGAGTCAATATTATCTACTCCCACAATATACGAGAAACCTATTGTGCCTAATCCAATTGTACCACTTTTACCCCTTTTTTTTACCTATATAGGATCATACTTTACCTATGCCTCACCCACATGTTGAGGGAGCCATAATACCTACGCTTTACCCTCTTGAGGAACCTTCTTCGCCTACTTCTCCTCCACCCATGGTAGACCATGTCTCTTCTCCCATCTCTATTGAAGAGGACCCCATTGCATTTCTTTCTTGTCTTTAGCCCAAAGTAGCATAAACAAAAAATTTCCCTCTTTCCCAAACACCTCAACCTTCTAAAGTTATAACCATAAGGCCTACATCAACTTCATCTAAACCCTTCTCACATTTGGTGAAAAGTCTAGAATTTCTTGACTCCACAAAGCTAGATCATGCGGCATTTTTAGACTGGATTACAACTCCTTATCCAAAGCAATGAATGCCAACCTTTACCACCAACCCTCTCACTACCCTTTACCCCAAGGTCTTTGACAAAGCTAGAGATTCTTCACCAAAAGCACATGAAGTTCAACCATCTATGTCAAAACCCTCACCCTTGTAGAAATCTACCACATTAAAGTAGATCAAGCCCTTAAGTGTATACCCCATCTCTAATTTAAATCATCCATAGTTGAAATTAGATTTAACTCCTCAACCACAAGTTGGAGTTTCATGGCCTAAATTATAGAAAAATGTTAAGCTTCTTAGATCTCACCAATCCCTTCTTCAACCCTCAACTTTACCATCCATTTTGGGACCACACCCCTCTACTTTAGTTGGAATATTGTTGACCCAAGAAAAATAAAAGGTTAAGTTACCTCCACTCCTACCTTTTCCATCTAGTAGACCTTTCACATTTGACACTAAGAAAGTGACATCAAAACATGTAACTCCATCATCACCATGTAAAATTACCTTTTCAACATCAAAATAAAAGAAGTTGTCTACTCCTATCAGCACAAGTGTGAGCCCACTTGTAGGCTCTCAGAGATTTTTCCTACATCATTTATTACAATCTTACCTAATAAATCTTCCTCCCATTAAGACTTATAGTCCTCTTTGAATGAATCCATCTTGGTTTAATGATACACAAGTGTGTTTATATCATTGTTCACCTACACATGATACTGGGAGTTGTAAAGCCCTCACGACAGTCATTCGACAACACTTTGATGTTGGCACTCTCTTTAATGATACTCATGTTAACCTTCTTGTTATTCCACCTTTGGCATCCATAGTGCCTCCTACTATTCCGTCTAAATTTAAACCTAGATATGTGGTCTTAACCCCTTTACCACCTCCTTCACCTATATTTCAGATCAACACAATTAATGTGGCCACACGGTCATAAAACCAAAATGATAAAGCTAAGGAAAAGGTCACTGCTCCTTGGGATCATCCCTTCATTAAAGACACTCCTCCTCTGAATCTTAAGATTTCCATCTTGGGCATTCCTAAAACAACATATTTAGATGTTATTCAAATCTCAATGGTGAAAGAACTTCACCAAACTCCTATGAAAATGTCTTTGTATGAGTTAATACAAAACTCATCCCAACACCATCAAGCTTTGATTAGTGCCTTACAAGTAATTTAGGTACAATCAGATGATTCCCAACCTCTTGTAGCTTTGGTTGGCTCCCTTAATTCCATCTCCCTAATTTCTTTTAGTGATTCAAAAATTTCACTGCAACACCCTAAAGATCAGGATTCTACCCTTTTTATTACCGCATATATTGATAAAAATCATGTCAAGAGAGTCATGATCGATGGGGGAGCTAGTATTAATATTATTTCCACCCATGCCTATAAAAATCTATCCCTTCCTGATAATTGCATGTCTCAAACTGATGTGGTACTCCACTCCTTTAATGATACCATAGCTACTATGGTGGGCACTATTGTCTTACATATCCATGTAGGTCCACACACTATTCTTTAGCTCTTATATGTTGTATAAGGAGAGTTGAAATATAACATACTACTTGGATGACCTTATATACATGTTATGGCATGTGTACCCTCAACTTTGCACCACTATGTCAGGTTTGAACATGATGGACAAGTACATGTTATACCTACTGACCCACATCCATTTAAAACATATAACATTAATTATAGTCCCAATGATGTTATCATTCCATTTAAAACATCATATTCCCTACATGATACTTCTGAAGCTTCTACAAGCTCCACTCCCCTAGCTACATAGATACCAACAACACAAATTCCTGACAAGGATCCCACAGAGGAGACTTTTCAACATTTGTCAGTTGGTGAATATCATTTGTTGATGCTTGAAATGTTATATACTCTAAAAGAGTATGGAAGGCTTCACATGCACCCAAATTATGATCCTTGTATTGGGATGGTCATCCCTTATGGGCATCCTAACCTTTGAACTAATTTCACATATGGGGGAATTGATCAGGATCCCACTATCAATAATCTATCTTCTTCACCATAACCATTTACCTGTGACTTCTCTTTCCTAAGTAACCTTAGATTCACTCACACCTATCTCTATATGTGTTCTTGGAAAGGATTTGGTTTGGGTTTTTATGAACAAGGTGTCCATATGCCTATTAAATATCCTACTAGCTAAACCATTCAAAATGCCAAAAAGAGACATGGAGTGGGAGCCCATTATTGAATATTTGGCCTCCTACATTTTGAGGACTGAGCTACATATTGAGTTGTTTGTTGATATTAATAACTTCCTGGAAAGCTAAAGTAAAAGTATTGGTGGTGGTATCTCTTCACAAGAATACTATAGTAATGAGATCCAGAGTGTTATTGTATATTTTGAGTGTTAAAGCTAAGTTTGGATTATACGTGGCATTTAATTGAGTGTATATATTTTTAAATATTATATTGAAGGCCCAGATTGACTCATTGGGTTCCCTCTTCATGTTGGTGAAATGTTGATACACAAAAATTGGATTAGTCACTTGCCTAAATTATGCAAGAAATATATTTTGACACTCATTTAATGAGGTGATAGAAATTTCCTAAAAATTAAGATACTAGTCATAATAAGAATCATCTAGAGTAAATTGGAAAATCTTACATGCAACATTCTCATTAATCTCAAAATAGCCTTGAAATATTTGATATGTTCTTTTTCCATTCTCCCATTTAAGGGGGAGAATGTAGGTAAATACTTCTCTAATTTCTTTGGTAGATCATGCTAGTCCCCAGGGATGGCAATAATAGATTTGACTAACCAAGGTTGATCCACAAGAGGATTGATAAGTGGGATGTTTTTCAAGGGAAAGGTGTTATATATAAATGTTAATTAGGGATGATAGGTATTGGTACAATCTTCTTAAGAATTAACAATGGTGAAACCAAAAGGCTAGCTTGAGCCCTATACCTTGTTAATCTCCTAGGTATCTCCAGTGCAACTCTACATAGTGACTAACCTTTACTATTAAGAAAATGCACAAGTGTGCTCTCTTTCTAGTGCTATGTTTATTTATTTATTAATGTGGGTTTTATTCCCACCAAAGAAGGTTAAATGAGGTAGTCTCTAACATTTTAGGATCTATATGGAACAAGGTTCCACTATAAGGCATGAGTTGCACATATATGGTTAAAACAACTAGGTGATAGAATAACAAGTTGAGCTTATGTGATGTTTAACTGGGTTTTGTGTATGGATGTTTAGAATCTAGTAGAAAGTAATCACTAAGTGATCTAGATGGGTGGAGAATTACTTTAATGGTGGGTAGATCTCAAAGAAACTCAAAAAGGGAAAGAAGGGTAAGGTAGAAAAGAAGGCTCTATGTTCTTGAAAGATCACTTCTACAGATATTTATTTGGTGGACAAGTATCTCCAAGACTAATTTTTGCCACTTTTACCTATTGCACACTCACTAAAAAGCATGGTTAGCAGTCTAGGAAAATAAGTAGAGGATGGTCAATGGTCTCAACTAAATATTTATCTCCTTAGGGTTGTTATTTCACACCGTTATCTAAGAGATTACATCTCAGACTATAAAGTTGTCTAGGGTAGTTATAGCTCATGCCTAAATGACTGTACCAAAATAAATACCACTACACACTTTGGATTGTCAAATCAATCTATATTAAGTGCTTAAACCAATGAAATTTACCAATACTTAATTATTGTTACACATCTAAGATTAATATTCATCAATTGAAATAATCAGTTTATCCATATCATTAGCACACTTTATAATTATTGAATTGATACAAGCAATTTTTTTTAAATTTCATTAACATAGAAAGGGAAAAAGAAAGAACAAACGTAGTTGGATGATAATCAATCTTTTGATCTCTTCATATAAATTGATCAAAACTTTGAACCTTTGAAAAGAAGGTTTTACATGTATTTAAAGGACTTGGGGAAGGGATTGCCTCATCCTCCAAGCATAGTAAAACTTTGGTTACATTAGAATAACTAGAACATAAGTTCTATTTTGATACAAAATAGCATGTTATAACTTATAAATTATCTCAGACATGTAACATGTGCATGCTAGTCAAAATAATTTATTTAATTACAACATGGATGCAATAAGATTTAACTAGCCATTTGTAATCATTACATGAAAAATTATATAAAAATAGCCTTTCACTAAGGCTAACTTGGCTTCTGATTAACACTTTTCAAGGTTGGCATTGGAACTATAGTTGTAACTAGAGTTGTGTTGGTGATGAAAGTTAAACTTGTTATTGTATTAGACGTAGTGACTAGGTTTGTTATTGGGGAAGAAATCATAGCTTAAACTAGAGTTATAACTAGAATAAATATGAGAGGGAGAGTTGATGCACTTGTTGATCTAAGAGTGACTGAAGTTAATGGTAGTGTTGTAACTAGAAAATTAAGTGGAGCATGAGCTAAAGAATTAAAAAGTGGTGTTGAGGATGCTTTCTTCTTCACGTCTAAATCTTTATAATGTTTATTTTATTTAGTATGCTACACTTGAATAAAGCTCATATCAAGGAAAGGAGGTTTGGATAACCTATTTTCCCATTCTACTAGCCTTACATGTTCTATCTTGGAGGCTCAGAAGCCAAACTAAAACACCTCCACTTTAGTTTCCTTCTTCCTCACTATACTCAAATTCGATTCAATATAATCTAAAATTAATCCTTTTAAACTTTGATTGAAACTATTTGATGATTATTGTAATTTTTATTGTAGTTACATGTGGAGCCAATTGGAATCTCAAAGAATAAATGGTATCCAAAATTTCATATAACCTTGGTGACACACTCTGTACATCTTTCTCTATGTTAGAGGGAACATGGATTACCTTTTGATAATCTCTAAGAGTTTCCATCTCTTCTTCTAGTTATTTTATAACCTGATCTATTCGCTCATGGATGGCCAATACTGCTTTAGTATGGGTCTCTATGTAGGACTTGAGGTCCTCAATGTAGGGGCACTGACCCTTCTTTCTATCCTACCTTTTTGAAAGAGAGTAAATATATTCTCTTTCTTCTAGAATCAAGCTTATACCAATACTATATTATATCTTCCTCTTCTTGACACTTTGCACTAAGGTTATATCTTTGTCAAAGAGTGAGCTCATAGTGGGCAACTTGATGATATTCACATTGGGCCTCTTGGAAGCTGATGCTCCTAACTCCTTAGCATAATATAGAAGTCAGATTTGACAAATCCAATGGTTGGGATTATATTTGTGTATACTTATTAGGCTCAAGTTTAGGCTTAGTATCAATGGATGGCTTGGGCATTAAGGGCCAAATTATCTTAGACCAGTCTATAATCCTTAAGTGTGGCATGGGATGTACAATGCTTCTTAGGGGCCCTTTTCATTACCACCACTATTATAGTTGATATTTATCCTAAAAAATGTTTGGAGTAATGGAGACTATAGGAGAATTATTGGCAAATTAGTCAGCATAATAAAAATAGGCCTAGTAGATACAAGAATAAAAGTATAAAAAATAGGTAAAGGCATAGTGGAAACAACCAACAATGTCATAAGAGGAGAAAGACCCAGGGGAGCAATAAAGATAGCACCTTTACCAGATTGGTCACCACTAAGGGGTGCCTTTGCTTTTAGTCCTTGTAAGCTCAGTACTTTTTCTTACTATATCTCTTCTTCATCTATCTCATGACTTGATTCACCTTCAACTAAAGGTTGTGCCTCTCTTTTGGTTACCTTCATGGATGGAGTCTGTGGTCTCTCTAACTTGGGTTCTATTTGATAACGAAGCATTGTCCTCTCAACTTGTGGAGAAGTCACTTGTTGGGTAAGAGGGGAAGAGTCATATTGGATGTTATGGCTAATGAAGCCACCATAGTAGGTGCCATCTCTTCCTCATCAAAGGAGTCTAGGTAAATGATCTCTACCTCTTCCCAAATTATGTTATCCTTCTCCTATATTAGCACTTTTGCTAATTCTTATTTGATCTTCCTCAGTTTAATAGTATATGTTTGAACTGGAGGAGTCTATTCTTCCTCTTCCTAAACAACAATTGGTGTCTCTTCTAGCACTTTCTCTTCATGCTCTCCAACAACTGATGTTTCCCCTAACACTAGATCTTGATATTGTTGAGATGTCATCATAGTATGTGGCTATTGGGGTTCTTGGATTGGGTTTGTTGGTTGTTGGTAAGGTCTACCAATCTAGAAGTCAGAGGATATCCATCCCCATAGTCATGTGATCCTAAATTTGTCTTGATTGAGTGTAAGAGAGGGGTCTTCTTATATTACCCTCAACAAATCTTCTCTTAGGCCAATAATCTTAGCCCTTTCCTTTAATTCCTCATCATTTTTTGCATTAAGGAACATGAAGTCATGATCAAATGGTTCATGTTTGTATGGAATGTCTATATTGTGAATCTTTTGTTTTAATCTCCCATGGGGGTCCTAATCCCTATGGGTAGAGTAGCTAATGTATAAGCCCTGCTTGCATTCCTAGCCTCTTTGAAATGTTGCCTATATGTATATTACATATTCCTAATAGTGATATGGGACCTATGGAATGTGATTTTATTATTCTTTGTCAAGTATTCATCTATACCATTCCATATTTGGAAAGAAATCTCTTTCTCTAAAACTTTGTCTAGGACAAATTTGGGGAGCTGAAGAGGGTCTACCCTATGTCCAACAACCATAATAAATGTATAATATGGGTATAGAAAAAAATCACCCAAATTCATGAGTGTATTATCAATGATCCATGAAATCTTGAATAGAGGCCAACCATGAATGACCATTCAAACTTGAGGATATATGTCCTATACAATTCTATCAATGTTCCTTATGTATGCATAGATGTGAAAAAAATTATATAAATTATAGATTCTATTCTTGATATAGTTAGGATTGGGATTCCATAAAATTAAATTATGTCTATAAATAGTCCCCATTATTGCATCCAGAAGATAGATATCATATAGAAATTTCCACCTTGGGCCCTCTTGTCCTTGTGTATAATTTGTTCATGTAGGTAGGCACTAATGACCTCCCCTAATGCATAGGTGCACTTTGAAGTAATGAGTAGGTCAAGTAGGGGTACCCATTATAGATGTAATAAATGAATAATTAAGTAAAAAAAGAGTTGATTCAACAATGCCTTACCAATACAAATTTCCATCCTAAAGTGGGTGATGGTTATAGGATTCTTGGTAGTTTATTGATAATGAAAGTTTTACCTGGGAGAAGTGATTCCCTACTGCTTGTTCTACACTATTATTTTTATTCTTGGTAACTATACTATGCAAGTTAAATGTAGCATCTAAAATGGGTAAACATAAATACATCATGAATGCATCACTCGATATGTATGCAATGATTGTGTTATTGGTGACATAGTGTAGATATCTTGATGTAAGAGCATCAAATAGGGGTAAAATTATTTTAAATAATTATAGGTATTTATCTAGTTATGTTAGGTAAGAATGAATAATTATTATTAACTTGTAAACATGTAAAAATCATCTATCCACATGTAAATGCAATATTTTACAAAGTTGAAAGTGTACGTAGGAGAATAAGATAAAAACAACATGTGATGAAAGAGGATACAATCTATGAGAGCAAAGTCATCTAAATTCTAAATTTGACTATTAGTTCTAGAAGAGATAAGATATGTAGCAAGAATATAAGATCTAAATAAATACAATGAGATTGTATAAGGTTGAGTCTGGTTCGAAGAGAAAATTTTGAAGTGAAGTCCATACAGAAGGTCTGTAATAGGTAGACAACTCAAAGATTGTATTTTCATGTAAACATTAATGAAATATTGAATATTTTATGTTTTCAAATTTAAGTTTGACTGATAGAATTGTATTGTATAATAATAAAGTTAGTAAATGTGGCTATTGGTAAACATTTATCTAAAAATTGTCTTGAATGGGAATTAATTTATACAATTCTGTTAGCAATGCAATGGTGGTTTGAATAGATTAACATGCAATGTGATCACATGGTCTTTGTATCAATTATGTTGAGGTACATATTATGCAAAATATAGTGGAATTAATTGAGTTGAATAAATTATGTTAAGAAAACTGGTTTAGTATTCTACTAAGGTTGTAAATGGCTATAAAGCTTAATGAAATCTTATATTAAGTTTTTGAACCTTTCGATCAAAGATTATATTATAATCTTGTTCAATATATCTACATGTATATTTACTGATGTAATTTGTGTTTGAGTAGGCAAAAAAGTTGAGAAAGTGACTCAAAATCTTGAATAGAGGGAGATTGTCGATGTGATTCTGTATTAGTCCTATGTAAAGATTGAAATCCCAAAAGAGATCAAAGAATCTCAATAATATTCTATGTGATTTTAAAGCTTTAGCATTCATGTTTCATTCATGATCAAAATCAAACTTTATAATGACAAACTGTAAACTAATATACGATCACATAGTTATAAGCAGGGTTATTCTAAATAGGTAACTAGAGGCATGCATAAAGTCTAGAGAAGGTATGCGATATAAGCTTGAAAGTAAAAGTATAATGGTTATCAAATTTGAATAAAAGTTGTGCCAAGATGAATTAACATGATTTAAATTATAGAAAACCTTATTGTGAATTCCATATCTAGAAGAGAATAATCGAAAAGATATGTATGTTGTGTCTACATGCATATAAAGGTCAAAATCTTGTTAAATCATGGTATATAGAAAGGTTAAATAATGGTTTAAATATATTATTTCATTGGTGTTGCCATAACATGCATAGGCTATAAGTTAAAATACCATGTAATAAAGGTATGTGGTTGTTATAAATGTAAGAGAACTTAGTGATGTTTATTGTTCTATTAGGAAGACTGTTTATGCATTTAAGGTTGAGTGGCTATTATATTGGTGCACTTGAACAAATAATTCCTTTTGGAATGCATAATAGAGATACATGTTCATAGTAGATCATGTGTATGTATATTCAGTTTTATAAGAGTTGTGTGTAGGGGTCAGTGAAGGATTGAAGATGATAACCAATGCACATATTGGTATTTAATAAATCAAAGTGATCATTATATTATTTATAGATGATCTATTTGTTGTGTGTCAATAGAGCCATGGAATCAAAGGGTGTGATAATTGGTTTGACATGTAGAGTTGGTGAGTAGTGAATGGTAACGTTGACATGGTTCGTGACCTTTTACCTTATGGAGAGAGTATTTTATTTATAGATAGATCTGGTGTGGACAAGACTACTATCATTCATGAAATAGCTCAAGTTCTGTTAGATGACTTGTATAAAAGAGTTTTCATTATGGGTACAAGAAATGGAAGTAAATGGGATAGATATATTCCTCATTCTAAAATAGGGGTTTTGATCTTGAATATGGAGTGTTGAACTTGCTTATGGATTCAAGATTCTTTGGTAAAAGTTTTGACTAGTTTGATCATTGTATTCATTGACTGTTCATTTTATTATTACCATAGTTAATTTTATTTGTGGAAAGCCCAAGTATATCTTGTACAAAAAAAACTTCATAAATCCTAGATAGTACGTAGAAGTGGAGATGTCAAATGAGAATATGAGACATCAAAAGAAGGGAAAATGAATTTTGAAGAGATGAAATAATGCCTCAAATTTTGAAGGGCTTGGTGAAGAAAATGAAAAAAAATGTTTGAGAAATAAAGTTGCAGACAATATCTTGGATTAGACTAAATTATAGTACCAATAAAAAGGTTTAATCTCTTGGGAATAGTCATTGATAAGTGTGATTATATAGAGAAATGTATTAAAACAACTGTTGAATAAGTGAGTTGACTAGGTTCATGGTCATCATTTTTGGTATCAGAGCAAGGATTTGCTCTTGTAGAAAAGAAATAAAAATACATTAGATTTGAAAAATTAGTGAAAGAAAGAAGCTTATGAAATGGAAATGGAAAAATAATTAATCAAGCTCAAATTATAATTAAAGAGGTTGGAGATTTTGGTGAGTCAGTGGTTAGAAGAAGGAAGCCAAACATGTAGTTGGCATTTGAAGAAAAGAATGAAGTGGCCTATAGAGTCACTTGTCAAGAAAAGAAGGCAAGATATGATTGCAATGAAATAAGTGGAAACAAGCCACAGAGGCTTGAAGAGTGGAGTGTTTCCAAGTGAGGAACAAAAGATAGAAGTGAAAAAGGTTATCACTGAGAAGAACAGAAGAGAGAGAAAAGTGTAGGGAGAAACACTTGAGAAAAGTAAGAGGAGAGTATCAACAAAGGAGGAACTCAAAGGGAAATTTTGGTCTTTGATCGGGTTATTTAACATTATATTTAAATTTTTATATGCAAGAAAAGAGAACCTCAAAAGGAGTGTCAAAGATAAGGCCTTATAGTTTGCAAAGAATGGGGCAAGCAAAGAACCCATGAAGTTAAATGACTTTGACCATGAAATTGATAGTGAAAGAGACAAAGTTGTAAAAGCTCCTAGGAAGGAAATTTAAATCCTTTAGTATCTTAATACATAAATGGAAAAAAGTGTAGAGTTTCATGATGTTCTAAACAACATCCCAATAGAAGAAAGAAAGGAAGCACACCTGAAAAGGGTGATTACAAGCAAAGAAAATATGAAAGAGAATGAGACAATGCAGTAGGCTATGGAATAGGTAATTAAAAAGTTGAATTTTGATTTCAATATTATATCTAAAACTAAGATTGTTGATGTGAAGATGATTCAAAATATAGGCAATGTTAAATCTCCACAACTTGCAATAAATCATGGGTATGTATTTCTAAAATAGATGAAGAAACTAGTTTTTAAAGTGAAGAATGCAAGATTCAATCAAAAGGTTATTGAAAATAGGAATTTAAATGGAAGACCAGTATAGGAAAAAGAAGATTTTGGAATAACATCTAGACTATCTCATGATAAAAAGGGGTCTCCACCTATCAAAAGAAATGAGGAGGAGACTAGAAGGATAGAGGTAAAATCCCAAGGAGAATTTAGAAAAAGAAGAATACCAATGAAGTGAAAGGTGAATAAATTTATTTGGATAATGATGCATTAAATAATTCAATTGAAAATAATGATGAATCAAGTGATGAGATGATTATAAGAGTTAACTTAAAGAAAGGAGACAGACCAAATTTGACACCTAAAGAGAAGCAAGTTCCAGAATAGGTGATGAAATAACATGAAGAACACAAAATTTCTAATTTTATGTCTTTGGTAAAGACTAATGATTTAGGTAATGAAATAAATTTAGAGAATAATGTTGAGTGGAAATCAATTTCCATAAAATAAAAAATGTAGATGAAAGGTAAAATAGAAAAAAGATACATGATCTAAGTTTGTTGGTCCTAAATTTGATGAAGAAAGTAGAGAGATAGATGAGATCTCACTGAAAGAAGAAATGAGGATGTTGGAGGAATTGTTTAACCCTCCTAAAAATTTATTTATAGATGCAATAGATGAAGATTCAAAACAATTTGGTAAGCTCATTGGAGAGCTTGAAAATAAATAAATCATAAGACAAGAAGCAGCGTAGGATACAAAAGTCAGTGATGAAAATCCTCCAGAATGGGGATGGAAGAAGAATACATTGGAATAGTTTTCATCTAACATGTTTATTTATTTTTTAGGTATAGTGGGATAAGATTCCACATGATATCTCACAAACATTTCCAAGAAGAAAGAGTCCTTAATCCAAGGACAAGAAGATAAGATAATTTTTGATGCAAGGATAATTAAGAAGGAATATAAAGAAGGGTTATAAGTTTAGAAAGGAATGATATTGTGTGTGAAGCTAAATCTAGATAAAAACATCTTATAGGAGCTTTGTATGACACATATCATGAAAATAAAAAGTGTGTTAAGCAAGTTGGTGCAATTGAACAGGAACATGTAGAGATTGAAGAAGTATCTTCATATGGAAGTGAGCTAGAAAGTTGGATTCTTGTAGTAGAGAATGAAATGAGAAGAAAAAGGTACAAAAAGAAAGAGAGAAATAGAAATATAAATACTGATAAGTACAAAGCTAATGAAGCTTAACATGAAAAATATTTTGAAGAATGAAGCTCATTAAATAACTAGAAGAAAAAGAAAAAGTCCAGGTGTGGATCAAAAGAATAGGTTCATTTGTATGAGAAGTTGAGGGTAGAAGACAAATAAAAAAATAATATGGTGATGGCAAGGGTAAATTAAAAATATTCATGAGCAGGAGCCCATGAAAATTCCCAAGTGTAGAAGATTAATGCAGGAACATCAGATAAGGGTAAAATTATTTTGAATAATTATATGTATTTGGTTAGTTTTGTCGGGTAAGAATGAATAATTATTATTAAATTGTAAAAATATAAAAATCATTTATCCACATGTAAATGAAATATTTTAAAAAGTTGAAAGTGTATGTAGGAGAATAAGATAAAGACAACATGTGATGAAAGAGGAGAAAATCTATGAGAGCAAAGTCATCTAAATGCTATATTTGAATGTTAGTTCTGGAAGAGATTTATTTCCAAAAGAGATAAGTTATGTAAAAATAATATATACTTTAAATAAATATAATGAGATTGTATAAGGTTGAGTTTGGTTCAAAGAGAAAGGTTTGGAGTGGAGTCCGTAGAGAAGGTCTGCAATAGGCAGACAACTCGAAGATTGTATTTTCATGTAAACATTAAGGAAATATTGAATATTTTATGTTTTCAGATTTAAGTTTGAATGATAGAATTGTATTGTATAAGAATAAATTCGATAAATGTGGCTATTGGTAAAAATTTATCTAAAAATTATCTTGAATAGGAATTAGCTGTTAGCAATGCAATGGTGGTTTAAATAGCTTGACGTGTAATGTGATCACATGGTCTTTGTATCAATTTTGTTGAGGTACATATGATGCAAAAGAAAGTGGAATCAATTTAGTTGAATGAATTTTGTCAAGAAAATTGGTTTAGTATTATACTCAGGTTGTAAATGGCCATAAAGCTTAATTAAATATTATATTAAGTTTTTAAACCTTCGGTCAAAGATTAGATTATAATCTTGCTCAAGATATCTACAGATCTAATCTATGTCTGAGTAGGTCAAAAAGTTGAGAAAGTGACTTGAAATCTTGAATAGAGGGAGAATGTTGATGTAATTCTATATTAGTCCTCTATAAAGATTGAAAGCCTGAAAGAGATCAAAGAATATTAATAAGAGTCTATGTGAATGTAAATCTTTAGGATTCATGTTTCATTCATGATCAAAATTGAACTTTATAAAAATAAGTTGTAAACCATTACACCATCACATAGTTATAAGCAGGTTTGTTCAAAATAGGTAACTAGAGGCATGCACAAAGTCTAGAGAAGGTATGTGATAGACACTTGAAAGTACAAGTATAATGGTTATCAAAGTTGAACAAAAGTTGCACCAAGATGAATTAATGTGATTTAAAGTTTGGAAACACTTATTGCGAATTTTGTATCTAGAAGAGATTAACCAAAAAGATCTGCATACTATGTTTACATGCGTATAAAGGTTAAAATCTTGTTAAAGCATGGAATATAAAAAGGTCAGATAATGGTTTAAAGATATTATTTCACTGGTGTTTTTGTAGCATGCACAAGCCATAAAATGAAAAACCATGCAATAAAGATATGTGGTTGTTGTAAATGTAAGCAAACTTAGTGATTTCTATTATTCTATTACAAAGAACCTTTATGAATTCAATGTTGACAAGATATTACATTGGTGCACATGGACAAACAATTCCTTGTGGAATGAACAATAGAGATACATGTTCATAGCATGTCTTATGTATGTATATTTAGTTTTATAAGAGTTATGTGCAAGGGTTAGCAAAGGATTAAAGATGATAAATGATGCACATATTGGTATTTAATAAAGAAAAGTGATCATTATATTATTCATAGATGATATGTTTATTGTGTGTTGTTAGATCCATGGAATCAAAAGGTGTGATAATTGGTTTGACATGTAGAGTTGGTGAGTAGTGAATGGTAATGCTGACATGGTCCATGACCTTTTACCTTATGGAGAGAGTATTCTATTTATAGATAGACCTGGTGTGGGTAAGACTACTATCATGCATGAAATAGGTCAAGTTCTGTCAAATGAGTTACATAAAAGAGTGGTAATTATGGGTATGAGCAACAAAAGTGGAGGGGATGGAGATATTTCTCATTCTGTAATAGGGGTTTTGATCTTGAATATATAATGTTGAAATTTCTTATGGATTCAAGATTATTTGGTAGAAGTTTTGACTAGTTTGATCATTGTATTCACTGACTCTTCATTTTATTATTGCCATAGTTAATTTTGTTCATGGAAAGCCTGAATATATCTTGTACAAAACAACTTCATAAATCCTAGATAGTACATAGAAGTGGAGATGTCAAATGAGAATATGAGACATCAAAATAAAGGGAAATAAATTTTGAAGAGATGAAATAATGCCTCAAATTTTGAAGGGCTTGGTAAAGAAAATGAACAAAAATGTTTGAGAAATAAAGTTACAGACATTATCTTAGATTGGACTAAATTATAGTACCAATAAAAAGGTTTAATCTCTTGGGAATAGTCATTGATAAGTGCAATTATATAGAGAAAGACATTAGAATAACTATTGAATAAGTAAGCAAATTGGGTTCATGGTCATCATTTTGGGTGTCAGAACAAGGATTCTTGTGGAAAAGAAATAAAAATATAACAAATTGGAAAAATTAGTGCAAGCAGGAAGCTTGTAAAATGGAAATGGAAAAATAATTAATCAAACCCAAATTAGACTTAAAGAGGTTGGAGCTTTTAGTGAGTCAGTGGTCATAATAAGGAAGCAAAGAATGTAGTTGTAATTTGAAGAAAGAATAAAGTGGCCTATAGAGTCACTTGTCAAGAAAAGAAGGCAAGAGATGATTGCCATTAAAGAAGTGGAAACAAGCCACAGAGGCTTGAAGAGTGGAGAGTTTCCAAGCGAGCAACTAAAGACATTAGTAAAAAAGGTTCTCATTAAGGATAATATAAGAGAGAGAATAGTGTAGGGAGAAGAACTTGAAAAAAATAAGAGGAGAGTATCAGAAAATGAGGCACTCAAATGAACATTTTGGTCTCTGATCTGGTTATTTAAAATTTAATCTAATTTTTTATATGCAGGAAAGGAAATCCTCAAAAGGAGGATCAAATATAAGGCCTTACAGTTTGTAAAGAATGGGGAAATCAAAGCACCCATGAAGTCAAATGACTTTGACCATGAAATTGATATTGAAAGAGAGTAAGTTATAGAAGTTCCTAAGAAGGAAATTTAAATCCTTTAGTATCCTAATAAAGAAATGGAAGAAAGTGTAAAGTTTCATGATGCTCTAAACAACATCCCAATATAAGAAAGAAAGGAAGCACACCTGAAAAGGGTGATTACAAGCAAATAAAATATGAAATAGAATGAGAAAATGTAGTAGGCTATGGAATACGAAATTAAAAAGTTGAATTTTGATTTCAATATTATATCTAAAACTAATATTGTTGATGTGAAGATGAATCAAAATGAATGCAATGTTAAATGTACACAAATTGTAATAAATCATGGGTATATATTTCCAAAATGGATGAAGAAACTAGTTGTTGAAGTGAAGAATGTAAGATTCAATCAAAAGATTATTGAAATTAGAAATTTAAATGGAAGACAAGTATAGAAAAAAGTAGATTTTAGAATAAATTCTAGACTAGATTGGGATAAAAAGAGATCTCCACCTGCCAAAATAAATGAGGAAGAGACTAAAGGACAGAGGTAATCCCAAAGAGAATTTGGAAAAATAAGAATACCAGTGAAGTGAAAGGTAAATAAATTTCTTTGGATAATGATGCATTAAATAATTCAATTGAAAATAATAATGAATTAACTGATTAGATGATTATAAGAGTTAACTTGAAAATGGGAGAAGGATCAAATTTGACACCCAAAGAGAAGCAATTACTAGAACAGGTGATGAAACAACATGAAGAACATAAAATTTCCAATTTTATATCTCTAGTAAAGACTAATGATTTAGGTAATGAAAGCCATTTGGAGAATAATTTTGAGTGGAAATTAGTTTCCATAAAAGAGAAAATGTAGATGAAAGGTAAAATAGAAAAAGATATAAGATCTAAGTTTGTTGGTCCTAAATTTGATGAAGAAAGTAGAGAGATAGATGAGCTCTCATTGAAAGAAGAAATGAGGATACACAAGTCAGTGATGAAAATCCTCCAGAATGGGGATGGAATAACACATTGGAATAGTTTTAATTGAACATTTTTATTGATTTTTTAGGTATAGCAAGATAAGAGTCCACAAGAGAACTCATGAACATTTCCAAGAAGCAAGATTCCTTATGCCAAAGACAAGAAGGTAAAATAATTTTTGATGCAGGGATAATTAAGAAGGAATATAAAGAATGGTTCTAAGTTCATAAAGGAATGAGATTGTGTATGTAAGCTAAAGCCAAAGAAGAACATCTTCCAAGAGCTTTGTATGACATAAATCATGTAAATAAAAAGTGTGTTAAGCAAGTTGGTGTAGTTGAACAGGAGCAGGTAGAGATTGAAGAAATATCTTCATATGGAAGTGAGCTAGAAAGTTGGATGCTTGTAGAAAAAAAGGAAATGAGAAGAAAAAGGTACAAAAAGAAAGAGAGAAATATAAGGATAAATATTGAGAAGTAAAAAGCTACTGAATCTCAACATGAATAATATTTTGAAGAATGAAGCTCATTGAATAACTAGAAGAAAAAGAAAAAGTCTAGGTGTGGATCAAAAGAACAGGTTCATTTGTATGAGAAGTTGAGGGTAGAAGAAAAATAAAAAAATAATATGGTGATAGAAAGGGCAAATTCAAAAGCTTCATGAGTAGGAGCCCATGAAAAGTTCCAAGCTTGGAAGATTGATGTAGGAGCATTAGATATGGGTAAAATTATTTTGAATAATTATAGGTATTTGGTTAGTTGTTTCGGGTAGGAATGAATAATTATTATTAAATTTTAAAAATGTAAAAATCATTTATACACATGTAAATGCAATATTTTACAAATTTGAAAGTGTACATAGGAGAATAAGATAAAGACAACGTGTGATGAAAGAGGAAAACATCTGTGAGAGCAAAGTCATCTAAATGCTATATTTAACTGTTAGTTCTAGAAGAGATAAGTTATGTAGAAATAATATAGGATATAAATAAATAAAATGAGATTATATAAGGTTGATTCTTGTTTGAAGAGAAAAGTTTGGAGTGAAGTCCATAAAGAAGGTCTGCAATAGGCAGACAACTCAAAGATTATATTTTAATGTAAACATTAATGAAAGATTGAATACTTTATGTTTTCAAATTTAAGTTTGAATGACATAATTATATTATATAAGAATAAATTTGGTAAAAATGGCTATTGGTAAACATTTATCTAAAAATGATCTTGAATGGGAATTGATTTATACAATTCTATTAGCAATGCAATGGTGGTTTCATTAGCTTGACATGCAATGTGATCATATGGTCTTTGTATTGATTTGGTTGAGGTACATATTATGCAAAAAAAAGTGGAATCAATTGAGTTGAATGAATTCTATCAAGAAAACTGGTTCTATATTCTACTTGGGTTGTAAATGGCAATAAATATTAATTAAATATTATATTAAGTTTTTGAACCTTTCGATAAAAGATTAGATTATAGTCACTTTCAAGATATCTACATGTATATATACAAATGTCATTTGTGTCTGGGTAGGAAAAAAAGTTGAAAAAGTGACTCAAAATCTTGAATAAAAGGAGAATGTTGATGTGATTCTGTATTAGTCTTGTGCAAACATTGAAAGCCCGAAAGAGGTCAAATAATTTCATTACGATTCTATGTAATTGTAAAGCTTTAGGATTTATGTTTCATTCATGATCAGAATTGAACTTTATAAAGACAAGCTATAAAATATTATATCATCACACAGTTATAAGTAGGGTTATGCTAAATAGGTAACTAGAGGCATGCATAAAATCTATAGAAGGTATGAGATAGAATCTTGTAAGTACAAGTATAATTGTTATCGAAGTAGAATAAAAGTTGTGCCAAGATGAATTAACATGATTTAAAGTTTGGAAAATCTTATTATGTATTCTATATCTGGAAGAGAATAATTAGAAAGATTTGCATGTTATGTTTACATGTGTATAAAGGTCAAAATATTGTTAAAGCATGGAATATAGAAAGGTCAAATAATGGTTTAAAGATATTGTTTCACTAGTGTTGCCATAGCATGCACAAGTTTTAAATTGAAAAAACATGCAATAAAGATATGTGGTTGTTAGAAATGTAAGATAACTTAGTGATTTCTATTATTCTATTATGAAGAATCTTTATTCATTTAAGGTTGACAAGCTATTATAGTGGTGCATGTGGATAAAAAATTCCTTATGGAATGCACAATAGAGATACATGTTCATAGCATATCTTGTGTATGTATATTTAGTTTTATAAGAGTTATGTGTAGGGGTTAGTGAAGAATTGAAGATGATAAGTGATGCACATATTGGTATTTAATAAAGCAAAGTCATCATTATATTATTCATAGATTATCTATTTGTTATGTTTTGATAGATCCATGGAATCAAAAGGTGTGATAATTGGTTTGACATGTAAATTTAGAGAGCAACAAATGGTAATAATGACATGGTCTGTGACCTTTTACCTTATGGAGAGAGTATTCAATTTCTATATAGACTTGGTGTGGGCAAGACTACTATCATACATGAAATAGCTTAAGTTTTGTTAGATGAGTTGTATAAAAGAGTGGTCATTATGGGTATGAGCAATGAAAGTGGAGGGGATAAAGATATTCCTCATTCTAAAATAGGGGTTTTGATCTTGAATATGGAATGTTGAACTCGCTTATGGATTCAAGATTCTTTGGTAGAAGTTTTGACTAGTTCAATCATTATATTCAGTGATTGTTCATTTTACTATTACCATAGTTAAGTTTATTTGTGGAAATCTCAAGTATATATTGTAAAAAACAACTTCATAAATCTTGGATAATACGTATAAGTGGATATGTCAAATGATAATATGATACATCAAAATAAGGCAAAGGAATTTTGATTAGATGAAATAATGCCTCAAATTTTAAATGGCTTGGTGAAGAAAATGAACAAAAATGTTTGACAAATAAAGTTGCAAATAGTATCTTGTATCAAACTAAATTACAGTACCAATAAAAAGGTTTAATCTCTTGGGAATAGTCATTGATAAGTGTGATTATATAGAGAAAGGCATTAGAATAATTGTTGAATAAGTAAGCATATTAGATTCATGGTCATCATTTTTGGTATAAGAGTAAGGATTTGCTCTTGTGGAAAAGAAATAAAAATTTAATAGATTTGAAAAATTAGTGCAAGTAGGAAGCTTTTAAAATGGAAATAGAAAAAGAATTAATCAAGCTCAAAATAGGCTTAAAGAGGTTGGATCTTTTGGTGAGTCAGTGGTCAAAAGAAGGAAGCCAAGCATGTAATTGGCATTTGAATTCAAATTTCAATCTTATATCTAAAAAAAAGATTATTGATGTGTATTTACAAAATGGATGAAGAAACCAGTTGTTGAAGTGAAGAATGGAGGATTCAATCAAAAGGTTATTGAAACTAGGAATTCAAATGGAAGACTAGTATAGGAAAAAGTAGATTTTATATTAAAGTCTAGACTAGCTCGAGATAAAAAGATGTCTCCACCTGTCAAAATAAATGAGAAAGAGACTATAAGGATAGAGGCAAGCCCAACGAGAATTTGGAAAAAGAAGAATACCAATGAAGTGAAAGGTAAAGAAAATTCTCTAGATAATGATGCATTAAATAATCCAATTGAAAATAATGATGAATCAAGTGATGAGATGATTATAAGAGTTAACTTGAAGAAAGGAGAAGGATCAATTTGACATCCAAATAGAAGCAATTGCTAGAACAGGTGATGAAACAACATGAAGAACATAAAATTTCCAATTTTATGTCTCTGTTAAAGACTAATGATTCAGGTAATGAAAGCCATTTCGATAATAATTTTGAGTGGAAATTAGTTTCCACAAAAGAGAAAATGTAGAAAGGTAAAATAGAAAAATATATAGGATCTAAGTTTGTTGGTCCTAAATTTGATGAAGAAATTAGAGAGATAAATGAGCTCTCATTGAAAGAATAAATGAGGATGTTGGAGGAATTATTTAACCCTCCTAAAAATTTAGTTATAGAAGCAATAGATGAAGATTCAAATTAGTTTGGTAAGCTCATTAAAGAGCTTGAAAATAAAGAAATCCTGAGATGAAGGAGTTTAGGATACACAAGTCAGTGATGAAAATCCTCTAGAATGGGGATGGAATAAGAACACATTGGAATAGTTTTCATCTAACATGTTTATTGATTTTATAGGTATAGTGGGACAAGAGTCCATATGATAACTCATGAAAATTTCCAAGAAGCAAGAGTCCTTATGCCAAGGATAAAAAGATAAAATAAATTTTGATGCAAGGATAATTAAGAAAGAATATCAAGAATGGTTCTAAGTTAAAATAGGAATAAGATTGAGTATGGAAATTGAATTTGGAGAACAACATTTTCTAGGAGCTTTGTATGACACAAAACATGTAAAGAAAAAATGTGTTAAGTAATTTGGTGTATTTAAACAAGAGCAGGTAGAGATTGATGAAATAGCTTCATATGGAAGTGAGATAGAAATTTGGATGCTTACAGTAGATAGGGAAATGAGAAAAAATGTAAAAAAATAAAGAGAGAAATATAAGGATAAAGACTGAGAAGTACAAATCTACTAAATCTCAAAATGAAGAAGATTTTGAAGAATGAAGCTCATTGAATAACTAGAAAAAAAAGAAAAATTCCATGTGTGGATCAAAAGAATAGGTTCATTTGTATGATAAGTTGAGGGTATAAGATAAATAAAAAATAATATGGTGATAGCAAGGGCAAATTCAAAAGCTTCATGAGTAGGAGCCCATGAAAATTTCCAAGCCCAGAAGATTGATGCAGGAGCATCAAATAGGGGTAAAATTATTTTGAATAATTATAGGTATTTGGTTAGTTGTGTTAGGTAAGAATGAATAATTATTATTAAATTTTAAAAAAATTAAAAATCATTTATCTACATGTAAATGCAATATTTTAAAATGTTGAAAGTGTACATAAGAGAATAAGATAAAGACAACGTGTGATGAAAGAGGAGAAAACCTATGAGAGGAAAGCCATCTAAATGCTATATTTGACTATTAGTTTCAGAAGAGATAAGTTATGTATCAAGAATATAAGATCTAAATAAATACAATGAGATTGTATAAGGTTGAGTCTGGTTCAAAGAGAAAAGTCTGGAGTGAAGTTCGTAGAGAAGGTCTGCAATAGGCATACAACTCAAAGATTGTATTTTCATGTAAACATTAATGAAAGAGTGAATACATTATGTTTTTATATTTAAGTTTGAATGACAAAATTGTATTGTATAGGAATAAAGTCGGTAAATGTGGCTATTAGTAAACATTTATCTAAAAATTATCTTGAACAAGAATTAACTGTTAGTAATGCAATGGTAGTTTAAATATCTTGACATGTAATGTGATCATATGGTCTTTGTATCAATTTGGTTGAGGTAAGTATTATAAAAAAGAAATTGGAATCAATTGGGTTGAATGAATTCTATCAAGAAAACTGGTTCAATATTCTACTCAGGTTGTAAATGGATATAAAGCTTAATTAAATCTTATATTAAGTTTTTGAACCTTTCTGTCAAATATTAGATTATAATCTTGTTCAAGATATCTACATGTATACCTACATATGTAATCTGTGTCTAACTAGGTATAAAATTTGAGAAAGTGAATCAAAATATTGATTAGAGGGAGAATGTCGATGTGATTCTATATTAGTCTTGTGCAAATATTGAAAGCTTGAAAGAGGTCAAAGATTCTCAATAATATTCTATATGATTGTAAAGCTTTAGGATGTATGTTTCATTCATGATCAACATCAAAATTTATAAAGACAAGTGGTAAACTATTATACCATCACATAATTATAATAATGGCTGTTCGAAATAGGTAATTAGAGGCATGCACAAAGTCTAGAAAAGGTATGTTATAGAAGCTTTAAAGTAAAAGTATAATGGTTATCAAAGTTAAACAAAAGTTACGCCAAGATGAATTAATGTGATTTAAATTTTGGAAAACCTTACTGTGAATTCCATATCTAGAAGAGAATAATTGGAAAGATCTATATGCTATGTTTACATGCATATAAAGGTCAAAATATTGTTAAAGCATGGAATATAGAAAGGTCAGATAATGGTTTAGAGATCTTGTTTCATTGGTGTTGTTGTAGCATGCATAAGCCATAAATTGAAAAACCATGCAATGAAGACATGTGGTTGTTAGAAATGTAAGAGAACTTAGTGATTTCTATTATTTAATTATGAAGACTCTTTATGGATTCAAGGTTGAAAATATATTATATTGGTGCACATGGACAAACAAGTCCTTGTGACAAGAACAATAAAGCTACATGTTCATAACAAATCCTATGTATGTATATTTGGTTTTATATGAGTTGTGTACAGGGGTCAACAAAGGATTGATGATGATAAGTGAGGCACATATTGGTATTTAATAAAGAAAAGTGAACATTATATTATTCATAGATGATCTATTTGTTGCATGTGGATAGATCCATGGAATTGAAAGGTGTGATAATTGGTTTGACATGTAGAGTTGGTGAGCAGTGAATGGTAATGCTAGCATGGTCTATGACATTTTACCTTATGGAGAGAGTATTCTATTACTAGATAGACCTACTGTGGGCAAGAGTATTATCATGCATGAAATATTTCAAGTTATCTTAGATGAGTTTCATTAAAGAGTGGTCATTGTGGGTATGAGCAATGAAAGTGGAGGGGATAGAGATATTCCTCATTCTACAATAGGGGTTTTGATCTTAAATACAGAGTGTTGAAATCACTTATGGATTCAATATTCTTTGGTAGAAGTTTTGACTTGTTTGATCATTGTATTCATCGACTATTAATTTTATTATTACCATAGTTAAATTTATTCATGGAAAGCTCAAGTATATCTTGTAAAAAACAATGTCATAAATCCTGGATAGTACATAGAAGTGGAGATGTCAAATGAGAATATGAGATATGAAAAGAAGGGAAAATGAATTTTGAATAGATGAAATAATGCCTTGAATTTTAAAGGTCTCATTGAATAAAATGAATAAGAATGATCTAGAAATAAAGTTACAAACAATATCTTAGATCAGACTGATTACAATACCAATAAAAAGGTTTAATCTCTTGGTAATAGTCATTGATAAGTGTGATTATATAGATAAAGTCATTAGAAAAACTATTGAATAATTAAGGAGACTAGGTTCATGGTCATTATATCCAATTTATGCAATTCTACCTTTGAAGAATAAGTCTCATAATAAATAGATGCATATCATGACTTCTAGTTTGGCAATTGCATAGTGGAGTACATAGAGTTTGAATGATAAAAAATCAATTGTAACTTATCTCTCTTCTATTGATACACCCTCGCATATGAATGGATCAATTTTATCTATAACCTCCCATAGAGATGATTAATTTGTATGGAGACCACCAAACATAGTTATGTCAAAAATCATGTCTAGGTATTCTGTGGAGTCCTTAATTCAAAACCTAGATGGTGGTGGAGATCCCTTGTATGCACTAGATGAAGATGCCATACTATTGGTTAATGATAGTGTGATGAAATCTCTTGAAAATAGAAGTTTAAAAATCTCTTTCATAAATTGTAATTCATTTTAGAAATAACTAAGGCTTTTGAAATTGTAGAAGGCTATGTGCACTTGATTTATTGAAAATAAAATGAAGTGAACTCTATTAGGGGCTCAATGTTATTGATTTATACATTCATTCTAGATCATGTTTCATTAATTGCCAATGTCTATGATCTCATAACCTTCATTCATTTCAAAATTAATGACCTAAGCCTAGCGGGCATGCCACACATGATGCTTACTAATTTAGGGTGCCATGGTGCCACTTATTTTTTTGATACTTGTCACTATATGGTTTAGTCAGGGAGTCAACCTTTGCCTTAAAGCTTAATGATATGATACAGTAAACCTAGGATTTTGAGAAAAATACCTTAAAGATAAAAATTCTCTTCAAATAGATTCATTTGGAAATATTTACCTGAGAGTTACCAAAGGGAAAGTTCCTGAATGAAAGGCTCTAAATAAAAGTAGCTGAAGGAATAATTCCCAAAGACCAAGTGTTCTTTAGGGAGATTATCATTTGAGAAGAAGTTGTTATAGGGTAAGTTACCAAATAAACCTTCTAAATGAAATTTATCTAAGTTAAACTTATCAAAGACCAAAACCTTATGAAAATTAAAGTTTTTGAAGTAAAGTTATTGCATAGTAAGTGCCAAAAAAATGATCTCAAGAAAATTTGTTAATCAAAAAGCTGTCAAATGGAAAAAAAATTGAAATAAAATTCACAACTGAATAGTTTTTGATTGATAAGTTTTTGAATACCAAAGTACTGAAGACCAAAGGTATCTAAAATTTTGAATAAAAGAATCCTAATATGTAACTCCAAATAGATCCTGAATAAGCAAACTTGAATACCTTTCTTACATCATAATTCTTACAAAATTTCCATTAATAGATTAGTTTCAATAAGTCATTTCAAATGTAAAATAGGTGCACCAAATGTTATTCAATGTCCAAAACATCAAGTTTCTAAAAATAATAAAAACAATCCCAAACACACACACAACCCAGATAATAAATTTTTCCTCTAAAAAATAAATTGGGTCCCCACTTTTCAAATAAAAGTCCAAGGAAGGTGTGTTGCATATAACAAGATGGATTCCAATAACCCTATTCCTTATATTAGTAATTATGACCTCAAATTCATATTATAAACACATCGAGCATCAAATATACTACAATATCCACATCATCAAGCTAGTTGTCTAGCATTAGGCTAGTTATCCATATTCCTCCATTATTTGTATTGCTCCTGAGGGTAGCATCCAACCAGTAGGCTAGTTATCCACATTCATTCAATATAGTACATATAATTCATAGATTCAGTAGGGACATGATTTTAAAACATTTTTTCCACACCTAATCAATTTTTAACATCTTTAATTTATAGTGGGAGCATGTTTTGGAAATATGTCCTCCACATTGGTACTATATTAATTTCAAATTTATCTCTATATAATGGGTGCAAGCTTTGGAATCATGTCCTCCACACTTACACAATTTTTCAAATTGGACAAAGCATATAGTTATATGATTATAATACACATTTGTGGAAAAATTATATACATGATACCATTGTTACACATAGTTTCAACATGAGAAAAAATTTAAGGTACATATGCTATGCAAAATATGCATAATATTACAAAATCCAAATCAAATTTAGATTTCAAAACTCTTGCATGTAATGATATCCAACAAATTTTTATGGACTTTAGTGAGTCAATCTATTGCAATAGTTTATTCACCTTTTAGTATGGTTGGGGTGATTAAATCACTCAATCTTTCCATGTTTTTAGTTTGGAATTGATCATACAAACTCACCAGATTACAAGTATCATTGGGTTGTACGGTTGAGATAATCTCAATTTTTATGTGGATACTCACTTTTAATCCAAATTTGGGAGCATGTACCTCTCCTCTCTCTCTCTCTCTCTCTCTCTCTCTCTCTCTCTCTCTCTCTCTCTCTCTCTCTCTCTCTCTCTCTCTCTCTCTCTCTCTCTCTCTCTCTCTCTCTCTCTCTCTCTCTCTCAATATCCTTGTATATATGCACTTTAAATAATTATCTACATTTATCCTAATATTAGTTTCATAAATTTACAATGATATATTTTTTTCAAAAAAAACTTACCAATAGGCAAGGTGGTTACATCAACACCTGAGTGTACTCCTAAACCTTGCTCTTTAAGTTTCAATCAATTTCAAGTAATTTTGACCTAGATTATATGCATTGATTATACACTATAACATGCTCTTAGTTTCAGGTTAGTTACTAGAAAAACACTCAAATCTAGCTCTAACAAATCACTCAAATTCAAACTCAATAAAAGAGAAGGTGTGTATACACACCTAGGTACTTATTCATTTAATTTAAACTATAAATTTCATTACTATATTAAAGAAGGGGGGGGGGAATGTATATGATATTTTATTATTATGTAACACCTCAATCTTTTACACTTGGAAAACTCATGACCCTAGTTGTTCCCCTTAGTCCTACACATGCCTTGCTTTTCCAAGGCTTGTATCTACTCCATATTATACCCATTGGCCTATATCTTAGTTTGTATACCCTTATATTGATGATAGAGACATCCCATATTGTCTAGAATGATTAAAGTGTATTTATCTACTTATGCAAGTTCTAAGCCTATGCCTGCTCTCCTTCTCTCTAGACACTAATGTCTAAGTTAGAAAATAACATTGATGTTATTGTCCTGACCCAATGTAAATGTCTAGTTCCCTAAAGTCATCCAATTTACAAATGAAACATATTACAATGGTCAGCCTAAGTGCTTTAATATCTAATGGAACAATTCTATATAAACATTGATACCAAAAATCACTCAAGTTATCAAAAGCTTTCTTATTTTACCCTATTTTGATATCAATCAAAGGAAAAACCAAGATACAAGTTTTAATTATTAAAGGATCATTCATAAGGTCAAATTTTATAAGTTAAAAAATAGGTCACTATTGTACTTGCTTTACACATTGCATGATTCACAAACAAGCCAACACATAGGGTATAACTACATGAGTATGAGGCCCTCTTATCGAGTATTGAATATGTAGGTAGTGCCCTTTGATAGTGAGGTCATTATGGGTTATATCGATACTATGTGCACAATAACCCATTTTTCCCCAAGGTCACATTGAAGATGCAAAGCTAGGGTTTTTTCATTTCACCAAGAGTGACTGCCCATTACTCATATCTGAATGCACCAGAACAAAGGAAAAATAAAACCTAGAATCATCTAGGTGGTCACATCTTATTTGAGTGAATATTCTATGTAGGACACTAGCATAAAACCTAAACACTAGCATCAACATAATTATTCTAGGCTGTAAGTGTCCAAAGAGCCAAAGGCACCAGATCCATAATTTGATAACTATTCTAAAATTGTCTTCTTGATTGATTCCCACTTGTACCAGATCCAACAATTTATTAACATCAAAAATATATAAATACTTTGTTTTTTATTATTTTTATATCTAGCATAGTTATATTTTCTATTAATAAACTATCTCAACTTAATAAATTCAACATATGGTACATCTGAGTTTAGCACATTAATTGGCCTGTTGTAGATATGATATTCACCATTATGCTCTATCATTTATATATCCTTAACCCTTTTACCCAAGTAAGATATCTTCTTATCCAAATTAAGGTTGAATAGATATGTGGATTTGTATCATGTAAAACTTACAAAAATGTACAAACCTTGAATTTTTGACATTGATTTAATCAATGAAGTTGATGTTTTAAAATTAGTTCCACTTAAAAAGCAAATAAAAGGATGTTATGTTTTGATAAAAGTATTTAGGTTTGAATATGATGTACCTTATTATGAATATGATATACTTATTGTTAAATATTTTGGTGCCATTTATTTTCAATACGTATGTAATATTTTAGATATAAGTTCATATTTTATAAATTGTTTATCTAAAAAATGATAAGAATAGTAATAAAATAAAAAATTACTTTTACTATTTAAGTTTAAAAAACTTGTATATATAATTAAATAAATATGAATTAATTATAAATTTGGAATCCCTTCACAACTAGATGAAAAATATTGGACCCTATCCAATAATTGGTACCCTTTCCTTAAGGATGTTATCTCCTCCGAAAAAATCAAGTTGTGTTACATTAAACTATGAAAATCTCAACTAAATATAATTCACTCAAATTAACTGAGATAAATATTAAATGTTAAAAATGATTAAATATAATGTTTAATTGAAAATTAACAATTGAATAAAATAGGAATATTATGTAAAATTTAAAAATTGAAAGTTATAAAAGTTAATTATTAAATTAATATCTAAATCTTTCTCTCCTTTGTAAATAAATTCTGAGACCTTCAAAATTTGTGGCTTGTACCATATCAAATAAAAAATTAAGGTGAAAGTTATTAAAGACAATTATTAAATTAATGACTATTATTTAGATTTAAATATATCATTTAAATAAAAATTAAAAAATAGAAAAGAAAAATGTATAATTTACAAAGTAAAAATATGTTTTATAAAATAAATTAGGAGAAATTTTATAAATAATTTTAATATCTATATATAGTTGTTATACTCCTCAAGCAATGGATTTCAAATATAATGACCCATCATCATTCCAATGTGAGGAAAATTAATTACTTAAGGTGAAAGGAAGCGTGTAATACAAGCCTTTTTCAAACCGTTAGCTCTAAGCTCTACCAAAACTTGCCAAATTTCATCTTTGGCTCTATGGTTACTATTGAGATGGAGGGAGATAGAGATTGCTTTGAAATGAATTCTTGCACAAAAGTTAAAAGCATGAAGAAGGTATGGAATAAAATTCATAGAGGAGGGCTTATATAATTTATGCTAAGGGTAAATGAACATGATGCAGGCCTAGTGAAATAATTTGTTGTAGTGTGAAACAAGAGGGTCATGGAGCTAAGAGGAGTCAAAATATCAATTATAAAGGAGATGATTGGACAAGCCACAAGTATGTCATGCAAAGGATCAAAGTTATATAAATACCAATAAAAAAATAGGAGCTTCTATATAGGTTCTTTTACACCAATGAATTCATCAAGACTAACAAAAAAGAGTTCTTTCATGCAGACCTTTCGCACCAATGGCCCAAAGTATGCCTGTACGTAATGAAGTATTTGAAACTTAAAGGTAATTATGCCCTAATAATTTCCCATCACCTTCTCTTATTAAATCATTTCAGGGTATAAAATTAGCCCCCTCTTTTATCTCTTCAAATCCTTAGAGAGCACTACTTTCACACACCAAATTAACAAAGTGAATCCCATTTTGCATCAGGGCCTTATCCTATTATTAGTTAAGCATGGTGAGACCCTACGAGGTAGGGAAGTTATTTTAGAGAGGTTCTTTACTAAGGATGACTCCCTTGATGAAAACCCTACCTCAGGGTCCTATTGTCCAATAATTAATACTTTCCATGCTATCCCTCTATCCAAAACCTCAACTGAAGACCCTCCCCTGAAACTCTCTATCCTTAAACCTAAACCACTCTTGCTAGATGATAAGACCTTGAGGGAAGTGGTAGGGAAAGGAAAGACCCCCTTGATAGAGAAAATCGAATCTAACAAATATAAGATGGAAAAATTTAATAATAAGCTTCATGAGGTTAGGATGTGTTTAGTAGGCCTTATACAAGATTGGAACACCATGAACAAAGAAGTTATTAAAATGACCCAATCCTTCACTTAGGATATTGAGGCATAACAGACCCCTCTAAAGCAACACATGATGGTGGTGGAAACCTCTTCCCCTAAGATCCCCCTCATAACCCCCACCAAAAATACCCTAGTGAAGGAACAAGTATAGAAGAGACCCCAAATGATCTTACCCAAGGAGGATGCAGAAGGGCTCAGAAAAAGAACAAGGGCTGGAACTACAATGAGCCAATATGGCATGTAGGGGAAGATGATTGAAAATTCAAAATAACCAACAGAGGGATCCCCCTTCCTAGAATAGTTTACTATTTATCTACCTATTGATTTGCCTTTTGCATAGATAGTTAGCTAGTATTGTTACTATTTTTTTTCCTCATCCCATGAGGCTTGCTACTTTACGTTACACTTTTTAACTATGGTTCCTGGTCCCTGTAAAACTGGGTTATTTACTTTATCAAATAAAAAAATAAATATTATTATGAAAAAATATCATAATTTTTTTATAATTATATATTTAGGATTATAAAACAAAAATTATTATTAAAAAATAATATATTTATAATAAATTATAGGTGCTTAAATAGTTTATCTATTTTTGTTTAAAAAAATTCTAAACTCTAGACTCTCTAGATATTAAGATGTAATAACTATATAATAACTTATGAAAATCTAAGCATAACTATGTTTGATTTCCCATTAAATCAAATAAAATTATAATGTAGGCTATCACGACATTTTTTACTACAAAAGGTGTTCAATTACATAAAAGTTTCCATTTACCATTGCAATTTATGAGTTTTATCCCATGTTTTGTATCTTTCCATTCACTGGTTCAAATGTTTTCACTCCTTTCATTATTAGTTCATTTTTTTTCACTCTTATGTAATAGAAACTTTCCTTTTCTTATAATAGAGATTTTTGGGGGATCAAATTTTATCCTTCATTAATTTGAGTTTAATTTTACACAACCCTAAAGATATGAACTTTAAGTATTAAAGTGTTCTTTTCCTTAACTGCTTGTTCTGAAATGAAAAAATATTTCCAACCCCAACTCAAAGTAGATCTACATAAGAATTACATCTTGATTTTTTATTTGTAATTGAATATAAGCTAGTTCACATGATTTTGGGAACTCTTACACAAACATATTAATTATATTAAATTATAAACATAATTTCAATGTTAAATTTATTTTATACCATATACTAATTATAATAATTTAATATAAAGTCTCAAAACTAGCCAAGTTACTTGAAGAAATCATCTTGAAAGGAGACCTAGAAAAAATATGTTTTTTTCTTCTTATTATAATTTTTAGTAAATTCAAATCTCAATCAAACATTAAACCATTAAATTTGAAAAAATATTATTTTTATTATTTAAAAATTAAAACATGATAAAATTATGGTAAAATTTTAGAGTTAAATATCAATCGAACATTTAATAGAGATTACACGGTTATAATATATAGTTTTTAAAACCCCAATTTTTATAAGTTCATCACCTTTGAAGTAATTTTTAAAATTTTAATAAACTTTATAATTTGTATAAATTATATTTTTAATAAAATATTTCTGATTTTTATTTCTTTATAAGAATATAATTATTTATTTATAGTTAAATTAGATATGTAAAATGTTTGAAGCAATATTTATTGTCTTTCTATTGGGCCCTCAATTTTGAATCTATTTTGGCTAAGTAATTTTTGAAGACAATGATGTAGAAGGAAGCATAGCCATAGGAAAGACATAGTGGATAAGACCATGACGTGGGAGACTATGGTGCATAAGAGGCAAGTCACATGAAACAAATAAGCATGAAATATAGAGAATCTGAGAAAGTAGGACTCATAAATCAATGAAAGACTTGGGAAAGGCATAGGAAATGAAGATGATTAGGGAACAGTTCACATGAACATCAGAGAAGAATAGTCAAGCACAAATGCAAAATCGATCTATAGGAAGATGTTATGTTATGGAACCTATTTCCACATTGCAATGTATTTCAAATATTGTATATTAAAATGTATTGTATAATCTTAATGTAATTTTTTTAGGATCCCCCCTTTTTTTAGAGTATAAATATGTGGTTTATCTATACTTGTATATATGTGGTGTCATCACCCATGATTAATGAGGAACCATTACGGGTTGACTTGGCTCATGGTTTTGGTACCCAATGTTTTGTAAAACTACTATTTTAGTTCCTTATTGATGTAATTATATATAGATGGACATAAAATAGGTAATATATAGGAAAGAACTAAGTTTAAGAAGGTGAACAAAGTGTGTGAATTCAAGTGTGAATTTAGGAGAGTTTGTTGAGTGTAGATCCAAACAATATTTGTGCATTGTAATTGTGAGAAGAATGATCTGAGAGTGGACTGTACTCTTGTTGGCTTATAATAAGATCTTAGCAAGTGTTTATTGGTAATTGTAGCCCACATTGGGTGAACCATGTTAAATCCTATCTTCTTGTTGTGCATTTTAATTTTTGTTCTTTATGTATCTCTGTTCATAGCTCTTTTTATTGTAATTATGTGAAATTGTTCTACATTAATTTCTATTTTATTCCTAACAAAAGATAGGTACATGACAATGAGGATATATCATAGAGAGAGCATATAATGGACGTTAGGATTAGCTCCTTAAGAATTCATTATAAATGGCTTGCCACGATTCATTGTTATTAATGGTTATTAACAAGTCATCTTTTTGTAATTACTTCTCTAATTAAATGGTCAAGGTGAACCATGTATAAATACCCCCTTATTTTGTGTAGTGTTGTTGTTGATCATTATAATCCTGGAGTCATTGTAATCTTGGATATGACATATGAATGTAATGAAATAAAGCTTATGTGTTGATGAAATACTTATTTAATATGCTCATGAATATAATGGAGTTATTAATATTTTGTTATCAAATTTCTCCCAACTTATTTTTATTTGGTTAGTTAAGTAGGAAAGAAATAATTAAGAGTTAGACATGGAACTAAGTGTGAATTTAGAATTAAATGCTTGTTTGAGTGCCCTAGCTTAGGAGAGTAAATGAATACCCCTTCATACAATAAAACCAACTAGAATTGATCTTAAGTTGTGTGCTTTGGGTGAGCACATGAGAACATTTTCTTGTGTGATGTGATGATGCACTAGCTCATTGGAACTCTTGTTTTCTTAGGTTTACAACTAAGGGAAAAATATGCTAGACTGAAAAAAAAGAGCCCAACATTTTAGTTTCATTTACAGGACTCATTTTTATTATTTTCATGATGATGGGAAGATGCTCAAATCACTATCTCTAAATTTTTTCAAACATTGGGTTACTATCGTAGAAAATAATTTTGCAATTTATTATATCAAACTAGGAGTTTTTGCATGCACAGGGGTAGAAAAACACCTTTATGACTCACTCTATGAAGATTTATGTTTAGAAGTGTCCATTCACTTACATGATTGGATTTTGGCATACACATAAGACCATTCAAAGAAATATAGATGGAATATCTCCTAGTCAACAGAGCATCAATCATCCTTGGAAAGATTGGGAGTACCCTAGATGCATGTGGTAGATATTTGGTGGAGAAGAACACTTAATAGTTATATTTTAGAATATGTGGTCTCTATTTACTCTTATCTAGAGGAATCTTAGTTTAACTTCCTTTGAGATCCATATGGTAGGTATCTTAGGTAGTTTTCATCAGAGATTAAGAATCTTATAGTTGACTCAGGACTTGAAAACTTCAACATGGATAGCTAAAATCTCTATTACATGAGTAGCATGGTTGATGAGGAAATTAAGGGCACACTTTGATATAATATTATTGGTTCAACATGGAATCTAGTCAGTGTAATTTGTGTAATAACAAGTATGATGAGGCTAGGCAAATGGCTATGATTAGAAGAGATCTAGGGAGAGGTTGGGAAGACACTAGAAGTGTTGTGAGGATCCGTAGGGAGGTAGAAATGCATAATGAGCACTCCCAAACCATAAGACCACACCCAACACCAACACATGTATGTGAGGTAAAAAAAACTCAAGCATTGGTGATTATAGAACTCAATACAAATAGGTCTAATTCCCCACCCATAGTGCATGCTCATGCCTTTGAGTTAGATGATGTTCTTATAATAAATTGGGATAAAAATAATGTAGAGTTAGAATATAAGCCTATCAAAGAAAATTTTGAATAAAAAAATCAAGATAATAATTTTTTATTAATTTATTTCCCATTACAAGTCAACGTTATGGCTCACTTTAGAATGCCTGGTGGACTAAACATAGCTAGCGAGAAGAGTACCATCCCTTCAATAGTTAATCAACCTACTTCTATGCCAAATGTATCAAGTGATTATATTACCATAGGAGGCACAAGAGGTAGTATTGGTGGTGGTTCGATTGGAGGATTCGAAGGTGGTGTATGAGGCATTGGTAGACCTCCCTTACAAGGTTTATTAGGGACTATAGGTGAATCACAACAAGATTCATTGCCAACACCCATTATGCCTAGATTTTATTATGAGATGATGTATCATCCACCTAAATATCATAATGTGGAAAATGCATTGGAACATGTTCATAATTCTTAACTTATTTGGCATACGTGTGGCATTTCTTTTACTAAATGAAAAATAACTCAGTTTGATGCTACCCTTTTATACCATGCACAAAAGTAGCATTTTATTTTTTATTTTTATCAAGCTATGGTAAATTAAAAGCAGTTGAAGGTAGATTTTCTCTAGGAATTTGACATCCTAGAGTTTAAATAATAGATTATTTCTGATTTGAAGGTTATTAAACAAGAACTAACCAAGAGTGTGGACGAGTATGATGCACATTTTAAAATGCTTATTTCCAAGTTATCATTTGAGATAAATGTAACTCAACATGCCCAATGGTTTATTGGAGGCTTATTACTTCCCTTTTGATGCACATTATCCTAAAAGACCTTCACTAACCTATATGAGGCATTGAAAGCTACCCTTCACACTGAAGCCATTAGAAGTATAGATACAGAGATTAGTCCTTTTATGGAAGCCCAAATTTTTACTATGTAATCTCAGTTGGAGAAGCTTACTATGAATAGTACTCAATATACATGCAATGGTTTATGGTGTGTTAACTATGAAACTAAAGGTCATAGTAGGAATAATTATCTAAGAAAGAGTATTTATGCCATGGTAAAGCAGTCCTGTGAGATATACCAAGAAGACCATGATGTGAGATATTGACCCTTATTTCAGTGCACTACTCAATCAAAGGTATCATCATCTTTTAAAATATGTGATTCATATACTCATGATACATATGATTTATACCTTATTAGTGAGATTCATGAGGTACATGTGCATGGTACTCATTAGAACTATTTAGCTAATAACAAGGACAATGGCGGAGGATGATTTTATAGAGGTCTCAGTCATGGACACAAAGGTGGTCATTTTATACCTACAACCTACTACAAGTGTAGATATTTGGAGCATTATCAGCATGATTACCTAGTTTATCCAACTTATGCCTTTTGTAAGAATGAACATCATTTGGAAGAATGCCTAGACTTGTATAGTTTTATCACCAAGGGATAAAATGAGAAGGGTTATGGAATTATATGGATTGAAAAAACTCCAAATTCTTAATGGAGACCACAACCTACTACTTTGACTGGTCCCAAGGTAAATATTAATACATGAAGTGGTGCTCTTTCCCAGTCTATTTCAAATCCACTTATTGAAAAGGTTCAATAGGAGGGGTCTTGTGTGAATTACTACTCAGATCCTTAATAATAGAGTGAATTATTACATGAAACAATGAATTTGGTGTGGGAGATACAAGGTGAAATTTAATTAATTAAGGATAGAGATAATGCTATGCACATTGAAATGTATAAAGCTTTAGTTCTTCAAGACTCAATGCACAATGAGTTTCAAGAATTGTACAAATGACTTCTTGATGAAGACATCATTCCATTTTGAGGAATTGGCTAAGTAATCAAACACCAAAGCCTATAGAAGATTTTTAGTTGAACCAAACACAATGACAAGAGGCTCATGTCCAACCTAGTATGGAGTGTGATAAATAAATATTAGTAAATGTAAATATTAATGGTTAGATCATTCAAGATATATGAGTAGACATTGACGTAGATGTAAATGTACTTATCAAGGATGCTTGGAGAGAGATGGCAAGCCCTCCTTTATATCCCTCTCCACATGTATTATTCATGGCGAATAAGGCTCATGCACTACCCATATGAGTTCTTCAGGATGCCATCATTGGAATTTTAGGTGTCACTTCAAGGTTGACTTTGAAGTAATTGAATTTTTTGAAGATCATGATTTTATATATCTTTTTGATTATTCATGGTGTTATACAAACAATGCTAGTTTGAGCTTCAAAAAGCATTACATCAATTTTGAAAATAATGATCAACGTGTCATGATTCCATTAGATAATGCTTAATGACCTCCTTTTGTTGATCTAGTTAAAATTGACAAGGAATTTAACCATTTTTATAATGTCATATTTCAAGGAACTAAGCATCTTGATCCTAGTCTAGATGGCATATTGTATTGGGTAGACATAGTCTATTTTTGACACTATCAGTAATGCTTACAACCATTGGTCTCATGGTGAATATGATCTTACTAGATGAATTTGTGGTGCCATTGGTACCCAAGAAGATGTTCCACACAAGCTACTTAAGCACCATAAGTTTATTTTCCTTATTCATGGACATATGATGGATAGACCATCCTTGCGGTTAGATCAAGCACCTAGGTTTCATGATCAAATGGAAGTTTGGGAGTATGTGAAATAGTTGGAAACTTTCTATGTGTTTAAATATTAATATATGTGCTCACTTAGGTATGTTTTTCAAGGAACAACTACTCTATAGTGGGTAACTCATCATCATAATTTGCTCACTTGGGACTGAGTATGTGCTTCCATGCATTATCATTTTCACCATGACAATTGTGTTTATACCACATTAGGTTATGATGTTACTAATACTCTATAAGCTCATATTTAGGCCTATAAAAACCTTTAGAATATGGATGAGACATATTTACCTAACTATTTGTGGGTTGATGCATTCTATGGCACTCTAATCACCTAGGCTAGAGCATGGTATATTCATCAATAATAATGCCTATAAATGGATTCCTAGAGTAACATTCAAAGTAATATGATTTTTGAATTATCTTACTCATCCTTACATGGATTTATGTCTATCCCTAAAATCCATCCATTAAGCTATTACAAGCTATACAACACTAGTTGAAGACCACATATGACATATAAATGGCATGCATGAGGATAACTTGTCTATTTTCCAAGAATATAATATTCTTACTTAATCTTCTTTATTGATTAACTCTAAATTGGACCATGCATTGAGGGAACAGATACATAAACCAAATAAAAGGTTATGTACCATGTTGATGAAGGTACTAGTTATGACACGTTAGATTTTTCCATTGATCACTTGGATTTACATATTGAGGATGGAGCATGTAATATTTGAGACACCATAAAAAATGACAAATAACTATATTTAGAGCCAATATAAAGTGTTCAGTGTAATATTTCCATAAAAGACATGCTCAAGATGGTGATTATGAGGAATTATTAGTATGACACCGAGATGACCAAGTTTTTTGAACTCTTACAAGAATATTAAGATGATTTCCCATAAAATTACATAGAGATGAAATAAGTACATCCTTAATTGGGTAAGATGCACATAAAGTTAGTTGAGGGTGCTCGACTAGTCAGAAAGAGACCTTATCGAATAAATCCTAATATACATGCTCATGTTAAAGAGGAGATTGATAGTATGTTGCACATTAGAGTTATCAATACTATTGATGAATTTAAATGGGTGAGACCCATGATGATTAGTATCAATAAGGACAACTGCATTCATATTATGTATACTATCAGGTCCTCAATGCTTTTTGCATAATTGACCCTTTTTCTATGCCTTTCACTGAGGAAATTTTATATGGAGTTGTTGTGTGTGAGATTTATAGTTTCACTAATAGTTTTTATGGATATCATCAGGTCCAAATCATAGAAGAATATAAATCATAGAACACCTTTGCAACTAAATAGGGTTCATTCGCTTACAATGTGATGCCCTTCGATTTGAAGAATACTCCAATCATGTTAGCATGTATTATGGTAGAGGAATTTAAGGATTTTATTCATGAGTTATTTCAAGTATATTTGGATGATTGAACCATATATGGTTTATTTCATGATAATATTCACCTCATGGTGAGAGTCACCAATAAAATTAGATTTCTTTGAATATGAAGAAGTGTGTTTTTTCTACTTCATTTAGAATTTTATTGGATCACATTATTTGTCATGATGGATTATTGGTAGATCTAGCTAATATTTTAGTCATTATTCACCTTCCAATGTCAACAACCTAATTCAAGGTACGTGCCTTCCTAAGACACATGAAATACTATTGGAAGTTTATTCAAGGATATACTAAGATCGTAGTATCACTAGAGGAACTTCTTAAATAAAATGGTCAATTCTTATGGATAAATGTTCACTAGTAGGAACTCAAAGCACTCAAGGATAAGCTAATCATTTCCCAAATTCTCTAGTTTTTAGGCTTAAGGAAGCCATTTAATCTACATGTTGATGCTTTAGACATGGTAGTGGGTGTTATGCTTGTACAACTTGGTGAGGATAGTCTTGATTGTTCCATATAATTTTCCAGTTGGAAGCTCACTCTAGCTAAACATAATTACTTAACTACAGAATACAAATCCTTGTCCATGGTATACATACTTAAAAAATTTCATCAATATTTATTGGCCATCCCATTCACTTTCTTTATAGATCATGAAGCACTTAAATACCCAGTGAATAAGTTGGTGTTGCATGGACACATTTACTGATGGATTATGTTATTTTAGGAATTTAAATTTTTTGTGATGGTAAAATTGGGTAAAGCTAATTATGGACTTGATCACTTATCTCATTTTTAATTTGATGAACCAATGTGCACCATGGACGATGAATTACCTAATGTGTAACTTTTTCAAGTCATACAAGTGCCTAAGGAATTGGAGGATATCATATCTTTTCTTAATACAGGTTCCACACCAACCCACCTCTGCACTCAAGATAAAAAATAATTAGCCATTCATGATGCTCCTTTCTAGCTCATTAGAGGTGGCCTTTACAATCTTGGGTGGGATGAAGTATTATGACACTACGTGATGCAACACAAGCACACTAAAGTTCTTCAAGAGGGTCATGAAGGTGTCATCAAAGGAAATTATACTAGTGATGCTACAACTTGAAAGGTTTTATAAGCTGAGTTTTAGTGTCCCACTTTATTTAAGGATGCCAAAGCTTATGCATTCCAATGTGATATATGTCAGTGCATGGGTAAAATGAACTAAAGGGATGTTATTGTTTCTCTCTATTTTTTTTTCTTTTTCTTAGTTTTAGAAGAAATAAACTAGTGATAAGGGGTGAAAAAAACTTGTTAAAAGTGTATGCTTTTTCTTATATTGTGGATAACTCTTCTTTGGCTAGGGTAGAATACCTGAAAATAAGAAACACAACCACACACTTGTTTTTTAGACAAGGATATGGTGGATTGCCTAGCATAAGTTATATCCTAAAAGTGAAATCTTTCTAGAAGGCTATCAATCCACCTACTTTAAAACAAGTTAATTTTGATAAAATGAATGAGGGGTGGCATAAAATAATATAAAATTGAGACTAAAAACAAAAAATTAATTAAGAAACCAAAATAATTAGCTAAGATGATTAAACTTAAGAAAGGAGTTTGAATAATGCTAATGATGAAAATTAGCCAAGTTAAGGGTTATGATTTTGGCTTGGTAATTTGGAAAGGGTCAAAAGGATGGTTAATTTGAGGTTGGTAAGTGGTTGAAAAGGGTAAAAGGGTAAGGGTTGAAAAGAGGTAAATGGTCAAGAGAATAAATATGGAAAAAGGGGAAAAAGGATAAATGGGATGAAGGTAAAAATGAAGTAAATGGGATAAAGGGATAAAAAGAAGAGGTAAAGGGGTTATAGTTTAGGAGTTAAGAGAGGATAGGCTAAGGATGGGTTTTAGAAGTCAAGAGAGAAGAGGCCAAAGGAGAAATTAAATAAACAAACAAGGTTACCTTTGAGATGTTTTTCAATGATGGTGTTGTTGATGAAATCCTAGAGTGATTTCAATAGAGCTTCAATGATTTGAATCTTTTCTCCTCCAAGATGAGGATGACCTCCCTCTCAAGTGGATAAGAATAGTAATTTCAAGTAGTATTTTTAAATAGTATTATGTGACTAGTAAAATAGTGATTTAGCTAGGTTAAGAGGGGTTTTTTAAGGGTTAAGATAGTTTAAGGGGTCTTTAGGGGGTCTCAAGGCATTTAGTCATTGAAAACTACAAGTGCATAGTTTTCTAATGTCTACATTTTCCCCTTTTTTGTTATGCAGCTTTAAATTAACAAGCTACAAAACAATAATGAATTGCTTGGTTGAAGATTAGGGTGATCTAAGTATGAAAGGAGGTGTTCCTCCTTAAATAAAGAGTTGATGAGGGAATGATAAATTAGGTGTAGGTTTGACAAGCAGTTGGTGGGGAGGCACTAGGTGATGCCACAAGGTAGTTGGGAATGTGAAATGCTAAAGGGTTCACAAAATACATCTAAGTGTAATATTCAAGATTGTGTAGAGACTAAAGCTACCATGTTGTTAAAAATAAGGTTGATCCTAAAAGGACATGTGACAAAGATAATTGGTCCATAGTGTTGGTCATAACTGATCGAGTTAGGCCTATCAAGTCATCTAGATAAGTTTGGTGTTGGTCACAAGTATCTAGGGTAGGAAGTGCTCCTAAAAAACAAAATAATTGATTGGGTCATGTATAAGGTGGTGCAAACATTGAAAAGTTCAACATGGTAAGGTTGGTCATTACAGTCAAATGTTTTTACAAAACATGCCTATGTTCTGGGTTAGAAGCAATCAATGTCAAGATGGATTTGGTGAAAGCATGGGTGGATTGGGTATGGATTGGATGAATTGACTCTAGATGCACATGACAAGTGGATGTTGCCTATATAGTTCTATGTATAAGAATACAACAAGAACTTTAGGCCAAATATAGTTATTTTGAGGTAAAGAGTGTTGGTTAACTTGGTTTCCCCAATTTGATATCATGTATTTAGGTCCAGTTGAAGGAAGTTAGAGAAATGGATGTGCCAAAGGGTGGGAAATATGGGTCTCAAATAGTTTTTTTATATATTTGGTAAAAATGGTGGATGAGATTACTTAAGATGCAATTAGATGATTACATCAACTATGCAAAACAAATTTATAGCCATGGATAAGTAGGTTAAAGCATGAAATATATGTCACCATTTAAAAAAAAAATGAGAAATGTGCTTTACTAGGCTTTAGAAAATCTATCACTACTCAAATTGTCATCTTGACCCGACAGGTTATTTCATCACCATCCAAATAAGCCGACATTATGTAAACTTCATGACAATGTCATTAACAGGATATGTAAGGGTATGATTCAAAAATTCAAGGAAGCAAAGTATCAAAGTGGATAAACAAGAAGTTGTGAATATTTGAACCCTTGACCCTTGAGTCAGTGGGGCCTTAAAATAAGTAAGCATTGAGTTTTGAGGGAATTCAAGAAAGGCACTGAAGGGTTTTGGAATATGGAGTGAGGTGAATAATAATAATATCAATTAAATGAGGGATCAGGTTATGGATTTCATGCATTAGAGTAAGGGCAAGGAGGACACGAGGAAGTAAACAAGGAGATGTAGAAGTGACACAACTAGTGACCTCATTCTAAAGAGGTGGAGGTTGAATTGGAGAACATAAGGGAGATCTAACAAGGGATGAAATGAAAGTGGACTAGGAGATGGATGAAGGGATAGGTAGAGGAAATGATGAGATCATATATAAAGATGATGGTGGAGAATGATGGAAGGAGCCAGACATGGACACATATGAGGAAAAAAAGGGTCGAGAAGAACAAGGAATGTCCTCAAGACAAGAAAAATGAAAGGAAATGAAGAAAAGGGAATGAGATGAAGATAAAGGATGAAGATCAAGGATGATAATAAGAAAAAGGAAGAATTGAAGTAGGGATACAAAGTAAGGATACTCACATAGATGTAAAAGACAAGTGAGTACCGAGATAGAAAGAGGAAAAGGGGAATGCAATAGGCAAGAACTGAGAAGAAGAAAAGAGACAATTATAGAAGGATTTTGAAAGGATAAATACCTAAGGAGAAAGTAGTTTATGGAGGAAAAAAGGAAGAAAAAAAAGATGAAAGGATGGAAAAAAAGCAAACAAGAAGAATGGAAAATGGGTACATGGGAAAAATGGTAAAATGGTAGAGAGTGGTGGTACATATAAAGAAAAAGTAAAATAATAAAAGAAATAAAAAGCTTGTAAGATGCACATTATGATGGGGAATTGGTGAAGAAAAGAGAGTGATAAAGAGGGTATGAAAAATATCCAAGGGTGAGGGGAGATGATGAGGATGGTGAAATAAGTTGAAGAGGATAAAGGGCCTAGTTAGTAAGAAGTTGAGAGAGGGACAAGAAACATAAAAAGTGGGTGGGGGAAATAAAGCGAAGGAGATGGAGGCTTGGTTTGAGGTAAGAGAGGTGGATGGGGAAGGCTATCAACCCTTGTGTTAAAAGAGATTGAAAAGATGAAGGGAGGTAGGTGGTGAGGGGATAGGTAGAGAAGGGGAGGAAGATATTTTAGGTGAGAAGAGAAAACAAAATAAGGGATGCAGTTGATCTAACCTTAGTAACTGAGCGCTACCTACATAGTCCAAAAAGACCTCAAGATGATGTAGTTGTCCTAGTAATGGGGGAAAAAATTAAGAGGAAGTATTATATGGTGTTAAAACATAAGGATGCTAAAGAAAGAATTCAAAGCTTCCTTGATGTAGGATACCTAAAGCAAGAGGGCACAGTTAGTGATGGAAATGAGTGAGAAGAAAAAGGGGTGGGAATTAGTTTTTAGTGGTTCAATTGCCCTTACAAGTGAAGCAGTGCCTACATAGTCCATGGCCATCAGGCCAATGTAATTCAACAAGGTTTAGGTGTGTGGCGTTCAAATTGGCTGCCCCAATTTGATGGACCACATGGGTTGGTTTGGGTTGAGGGAAAAGGCTTTTTAAAATGATAGTTTTGGGTTTTGGTGAAGGTGTCAGTGAAAGTGAATGGTGTAGACTAGTAAATAGTTACCATAATGATCCCAAATTTAGTAGGATTATAGATACAAATGGGAAAGGTATGAAAAATTAGAAGGGAACACAATTCTAAGTACCATAAATGATCTTTAATGGAGGTAATCCAAAGAAGAGGTGCCTTTGTTAGGAGGTTACACCTTCTAAAATTGTGTGAGGGTAGGAGTTTATAGATAGTGTTGACCATTACGAGCTAAGTTTTAGGAGGTGGGGGTCTATCTAGATTTGTAGAGTCAGTTTTGCCAAGGTTCATCACCATTATGAGCTGAGTTTTAAGGGCAGTAGCAAAGTGACAACCTATAAATAATTTCTTTGATGGTCAAGTAGATTATACAAGTAAGGAAGTTAGAATCATGGTGGGTGATAGAGGATGGACCTTGATTGACCTAAGAGCTGCATGGGTAGGCTAGATAAATGGTAGCCATGTTTGCATCCTCTTTCCTAGCTCCATGGAACCAATGACTTATTGGTTCCACTAGTTCAGGCCTAACCAACAAGAAGCTACATGGCTAGGAGAAGATGGTGGTTCCCTTGCTATAGATGAATGTTCAAATGGCACAAAAGAAAAGACTACCATGTTGGAATAGGTACTACCAATGGTTGGGGTTTGAGATTCAAAGTTTATGGCAATGGGCTAGTAGTAAGGGGAGGGTAGAGGGGACAAGAAGGTGAATGTATTGGTGTGAATTCATGGTAGCCTACCGTTGATGGAAGAGTTTATATAATGGTAAGGATTTGGGAGCTACCACCACCAAAAACAATGGTAATTTTAAAGGTGTAATCATTATAGTAGCCCATGATTGGAAGCTAATTTATGTCAACTAGGCCAAAAGAGATAATGATGCAAATGACAACTAGGATTACAAGGGTTGCAAGATGACAAAACAAATAAAGACATCAGATGTGAATTGGATGATAAGGGCAACAAAATGATATCATGATGGTACATAATGGCTTTATCAAGATGACCAATCATATCGAGGGTGATGTGCCCATGTGAAAAGGTAGGTAGAGATGACCCTTTCTAGTGGGAAGACTATTCAAGGGAATCAATGACATCATATGACCTTCTTGGTTGATATAATGGAGAACTAGGTTGATGAGGAAGAATGGACAGGTATTCTATTTAAAGAATCATGATAAGGACTACTACTAGGATCAGATCAAGTCCTTCATACAAGCACATCTACCTTCACACAATCATCATTCAAATTTCTATTGAAAATGATGGTTTATGTCCCTCCATGAATTAATAATACCATCTTTAACCACATTCATCATAAAAAACAACAAAAATAATGAACTCGAGTGCCATCCCCTCAATCCATACTAATGCTACCATCTAGATCATGAGGCAAAAGTTATTAAATAAATGATGCCTTATTCATAAAGAATGGAGATTCATGCATGTTCTTTAGGCCATGTGTAATCTGATGAATATGTATGTGTCCTACAATTCCTTACACCCCAAATAAAATATTGCATAGTTTGTTGTGTACAAAATGCATTATATGTCACTGGTCAAATGGTATCATGCTTAAGGTTGTGTGGATACTTATGAATATTACGGTTATGGTTATGGTTATGGTTGTGGTTGTTATAATCTCAGTGAATGTAAAATGAATGATTATTGTTGTTGTAACACTGGATGGTAAAAGTCATGAGGAAAATACTAACCAAGCACATTAAAATAGGGCACTATGTTTTGTTTTTGACAAGGACTAAAAATAGACCCATAGTGGGATCAACTTAATGAATATAAGACCCTCAAATGCTATTCATGAGTGGTCGTTAGCTGATAAAAAAGGTTTCTTGATCATAGGGTGTCAAATAAGCTAGATCCCTTGATTTACATATAGTCTAAAGAGAAGATGGGTGATGGGTGTTGTGAAGGGTAATGGGTGATATGTATGATAACCACATGTGACTTAATTTTCCCCTTCTATAGGTGATTTAAGAATGGTAATAAACAAGTCCATGTCATATGATAGATGTAGACTGATAAATATGAGAAGCCTACATGTGGAAGCTGATTGTGGCTTCCCACTTATTATGTTGCTGGAGAGTCGATTGAGTGGGTCTTTTGGTTTATTTCTATATATGGGAAGTTGATCAATGTGGGAAGCTTCCAATAAATTTCTCTACTCTTGACAAAGTGAACTTATGTATCCTTTAAGGGAGTGGTCTAAGATTATTGGCTTTATTTAATGATCTTGATAGCTGTCTTTCAAGGGAGCAGTCTACCTTACATTTGGTAGTTTTTTTTTGGGGCAGTTATCTTTTGAGGGAGAAATGATTAAGATATTAACCCAAGTAATTATTGTAAGATGAAATGTTTTTAGACATGTTCATAAGTTTAACTTTATGATGGAAAAACTTTACATAAGAAGGTCAATGATATGTGAAAGGGTGTGGTTTTGAGAGACAATGACCATGTGATTCCATCTTGCTAGAGATGAAAATTATCCATGAGAACCATGCTATAGGTAGAGCCATGGTACCACTATTTAATATTAGGCCATGACTATGATGGTTAATCACATGATTCTATGTTGTAATTAATTATCCTCAAAAGGGGAGGAAGAAGGTGGGTGAAGGTTAAAATATCATAATCAAAAGATGAGCTTAAGTTAGACATACAAGTGAGCTTGATCCTTTTTTAACAGAAAAACTAGCACAAATGCAAAGTGTTGAGAGGCTCAGGTTTTAGTTTACCTTCAAGAGTGGACAAAAAATAATCTCTTGATCCATACTTATGGGTATTAATGTAGGGTCCAAGCCAATTGAAAGCAAAATTGCCTCATTTACTCTTCTTCATGTTGGTCATGTGTTGGTTTGCTTTTAGGATGAGATCTTTGATATTGAATTCCCATTATTTGAGGTATTCATTATATGCACAAGTAATATACTCTAGATAGATGCAAAGATGGTTAAGGGCAGCAAGGCAATGTTCATCAAGTAATTCAAGGCATGTGAGGTGTTCTTGAAAATAATCCTCTTTAGAAATGATGTCATGTAAGTAAATATGAAGAGGGAATTTGGAATTCAAGAGGTAGAACAACCTCTATGCCAAAAACCAAGGAAAAAGGTAAACACCTATTGTGGTTCGAATACTAGTGCAATAGACCCATAAAACAAATGGGATGTGTATGTGCCAATCCTAGCCTAAAGCACTTACAACTTTGGTCAGCATTTTGGTGAGAGTTTTGTTGGAGGCTTTTGCCTATCTATTTGCCTATGGATGGTAAGGTGAGGAAAGGCTGAGTTTTATGCCAAAAGCATTGTAGAGGGCTTGAACTCCTTTATTTTTGAATGATTTTCCATTATCTATTATTATTTTGTGAGGCACCTCAAAATGATAGATAATGTGATGACTGATAAAATCTATAATTTTTTTAGCTTTAATGGAGATAAGGGGGATGGTCTCCACCTATTTAGTGAAATATTATGTAGTGGTGATGATATATTTCTATCATTGAGAAGAGTGAGGATTGATTTCTCCAATGAGATCCAACCCCCACTATGAGAAGGGCCAAAAATCCATGGATACCTAAAGGCCATGAGTGGGTGTATGATGTAAGTTAGTGTGTTGTTAGAATTTAACACACTTCTTTACATAGTCACAACAGTCCTGATTGAGGGTAGGCCATCAGTAACCCAAGCATAGGATTCTTTTAGTGATAATGAGGCCACTAAAATGTCCCCCACAAACTCCATCATGGGTTTCTTTGATGGCATGAGGAATCTCATGACTATGTAAATAATGGAGGAGAAGACCATCAAAGCCATGTTTATATATGATTCCCCCTTAGTATAGTATAACGAGAGGTGCTTTGCACAAAGGCCTTTTGGGCATTCTTTGAGAGGTTAGGTGGAATGATGCCTAAGTTAAGGTAATTAAATGTTTGGTTATACTAGACATTGGAAAGAGATGACTCCACACTATAAATGGTTGGAAGGTTTGAAATTAAATATGAGGGCCTAATAAAATGGTGGATGGTGATAAATAATTTGGATTCCATAGGTTGAGAGGGTATTTGAGATGCAAAAGAGGCCATTATGTTTGTAAATTTGTTAGTAGATTGAGGCACTAATTGGATTTGATAATGATCAAAAGATGTTAGGATATCATCAGCAAGGAGCTTATACTTTTGTAAAATGTCATTTTGACACTGATAGGATCCATTGACCTGGTTACTCACGAGTTAAGAATCACCAAAGATAGAAATGGTTTTGATTTTTAAGGTGAGAGTAGTTTGGAGATGGATGACCAAAGCTTTGTATTTTGACATGCTATTAGTACATTCAAAGTCAAGTTTAAAAGATAGTGGAAGTGTTTCACCATGAAGGGGAATGAGAATTATGCCTACACCCCCACCATGTTGACATTTAAATCCATCAAAAACCAAGGTCATTTGGTAAGAGGGTTATCCCTAAGAAAGAGTTGTAATAGACTCATCAGGAAATGTTAATGGAATGGGATGGTTATCTGGGAGAGGAGCTTTAACTAATAGATCAGCAATTACCTACCCATTAATATATTTTTGGTGAAGAAACTCAAGATGAAACTCAGTTAAAAGCATGAGGCACTTATCCATATGCTAATTTTGGTATGGCTTGGAGTGCATATACTTGAGTGGGTCAGTGTTAGTGATAACATATGTTTTGTGATTAATAAGGTAGTGATGAAGCTTAGAGGCAAAAAAAAGAGTGAGATAAAGATTTTCAATATGGTTATATCATGTCTCATACTCTAGAAGCGTGTGAATAATATAGTAAATGTCTTACTCTTTATTTTGCTCATCTCAATGAGCTATCATGGTACTTAAAGAGTGATCAGTGGCAGATACGTAAAGGTAGAAAGGTTGATCATCCCTAGGTGGGATAAGAGTACGTGGAGAAAGTAAGTACTCTTTGAGTGAATCAAAAGCTTGTTGACAATATTTGGTCAATCTAAAGGAGGTGTCTTTCTTTAAGAGGTGGTGAAAGGGTTGGCATCTATTTGATAATTGAGAGATAAAGTGATGGATAGATTGGAGTTTTCCCTATGGACTATGAATTTGCTTAAGGTTTGTTGGAGGAGGCATTTCTAGGATGGCCTTAAATTTAGCAAGGTCAATCTCAATTCCATGAAGGGAGATGATAAATCCAAAAATATTTCTAGACAAAAGCCAAAAATTTCATTTTTTGGGATTAAGTCAATCATAGAATTGGATCAGTCCGTCAAAAATGATAGTAAGAATAGATAAATCATCCTTTTAGTGTTTAGATTTTCCAAGGAGATCATCCACATAATCCTTTATAATTTTATGAATAATATCTTGGAAGACATAGGTCATGGCCTATTGATATGTTGTTCCTACATTTGTTTAAGACAAAAGGCATGACCTAATAGCAGAAGGTTCCCCAAGGAGTAATGAAGGTAGTTTTATGTTGGTCTAAAGGGGCTATCAAGACCTGATTGTATCTTGAAAAGATATTCATGAGGGATAACATCTCATGACCTATGGTAAGGTCAACTAGTTGGTTGATGTTAGGTAAAGGAAAGTCATCTTTGGGGCATGCAAGGTTAAGGTCTCAAAAATCCATATAAAGGTAGAGTCTCCTAGTGGGCTTGGTAATAGGAACAATATTAGAGACCCATTATGGGTAGTCAATGGGTTAAATAAAGTTGATATATAAAAGACATTTAAGTTCTTCCTTGATGAGAAGAGCTATACAAGGGTGTATTTTGTAAATCTTTTATCGTACTAGCTTAGCCTCTGAATGGGTAATGATGTTATGAAGGATGATGGAGGGGTCAATCCTAGGCATATCTTGATAAGACCAAGTGATTGTGATGCTATGATCTCAAAGGAATTTAGGATAATCATGTTGCTCGTTTAAGTCCAAGGATTGGCCCAGTTTAATGATACAAAGATTATCTTGGGTTCCTAAGTTAACATTAATAGTTGATTCATTGAGCATGGTTTAGTTTTCTAGAGGGAAGGATTTATGGATGGAAGAGTCTTTTGCACCAAGGTAGGTGAGGATAGAATTATCATCTTGTAACTTAATGGTATATATGGTGGGTGAATCAAGGTTGATCATTTTGAGGTGGATGAGAGGAAAGGTTTTAATTTGGCCACTGTGCTGATAGGTTAGTGGGCCTAAACTAAAAATACTAATAAAAAAAAGTTAGATGGGATGATGTTAGAGTCTTCAAATGGAGTTAGTAAGGGTAGAGGTTCTTAAAATTGGAAAGGTGAGGTTGATAGGGGTAGAAGTTCCTCGACTAGGATTGGTGTAGTTGGAGGTTCTCTAAATGAGAGAGATGGGATTGGTGAGGTTGGAGGTTCATCGAGAGTGGTGAGAACTAGTTTTAGTTATGTAGGTTCTTCTTGGGGAATGTATCCCAAGTCAAAGAACTCATGAGGTTTTTGTGTTTTGATGATGGGAAGTTCGTGAGGCCCTTGTTCATAGAGTTTGAAACCAAACCCCTTCCAAGTGCACTGATGAAGGTACATATGGGCAAAGGTTAGATTGCTATGATAAGAAAAGTTAGAAGTGAATGGCTGGATATAAGGCATGATGATGGGAGCAAAGAGTGGCTTATCAAGTCCCACATAAACAAAATATGTTCTATTATTTGAAAGGACAAAGGGGACAAGGGTATCGATATTGGGATCATAAGATGGATCATTTTGGAGATTCCCAAATTCATGAAAAGAAGGGAAAGCATCCAAATCTAGGAGTTAATATTCCCTTAGTGTGAAATGTTGAAATGTGGATTGCAAGGGGTTTTTGATCAATATTTGAGATGAAGGATGGCTTAACTAGTGGATACTTCCTCATTTTTGGATACATAAGTGTTGGCAAGTGGGGTTGATGTAGTGGTTTGGTTGTGGAAGGGGTGAAGGTGGAATGAGGATGTCATTAGGCCAATATGACATATTATAAGAAGAGAATGGACTTAGATTAGCTTTGATAGTAATGACTTGTCCCTCATGTTTGAATTTTATACATCAATGAATGGTGGAAGGGATATAGTCCATGGCTCATATCCAAGGATGATTGAGTAACATATTATATTAAAACTCACCCTCTATGACATAAAATAGTTTATGAATATTTTAAGGCCCCAAATGGATGTGGAGAATAACTATACCGAGCTTTCATACATGATGTTTTTAGGTAGTTGAAGTTGATCGTAAGCATAAGAGGAGATGATATTGATACTCACTCCTCCATTAATCATGAGTCTTTTGACATGTGTCTAATTGATGGATACAGAGATGAAAAGAGGGGGATCAAGGTCTTCGCTATGATACGATAGAATTTTTTATTCTTGAAAAGTGACCATGGAAGCATGTTTGATGAATCCAATCAAAGATACAAGAGGTTGGAGATCATCTAGTTGAAACTCTATAGAATGTAGTGCTTTGATTAAAGCCTGATGATGTTGAGGTGAGGTGCTAATTAAGTCATAAAGGTTCATTTTGACTAGAATTTGGTGATTTTTTTTAACACCAAGCACTAGATGAATAGAGATGCATTGGAAGAAAAAGGGGCTCCCAAAATGGAGACTTTGGTCTTGGGTGGCTGTGAGTGTGAAGGTGAAGGTGTAGTTATTTGGGTGTGGTTGTTTGGTTGGGAAGTTAAAGGATAAGACCATGGAATGGCTACCTTGGCCTTGCCCTTTTCATTTTGTTGGATGGCTTTACCTGTATCCCTTAGTTGAGCTTGAGCTCGAGTCACCATATGAATAGTATTGATAAGGGGGATGCTTGTTTACTTCAGTTCCTCTTCTTCACTCCTTGGTGGAAGTAAGGAAGTGGATGATTGATACGTAGATTAGATAGGTGGTAGAAGAGGCAAGGGACTTACATAAGATATGTCTAGTAGATCATCTTCCTCTAAAAGGCCATGAATAATTGATTGGAGGGCTTTACAGTTTTTTGTATCATGCCCAAGGATCTTATGATATAGATAAATCAAATTATCCTTGGACCAGGTTGGCTTTTGACAAGTGGGGTCAAAAGGCTTGATTAGTGGTAAGCTAATGACAAAGGATTAAATAGTCTTTGCAAAATGGTTTTATAAGATTCTGGTAAAGATCTAGAAGGTGGTGAATTTTGAACTTTGGGTGTAGGGATCTTATGGGGTAAAGTTTTTTGAATAGGAGGTGTGGTTGGTGGAGTCAGTTTGGTTGGTGGTTTAGGAAGAATTGGATTATTTGTAATAGTTTTAGGAATTTAAGGTCTAGATGATGAGGGTTTAATGGATGGGAAAGTTGATGAAGAAATGTTGGTAAGGAATGATGATGACCTAGAGGGTTGGGTTGTTATAGGTGAAGAAAGGGGAGATGTTTTTCTAGAGGAAGAGTAGGTAATATGAATGGTGGAAGGATGTGATCCTAAAATAGAGGGTAAAGGTGAAGGAGTTGGTATGGTCTTAACTTGAGGTTGTGGCCTAAGAAACCCTCCTTTTTTAAAAAGGTTTAATTAGATTTGGCTTTGATTGGGTTGATACAGTTAAATCTAATATCAATGGAGAGTGAGCAAGATTAAGCATGGGAAGGATCCCTAAATTTTTTTGTGGCTTGATGAAAGAAGCATAGGGTGGTTTTAAAATTTTAGGTGAGGGTAGGTTAGATGGTTCACTAGTGATCTTAAGAGGGGTAGTTGGTGGAGTTATAAAAATAGGCTTGAGGGTAGACTCAAGTAAGGTAGAAGGTTTAAATTTGCTTTGATACAGGAGTCTAAGATGATGCCAAAAGGTGGCTCTATCAAATTTAGGTTGGGAAGTAAATTAAAAACTTTGAATGAGCTAGGAAAAAGGTTTATAAATGGATTTTTTCTATGATCATTGGTTTCAAAGCACAAGCCCTTTGAGGAAGTAGCAGTTTCAATGTTACTATCTTTGGTAGAAGGTTTTAAAGGTGATGATTGGGTAGATGAGGGTAAGGTTTCTATGGAAATAGTTTCCAAGGGAGGTATAGATGGTTATATAATAGGATTGGTGGGGGTAATGGTTTCAGATGGAAGGGCAGGTATAGTTTCTTCTTGGGTTTGGTTATCCAAAGAAGTAGGTGATGTTTCTACTTGGATTAGAGGGGTGGATGATGGCTGATGGAATGGTTATCTCCTTGGGTATTTACACCATGGCAGAGGTGGATGTAACTATAGTTTCATCCAAGGAAGTGGAAAGGGTAGCTACTTTCTCCATTTGGGGACCTAGAGAAATAGGCGATGGTGGATTATTTTCCTCTATTTGGGTGATAGAGGGGATGACCTTTTTAGTAATAGGAACTTTACTAATGACATTAATTATATGTGCCTCATGTGAGTTGGAGGATCTAGGTTGGTTTTCATGGTGGTGGGTTGAATGTGGATGATTTGGGAATGGTTTTCAAAAAAAATCAAGAGATTGGTTGGAAGGAGCATTTGGGTTATCAAACACAAGTTCCCTTTATCAATTAGGTCTTGGATAATGTTATTAAAGGTATTACATCTATCAATATCATGGCTAACAACCCATTGATAATCACAATGATCATTCTCATTGTACCACCCAGGAAGGGTATGAGAAGTATCAAATTATTGAGGGAGTTTGATGGGTAGAAGTTGGATTAGATTGGATTTAAGTGATTTTTCCAAGATTGATGCATAAGACTCCCCAATCGGTTTAAATGGTTTTTAAGGAGACTTGTTTTAGGTATAATTTTGGCGATTGGAAATATTTTTGGTTCAAGGTGTTTGGTTTATGATTGGAGGAGGCACAATTTTGAGAATAATCAAATGTGCTGATGATTTTGCTTTAGAATTGGTTGGGTTCATGGTTTTGGTGGTGATGAGTTAGTGGATTTGAATCTATAATTTTTATTTCATAGCTTTAACTTCTCTTCATCAATAGCCTAGTTTTCCAATTTATGGGCCATAGTGAATGCTTCATCAAAATTCCTAAAGGTTTGAACTTGTAGAGTTGGAGAAATATGCTTGGCACACCCCTGAGAGAATAATTTGATCAATTCAGGTTGGAGTAATAGGAATGTAAGTTGATTGATGAGAACCCTTCATCTGGGAACAAAATCAACAATGGATTTTTCTTCAAATTATTTGATGGAATATAGGTTGGTAATAGAAACCTTTTTAGATATGTTTACTGAAAAGTGTTCTAAAAAGGTTTATGCTAATTGAGATAAAAAAGATAGAATGAGTGGGAAAGGCACTATACTAATCAAGGGTGGCTTTGGATAATGACATGGGAAAGGTCTGGAGAAGGAGAGAATCATCATAAGTGATCAAGTAATAATCATGATGAAAATATCTTAAGTGCTGTTGAAGATCATCTTTACCTTGGAATTTAGAAAATTTAGGCAATTTCCACTGATGAGGGTAAGCGTGAATGGGAATGGATGGATGGATAGGCTCATTAAAAATTTGGTTGTAAGATAAAAGATTATTTGAGGTGGACGTGGATGACTCTAAACTAGTCATTTTATCTATTAGCATTTTGATTAGATCATGTTGAGGTTGGGAAGCCGTATCATTAAGAGGTACATTTTGTTAAGGTTGGTTGTGGAAATGTATGAATAGGCCACAGATGGTGCTGAAGAAGCCACATATTGATAAGTGGTGACAAGAGGTTGAGATGGTGGAACATAAGAACTAATTGGTATGAAATATTTGGTGGAATAAGGCATGTACCCTTATGGGTGAGGGACATACTGGTAAGTTGTCATAGGTACTTGTTGAGAAAAAGATGTGGTTGGTATGGTTGAGGTAGGAGGAAGTTGGGAAAGTTGAGGTTGGGTAATTATGCTAGTGTTGATTGGGGGAAAGTTTTGAGGTATGGAGAGCACCAAGATTTGAAGTGGGACTATGGTTGAGGAATTGGTTGCAACTAAAGGGAAGATAGAAGCCAAAATGGAAGATAATGCACTTGTGGATGGGGTATAGGTAATAAATGGAAAGGTTGAACCCACATGGGACATGACAAGAGGTGTTTGGTTGGGGGGTGAAAGATTGGTGGAAGGTTGGATCGATGAGGTGTTGGAAGAGGCTTGGGTCAATGGTTGGGTTGACGTGACACCTACCATAAGGTAAGATGGCATGCCAAGAGAAAGATCAAAAGAAGGAACCAAAGTAGGTGGGGAATGATGAGGTAATGTGATAAGAAATTGGGTTCTGAAAAAGGTTTCAAGTCAGAGTTTTAGTGGTGGTACACTATAGAGCTCGCAAGAGGTTTTTGGCACTTTTTATGGTTTGAAAAATGGAGTCCAGATGCTCAAGATATGGTCATTTGAAGATTGGTCAAAAAATGTCCCTTGCAACATGTGGAATGTGTTTTAAGGTTGTTTCGACATTTGGTCCTATCGGAGGTCAACACGTGGCACTGTTGAAATGCCAAGTGGGCCAATAGCCATTTGACATGTGGAAAAAAAATTAGGTGCAAAAAAATTTGGTTAGGTGTTTTTTATCACATGTTATTTGAAATTTTCAAGCATGCCATGCCACCTTGCCATGTCTATCACGCCACCCAAGGAAATATTCAAACTTGGCACCCAAGAAGGAGTCAAAGCACCTAGAAAGGAGAGCCCGAGTGCCTAGAATGGAGGAAGGAGGTTTTGAACTCCTAACCTATCACCTAAAAGGTTAAGGCCTTGACCACTTTAGCCATGGGTTTTGAAGTGTTATAAAAGGCACTAATTGTTACTTAAATAAAAAAAGTTCTGGACTGTGTTTTTTATTTTAAGAGGCTGAGACTTTGTAAAAGCTTTGGGAAAACTTATGTAATGGATTTTGATCCATTTTCCAGCCATAATACATAGTATTAATACTCTTTTTATCCAATTTGCATATTGGAGGAGTATATTTCAACCCATTTAGGAGATTTTTAGGACTTTTGAAGCAACTTTGTAGGTGTGAAGACTCATGGAATTCAAAGGTGCCGAGCTTGATTTTAGTCATGGTGAAGGTGAATTTTTGCATTGAGAGATCAAATTGCAAGAAAGTTGTTTATTATTTCTAGGTTTTTGAAGTGCCCTTAATGGAAATGGTCCACTCCTTTGGAGAACCCAGAGATGTAGGCCTCAATTGTTGAGCCGAACTCCATTATCACGTTTCATGTTTTTGGTAAATGTCATTTTGATGCATGATTTTGTTTTAGTTTGATGATTTGGTTTATTTAGTAAATGAACTCATGCAAGTACTTTTCATTTTGACAATTATAACACAATGTTATTAAAAAACTAGTTCAATAACTGAGAACATTTTATGCCAAAACATTTTGCAAGTTCTTTTGAGTTTTTTGAGAATTTGATAAGTTTTGAGAAATTTAGTATTCATATTTTAAACTTCACTTTGAGTTTATCAGTGGAGTTTACGGATCATAATGTGTTGAGGTAATGTTTTAAAGCCACTGGATTATTGTCAAGGAAGGCATTAAAGTCTGGATCTCCTCTAGATATGATTAGGATTTAGGAATCAAAATGTGGTGGAGGAGAATGATGAGGTGAAGTGTGAGGATATTTGTCAACATCGGAGGTATAATCCTTACATGAAAAAGAAGGTGGTGGTTGGTTGTTTTGATTTCTCACTTGTTGTCTAGTTAAAACCCTATGATAGAATAAGGAATGCTATTGTGACACTCACACCTCAAACAAAGAGCAAAACTAAAAATTTCAAAGCAATCAATACATACACTAAGAAGTGCATTTTATCCTTAATATTAATTTTAAATCACTTTTGGCTTATGCCTTAAAGAGTGTGATAAGTGAGGTTGGCTTAAAAAATGGGTACTAAAGTTGAAGTTTACTGATAGTTTCAAGTTGTTTAGGTCCTTAAAAGGAAGATCTATATTGAACTTCAGTATGTGGCTTGGTGTTTGGGGCTTGCTCCCCTCACTTCATGATCCTATAGCTAGTGTGGGTGCTTAGCTAATATTTACTAATTCTATAGTTTATACTCAACTAGAGAGCTGAGTTGGTTCTCACCTTGGTGGTGAAATATAAGTGGGATAGTTGGGAGGGGGTAAGGTTACTTCCAAGTGATGAAAACTTGGTTGGTCCTTGTTTCGAGTATTTTTTTGATGTATAAATTATTTTGTGGTTTGGTTTTATGTGTTATAACAAGTGTGAATGCTACTATAAGATTACTTTACCTCCAAAGTTAATAAATGAACTAAAATCAATAAGCAATCAATGAATTCCAATGGCTTATTTTTAAGCCCAAAAATAAATGATTTCATTTGATGAGCAAACAATTAATAAAGAAAGGGAACTAGGTCCCATCGAGTGTGCCAAATGTTTCTCTCTATTATTTTTTTGCTTTTTCTTAGTTTTGGAAGAAAGAAAATAGTGATAAGGGGTATGTATAAGAACCTATTAAAAGTGAATGTGTTGAATCCAGATGATTGTGGAGAACTCTTCTTTGTCTAGGAAAGAATACCTACAAATAATAAAACACTACCACACACTTGTTTGTTAGAGAAGGAGATGGGTGAATTGCCTAGCATAAGCTAGATCCTAGAAGTGAAAGATTTTTAGGAGGCTATCAATACACCTACTTTAAAACAAGTTACATTTCATAAAATGAATGAGGAGTGGCATAAAATAACAAAAAACTAAGACTAAAAATCATAAATTAATTAAGAAACCAAACTACTTAGCTAAGATGATTAAACTTAAGAAAGTAGTTTGAATAATGCTAATGCTGAAAATTGGCCAAGTTAAGGGTTATGATTTTGGCTTGGTAATTTGGAAAGGGTAAAAAAAATGGTTCATTTGAGGTTGGAAAGTGGTTGAAAGGGTAGGGGTTGAAAAGAGGTAAATGGTCAAAAGAACAAATATGGAAAAAGGGGCAAATGGGTAAAAGGGAAAAAGGATAAATGGGATGAAGGTAAAAATGAAGTAAATGGGTTAAAGGGATAAAAAGAAGAGTTAAAGGGATTATATTTTATGAGTAAAGGAATAATAGGCCAAGGATGGGGTTTAGAAGTCAAGAGAGAAGAGGCCAAAAGAGAAATGAAATAAATAAACAAGGCTACCTTTGAGAGGGTTGTCGATGATGGTGTTGTTGATGATATTGTTGATGATATCCTAGGGTTATTTTAGTAGAGATTCGATGATTCTAATATTTTCTCCTCCAAGATGAGTATGACCTCTTTCTCAAGTGGATAACCTCCTCCAAAAACCTACAAAAAAATGTTAATAAAAAAAATACTAATTTGCCACTTTCCAACTTTACCTTGGGTGAAGAAAAGGTGGGGATTTATAGCATATGTTGTGAAGAGTCATGCCAAAAGAGGAATAATAGATGTATGGAACCATTTTATATGTGGTGGATGAATTATTCAAAATGATGTGGGTGGGGATTCCCATTTGGGTTAAGAAGTCAAAAATGGGTGCCCTTTGTTTGAAATAGGCAAACATCTTATTTTAGAGTTTAATTTAATGTAAAATACATGTTTAATAATGGTCCCTTGAGGGGAAAATCAGCATATTTCAAGGGTGGGGAGACTTGTGATGCTTAAATGAGGTCATCAAGCACTTTGGGAATGGTCCTAGGTGGGGTATGATGTCCTACATCAAGGCGCATCACTTCTAAGTCATGTCACTTGCCCTATCACCTCCCAAATCACCTTCCATGTCACTTGACATGTTACATGTCATGTCAATTTTCATGTCACTTTCCAAGTCATCATGATTAGTGATAGTGGGTCCCATAGTGAATAGTGATAGTGAATAATACTTTTGAATAGTAATTTCAAATAGTATTTTTGAATAGTATTATGTGACTAGGAAAATAGTGATTTAGTTCAATTAAGAGGTATTTGTTAAGGGTTAAGAAGGTTTAGGGGGTATTTATAGGGGTCCTGAGGCATTTAGTCATTGAAAACTACAAGTACATAGTTTTCTAGTGTCTACATTTTGCCCCTTTTTGTTATGCAACTTTGAATTAACAAGATACAAAACAAAAATGAATCACTTGGTCGAAGGTCAGGATGCTCTGTGTATGGGAGGAGGTGTTCCCCCTCAAACTAAGAGTTGATGAGGGAAGGTTGAATCAGGTATAGTTTTGACAAGTAGTTGGTGGGGAGGCACTAGGTGGTGTCACAAGGTAGTTGGGTATGTTAAAAGAGATTGACAAGTTGAAGGGAGGTAGGTGGTGAGGGGATAGGTATAGAAGTGGAGGAAGAGATTTTAGGTGATAAGGGAAAACAAAATAAAGGATGTGGTTGAGCTGACTTCAGTAACTAAGCACTTCCTACATAGTCTAAAAAGACCTCAGGCTAATGTAGTTCTCCTAGCAATGTGGGAAAAACTTAAGAGGAAGTATTAGATGGTGTTAAAACATAAGGACACTAAAGAAATAATTCAAATCTTCCTTGATGTAGGATGCCCTAAGCAAGAGGGCACTTTTAGTGATGGAAATGAGTGAGAAGAAAAAGGGGATGAGAATTAGTTTTTAGTGGCCAAGCTGCCCTTAGAAGTGAAGTAACACCTACATAGTCCATGGACATTAGGCTAATGTAGTTCAACAAGGTTTGGGTGAGTGGTGTTCAAATTGGCTACCCCAATTTGATGGATCACATGGGTTGGTTTGGGCTGAGGGAGAAGGCTTTGTAAAATGATAGTTTTAGGTTTAGGTGAAGGTGTCAGTGAAAGTGAATGGTGTAGACCAATAAATAGTTACCATAATGATCCCACATTTAATAGGATTAGAGATACAGATGGGCAAGGTAAGATAAATTAGAAGGGAATATAATGTTAATTACCACAAATGATCTTCAATAGAGCTAATCCAAAGAAGAGGTGCCTTTTTTAGGAGGTTACACCTTCTAATATTGTGTGAGGGTAGGAGTTTAGAGATAGTGTCGAATGCTATGAGCCAAGTTTTAGGAGGTGGGGGTCTATCCATATTTTCAAAGTCACTTTGGCCAAGGTTTATCACTGCTACAAGATGAGTTTTAAGGGCAATAGAAAAGTGACGACTTATAAATAATTTCTTTGATAGTAAAGTAGATTTTATAAGTAAGGAAGTTAGCATTATGGTGATCGATAAAGGATGGACCTTGCCTAAGCCAAGAGCTACATGGGTAGTATAGATAAATGGTGGTCATGTCTGCATCCTCTATCTTAGCTCCATGGAACTAATGACTTATTGGTTCTGCTAGTTCATGCCTAACCAAAAAGAAGCTACGTGGTTGGGATAAAATGATGGTTCCCTTGTTATAGATGAATGTTTAGCTGGCACAAAAGAAAAGACTACCATGTTAGAGTAGGTATTGTTAATGGTTGGGGTCTCACATTTAAAGCTTATGGCAATGGGTTGGTAGTAAGGGGAGGGTAGAGGGGACAAGAAGGTGAATGTATTGGTGTGAATTCATGGTGGCCTAACTTTTATAGAAGATTTTCTATAGTAGTAATGATTTGGGAATTACTACCACCAACAATAATGGTTGATTCAAAAGCATGATCATTATAGTAGCCCATGGTTAGAAGCCAATTTACATCAACTAGGCTAAAGGTGATAATGACGCAAATGACCACTAGGCCTACAAGGGTTACAAGATGACAAAATAAGGAAAGACATCAAATGTGAATCAAATGATAAGGGCAACAAAAAGATATCATGATGGTGAATAATGGCTTTATCGAGATGACCAATCATATCGAGGGTAATGTGTCCATGTGAAAAGGTAAGTAGAGATGACCATTTCTAGTGGGAAGACTATTCAAGGGAATCAATGACATCATATGACCTAGTCGATAGAATGGAGAACCAGGTTAGTGAGGAAGAATGGGCATGTATTCTATTTAAAGAATCATGATAAGGACCAGTACCAAGATCAGATCATGTCCTTCATGTGAGAACATCTACCTTCACATAATCATCATTTAAATTTCCATTAAAATGATGGTGTATGTCCCTTTGCACTAAGACTACTGTCTTGAACTACATTCATCATAAAAAATAATAGTAACAATGAATGGGAGTGCCATCCCCTCATCACACACTAATGCTACCATATAGATCATGACTATGTATGTGTCATGCAATTCCTCACAGCCTAAATAAAATATTGCATAGTTTGTTATGTACAAAATGTGTTGAATGTCACTAGTCGAATGGTATCATGCTTAAGGTTTTGTGGATACTTATGAATGTTATGGTTATGGTTATTATTGGTATGGTTATGGTTGTTATAATCTTGTTGAATGTAAAAAGAATGATTATTGTTGTTGCAACACTGGATGGTAAAAGTCATGAGGAAAATACCCAACCAAGCACATTAAGAATAGGGCATTATTCTTTGTTTTTAACAAGGACTAAAAATAGACCTAAAGTGGGATCAACTTAATGAATATAAGTCCCTCAAATGCTTTGCATGATTGGTTTTTAGTCGATAAAAAATGGTTTCTTGATCACAGGGTGTCAAGTAAGCTCTAGATCCCTTAATATATAGATAGTATAAAGAGAAGGGGTGATGGGTAGAGTGAAGGGTAATGGGTGATATGTATGATAATTGCATGTGAATTAATTTTCCCCTTCTATGGGTGACCTAAGAATGGTAATAGACAATTCCATGTTGTATGCTAGATGTAGACCAATCAATGTGGGAAGTATACATGTGGAAGCTGATTCGGCTTCCCACTTATTATATTATTGGAAGGATGATTTTAGCTTTAGAATTTGTTGGGTCTTTTAATTTATTTCTATATATGGGAAGTTGATTGATGCGAGAAGCTTCCAATAAATTGCTCTATTTTTGACAAAGTGAACTTAGCCATCCTTCAAGGGAGTGATCTAAGCTTATTGGCTTTGTTTAATGATCTTGATAGATATCCCTCAAGGGAGTAGTCTACCTTAAATTTGGTAGTTTTTATTTTGTTTTTAGGTAGTTGTATTTCGAGGGAGCAGTCTCTAATGCTTAAGATATTAACCCAAGTAATTGTTGCAAGATGAAATGTGTTTAGACATGGACCAATCTAATTAGGTTTAGAGGTTTACCTCTATGAGGGAAAAAATTTACACAAGAAGGTCAATGATATGTGAAAGGGTATGGTTTATAGAGATAATGACCATGGGATTCCATCTTGTTAGAGGTGAAAAGTATCCATGAGAACCATGTTATAGGTAGAGCCATGGTATCCATATTTAGGATTAGGCCATGATTGTGATGGTTAATCACATGGTTCTATGTTGTAATAAATTGTCCTCAAAAGCGGAGGAGGAAGGCGGGTGAAGGTTAAAATCTCATAATCAAGGGATGAGCTTAAGTTAGATAAACATGTGAGCTTGATCCTTCTTTAATAGAAAAACTGATGCAAATGCGAAGCATTGAGAGGTTCAAGTTCTGGTTTGCCTTCAAGAGAGGACAAATGATAAGATCTTGATCCATACTTATGGGTAATAATGTATGCTCCAAGACAATTGAAAGAAAAATTACCTCATTTACTCTTTGCCATTTTGTTGATGTGTTGGTATTCTTTTAGGATAAGATCTCTGATATTGAATTCCCATTATTTGAGGTGCTTGTTATAAGCATGGGTAATATGCTCTCGATAGATGCAAATATGGTTAAGGGAATCAAGGTGATGTTCATCAAGTAATTTAATGTGTGTGAGGCATTCTTGATAATAATCCTCTTCAAAAATGATGTCATGTAAGGAAATATGAAGAGAGGGAATCTAGACTTCAAGAGGTAGAATAGCCTCTACATCAAAGACCAGGGAAAAAGGTGTAAGACCTATTATGGTTTAAATACTAATACGATTAGCCCATAAAACAAATGGGATGTGTATGTGCCAATCCTAGCCTGAAGCACTTATAATTTTTGTTAGCATTTAGATGAGAGATTTTTTGGAGGCTTCTACCTATCCATTTGACTATAGATGGTAAGGCAAAGAATGGCTGATTTTGATGCCAAAAGCATCATAGAGGGCTTGAATGTTTTTGTTTTTGAATGATTTTCCATTATCTGTTATAATTTTTTGAGGACCCCAAAATGATGGATAATGTGATGATTGATAAAATCTATAATTTTTTTGGCTTTAATGGAGATAAGGGGAATGGCCTCCAACCATTTAGTTAAATATTCTATAGTGGTGATGATATATTGGTGTCACTGAGAAAAGTGAGGATTGATTTCTCTAATGAGATCCAACCCCCACTATGAGAAGGGCCAATAATCCATGGATACTTGAAGGCTGTGAGTGTGTGTGTGATGAAAGCTATCATGTTGTTTGCATTTAACACACTTATTTACATAGTCAAAATAGTTCTGATTGAGGGTAGGTCAATAGTAACCCAGGCGTAGGATTCTTTTGGTGATAGTGAGGCCACTAAAATGTCCCCCACAAACTCCATCATGGGTTTCTTTGATGGAATTAGGAATCTCATGACTACATAAAAAATGGAGGAGAAGACCATCAAAGCCATGTTTATATAGGATTCCCCTCAGTATAGTATAATGAGAGGTGTCCTACATAAAGGCCTTCCAAGCATTCTTTAAGAGGTTAGGTGGAATGATGTCCAAGTTAAGGTAATTAAAGGTTTGGTCATACCAGACATTAGAAGGAGATGCGTCCACACTACAGATGGTTGGAAGGTTTGAAATGATATATGAGGGCCTAATGAAATGGTGAATGGTGATAAATAATTTGGATTCCATAGGTTGATAGGATATTCAGGATGTAAGAGAGGCCATTGTGTTTGAAAATTTATTATTAGATCGAGGCACTAATTGGATTTGATAACAGTCAAAAGATGTTAGGAGCTCATTAATGAGGAGATTATACTTTTGTAAAATGTCATTTTTACACTAAAGGACCCACTAACTTGGTTAATTATGAGTTGAGAATCACTAAAGATAGAAATGGTTTTGATTTTTAAGGTGAGAGTAGTTTGGAGACGGATGACCAAAGCTTCATATTCTAGCATGTTGTTAGTACATTCAAAGTCAAGTTTAAAGGATAGTGTAAGGGGTTCACCATGAAGGGGTATGAGAATTATGACTAAATCCCCACCATGTTGACATATAGAGCCATAAAAAAACATGGTCATTTGGTAAGATGGCTCTCCCTAAGAAAGAGTTATAATAGACTCATCGGGAAATGTCAATAGAATGGGATGGTTATCTAGGAGAGGGGCTTTAGCTAATTGATCAACAATGACCTACTCCTTAATAGATTTTCTATGAGGAAACTCAAGATCAAACTCAATTAGAAGCATGATCCACTTAGCCATACGCTAATTTTGGTATGGCTTGGAGTGCAAATACTTGAGTGGGTCAGTGTTAGCTATAACATATGTTTTGTGATTATTAAGGTAGTGATGAAGTTTAGAGGCAACAAAAATGAGAGTGAGACAAATCTTTTTAGTATGGGTATATCATGTCTCATACTCTAGAATCATGTGATTGATATAATAAATATCTTTCTCATTTTTGTTCATCTCAATAAGCTAGCATGACACCTAAAGAGTGATCAGTGGCAGATATATAAAGGTAGAAAAGCTAATCATCCCTAGGTGGGATAAGAACATGTGGAGAAAACAAGTACTCTTTGAGTGAATCAAAGGTTTGTTGATAATATTTGGTCCATCTAAAGGAGGTGTCTTTCTTCAAGAGGTAGTGAAAGTGTTGGCATCTATTTGATAATTGAGAGATGAAGTGATGGATAGATTAGATTTTTCCATGTAGACTATGAAGTTGCTTAAGGTTTGTTGGAGGAGGAATTTCTAAGATGGCCTTGAAATTAGCAAGGTCAATCTCAATTCTGTGAAGGGAGATGATAAATCCCAGAAGCTTTCTAGATACAACCCCAAAAATGCATTTTTTGGGATTGAGTCGAACACAAAATTAGATAAGTTAGTCAAAAATAATAGTAAAAATAGATAAATAGTCCTTGTAGTGTTTAGATTTTTCAAGGATATTATCCACATAATCCTCTACAATTTTATGAATAAGATCATGAAAGACATAGGTCATGGCCCATTGATATGTTGCTTGTACATTTTTTAAAAGCCAAAAGGCATGACTTGATAGCAGAAGGTTCCCCAAGGAGTAATGAAGGTAGTTTTATGTTGGTCTGAGGGGGCTATTAGGATCTAATTATATCTTGAAAAGCCATCCATGAGGGATAACATCTCATGACTTGTGGTAATGTCAACTAGTTGGTTGATGGTGGATAAAGGAAAGTCATCTTTAGGGCATGCAAGGTTAAGGTATCAGAAATCCATACAAAGGTGGAGTCCCCCAGTGGACTTGGTAATGAGAACAATATTAGAGACCCATTGTGGGTAGTCAATAGGTTAAACAAAGTTGATGGATAAAAGATGTTGAAGTTCTTCCTTGATGAGAAGAGCTATATGAGGGTGTATTTTATGAAGCTTTTACTATACCATATTGGCCTTTAGATGGGTAACGATGTTATGAAGGGTGATGGAGGGGTCAATCCCATGCATATCAATATAAGACCAAGTGAATGAAATACTATGGTCTCGAAGGAAGGTGGGATAATCATGTTGCTTGTTTGAGTCCAAGGATTAGCCCAGTTTAATGATACGAGGATTATCCTAGGTTCCTAAGTTAATGTCAATAGTTGATTCATTGAGCATGGTTTGGTTTTCTAGAGGGAAGGATTTATAGATGGGAGAGTATTCTACACCAAGGTAGTTGAGGATAGAATTATCATCTTGGCACTTAATGATATAGATGGTGGGTGAATCACAGTTGATCATTTCAAGGTGGATTAGAGGAAAGGTTTTAGTTTGGTAATTATGTTGATAGGTTAGTGAGCCTAAACTAATGGTACTAATAAAAAAAAGTTGGATGGGATGATGTTAGAGTCTTCAAATGGAGTTGTTAAGGGTAGAGGTTATTCAAATTGGAAAGGTGAGGTTGATAGGGGTAGAATTTCCTTGACTGGGATTGGTGCGGTTAGAGGTTCTCCAAATGGGAGAGATGGGATGGGTGAGGTTGGAGGTTTATCGATATTGGTGAGAACTAGTTTTGGTGATGTGGGTTCTTCTAGGGGAATGTATCCCAAGACAAAGAACTCATGAGGTTTTTGTGTTTTGATGATGGGAAGTTCATGAGGCCCTTGTTCATAGAGTCTGAAACCAAACCCCTTCCAAGTGTACTAATGAAGATAAATCTAGGCAAAGGTTAGATTGTTAAGATAAGAAAAGTTGGATGGTTGGATATAAGGCATGGTGATGGGAGAAAGGAATGGCTTATCAAGTCCCCCATAGGAAAAAAATGTTTTATTATTGGAAAGTATAAATGGGATAAGGGTACCGATATTGGGATCATAAGATGGATCATTTTGGAGATTTCCAAATTTGTCTAGAGAAGGGAAAGCATCCAAAGCTAGGAGTCAATATTCCCCTAGCATGAGATGTTGAAATGTGGATTATAAGGTGTTTTTGATCAGGATTTGAGATGAAGGGATGGTTGAACTAGTGGATAGTTCCACATTATTGTAGACATAAGTGTTGGCGGGTGGGGTTGATGTAGTTGTTTAATTGTGGAGGGGGCGAAGCTGGAATGAGAACATCATTGGGTTGATATGTCATATTATAGGAAATGAAGGGACTCAAATAGGCTTTGATTGTAATGACTTATCCCTCATGTTTGAATTTGATACATCATTTAAGGGTGGAAAGGATGCAGCCCATGGCTCGGATCCAAGTGTGACTGAGTAACACATTATATTGAAACTTAGCCTCTATGACATAAAATAGTTCAATAATAATTCAAGGGGCCAAATGAATGTGGAAAATAACTATTCCTAGAGTGGTATCCAAGGTATCATTAAATGATTGGATAACTTTCGAGCTTTCATACATGATGTTTTTAGGTAGTTGAAGTTGATCGTAAGCATGGGAGGACATGATATTGATACTCACTCCTCCATCAATAATGATTCTTTTGACATGTGTCTGATTGATGGATGCAATGATGAAAAGAGGGGGATCAAGGTCTTCTTTATGATATGGTGGAACTTTTTATTCTTGAAAAGTGATTATGGAAGCATGTTGGATGGCTCCAATCAAAGATGCAAGAGGTTGGAGATCATCTAGTTGAACCTATATAGAATGTAGTGATTTGATTAAAGCCTAATGATGTTGAGGTGAGGTGATAAATAATTCATAAATGCTCACTTTGAATATAATTTGGTGAAGTATTTTTAACACCAAGTGCTAGATGAATGGAGATGTATTGGATGAATAAGGGGCTCCCAAAATGGAGACTTTGGTCTTGGGTGGTTGTGAGTGTAAAGGTGAAGGTGAAACTGTAGTTGTTTCAGTGTGGTTGGTTGGTTAGGGAGTTGAAGGATAAGACCATGGATTGACTACCTTGGCCTTGCCCTTTTAATTTTGTTGGATGACTTTACCTGTATCCCTTAGTTGAGCTCGAGATTGAGTCAGCATAGGAATAGTATTGATAAGGGGGATGGTTGCTTACTTCATTTCCTCTTCTTCACTCTTTGGTGGAAGTAAGGAAGTGGATGATTAATACATAGATTAGATAGGTGGTAGAAGAGGAAAGGGACTTAAATAATATTCATATATTAGATTATATTCCTTTAAAAGGCCATGAATAATTGATTGGAGGGCTTTATAGTTTTCTATATCATGCCCAGGGGTCCTATGATATAGACAAATAAAACTATCCTTAAATGAGGTTGGTTTTTGGTGAGTGGGGTTAAAAGGCTTGATTGGTGGTAAGATAATGATAGAGGCTTAAAATAGTCTTTAAAAAATGGTTGCATAAGATTTAGGTAAAGATTGAAAAGGTGGTGAAATTTGAACTCTGGGTGTAGGGATCTTATGGGGTAAAGTTTTTTGGATAAGAGGTGTGGTTGGTGGAGTCAGTTTGGTTTGTGGTTTAGGAAAAATTGGATTAGTTACATAGATTTAAGAATTTAAAGTCTAGATGATGAGGGTTTAATGGATGGGAAACTGGATGGAGAAAGGTTGGTAAGGAATGATGATGAACTAGAGGGTGGGTTTGTTATAAGTGGAGAAAGGGGAGATGTTTTTTTGGAGGAAGAGTAGGTAACATGAATGGTAGAAGGATGTGGTCCCAAAATAGAGGGTAAAGGTGAAATAAGTGGTATGGGCCTAACTCAAGGTTGTGGCCTAAGAAACCCTCCCTTTTAAATAGGTTTAATTGGATTTGGCTTTGATTGGGTTGATATAGTTAAATCCAATATCAATGGAGAGCGAGCAAGATTAAGCATGGGAAGGATCCCTAATTTTTTTTGTGGCTTGATGAAAGAAGCATAGGGTGGTTTGAAAATTTTAGGTGAGGGTAGGTTAGATGGTTCATTGGTGATCTTAAGAGGGGTAGTTGGTGGAGTTATAGCAATAGGCTTGAGGGTAGACTCAAGTGAGGTGGAAGGTTCAACTTTTATTCGATGTATGAGTCTAAGTTGATGCCAAAAGGTGGATTTATAAAAGTTAGGTTGGGAGGTAAATTCCAAAATTTGAATGAGTTGGGAAAGTGTTTATAAATGGGTCTTTTTCTCTTATCATTGGTTTCAAAGTGCAAGCCATTTGAGGAAGGAGCAGTTTCAATGTTGCTATCTTTTGTGGAAGGTTCTGAAGGAGATGATTGGTCAGGTGATGGTAAGGTTTCTATATAAATAGTTTTCAAGGGAGGTATAGATGGTTATATAATAGGAGTGGTGGGGATAATGATTTCATATGGAAGGGTAGGCATAGTTTCTTCTTGGGTTTGGTTATCCAAAGAATTAGGTGGTGTTTCTACTTGGATTAGAGGAGTGGATGAAATGGTCGATGGAATGGTTATCTCCTTGGGTATTTACACCATATGAGAGGTGGATGGAACTATGGTTTCATCCAAGGAAGTGGAAAGGGTAGCTACTTCCTCCATTTGGGCACTTGGAGAAATAGGTGATGGTGGATTGTTTTCCTCTATTTGGGTGCTAGAGGTGATGACCTTTTTAGCAATGGGCACTTTATTGATGACATTAATTATATTTGCCTCATGTGAGTTGGAGTATTTAGGTTGGTTTTCATGGTTTTGGGTTGAATGTGGATGATTTAGGAATGGTTTTCAAAAAATACCAAGAGATTGGTTAGAAGGAGCATTTGGGTTATCAAACACAAGCTCCCCTTTATTAATTAGGTCCTAGGCAATGCTCTTAAAGGTATTGCATCTATTAGTATCATGTCCAACAACCTGATGATGATCATAATGATCATTCTCATTGTACCACCTAGGAAGGGGTCAAGAAGTATTGAATTGTTGAGGGGGCTTGATGGGTGGAAGTTAGATTATATTGGCTTTAAGAAAATTTTCCAAGATTGATGCATAAGAATCCCCAATCAAGGTAAATGGTTTTGAAGGAGCTCGATTTTGGGTAAACTTTTGGTGATTAGAAGGATTGTTGGTTCATGGTGTTTGGTTGATGGTTGGAGGAGGCACGGTTTAGAGAACAACTAAATGTGCTGATGTTTTTTCATTAGAATTGGTTGGGTTTGTGGTTTTGGTGGTGGATCAGTTAGTGGATTTTAAACTAGAATTTTTATTTTGGAGCTTCAACTTCCCTTCATCAATAGCATGGTTTTCCAATTTTCAGGCCATAGCGAATGCTTCATCATAGGTCCTAAAGGTTTGTTCTTGGAGAGTTGGAGTAATATTCTTGGCACTCGAGAGAATAATTTGATCAATTCAGGTTGGGGTAATGGGAAGGTAAGTTGATTGATGAGGCCCCTTCATCTAGCAACAAAATCAATAATGGCTTCATCTTCAAATTGTTTATGGAGTATAGGTCAGTAGTGGAAACCTTTTTAGATATGTTTACTTAAAAATGTTCTAAAATGGTTTGTGCCAATTGAGAGAAAGAAAAGATAGAATGAGTAGGAAGGGAACTATACTAGTTAAGGTCAGCTCTGGATAATGACATGGGAAAGGTCCAGAGGAGGAGAGCATCATCATAAGAGATCAAGTAATAATCATGATGAAAATATCTTAAGTGCTACTGAGGATTATCTTTTCCTTGGAATTTAAAAAATTTAGGTAATTCCCACTGATGAGGGTAAGCATGAATGGGCACAAATGGATGGATAGGCTCATTAAAAATTTGGTTGTAATACAAAAGATTAGTTGAGGTGGAGATGGATGATTCCAAACTAGTCATTTTATCCATTAGTATTTTGATTAGATTAGGTTGAGGTTGGGAAGCCATATAATTAAGAGGTACATTTTGTTAGGTTTGTGTTGTGGCAATGTATGATTAAGCCACAGATGGTGCTGAAGAAGCCATATATTGATAAGTGGTGCCAAGAGCTTGAGATGGTGGCACATAAGAACTACTTGGTATAAAATCTTGGGTGGAATAAGGCATGTACCATTATGGGTGAGGGACATATTGGTAAGTTGTCATAGGTACTTATTGAGAAAAAGATGTGGTTGGTATGGTTGAAGTAGGATGAAGTTTGGAAAGTTGAGGCTAGGTAATTAATCTAGTGATGATTAAGGGAAGGTTTTGAGGTATGGAGAGCACTAGGATTTGAAGTGGGACTTTGGCTAAGGGATTGGTTGCAATTGAAGGGAAGATAGAAGCTAGAATGGAAGATAATGCATCGATGGATGGGGTATAGGTAATAAATGGTAAGGTTGAACCCACATGGGGTGTGACAGGAGGTGTTTGGTTGAGGGTTGGAAGATTGGTTTGAGGTTGGGTCGATGGGGTGTTGTAATATGCTTAGTTCAATGGTTGGGTTAAAGTGGTACCTACCATTAGGTGAGTTGGCATGCTAAGAGAAAGATTGGAAGAAGGAACTGAAGTAGGTGGGGAATGATGAGGTAATGTGTTGAGGTAATGTTGTAAAGCCACTAGATTATTATTGAGGAAGTCATTAAAGTCTGGATATACTCCATATATGATTGGGATTTTAGAAGGAGAATGTGGTGGAGGAGAATGATGAGGTGAAGTGTGAGGAGATTTATCAACGTCTGAGGTATAATCCATATATGAAGAAAAACGTGGTGGTTGGTTGTTTTGATTTTTCACTTGTTGTTTGGTTGAAACCATATGAGAAAATAGGGAATGCTATTACAACACTCACACATCAAACAAAGAGAAAAACCAAAAATTTCAAATCAATCAATACATACACTAAGAAGTGCATTTTATCCTTCAAGAGTGTGATAATGGAGGTTGGCATGCAAAATGGGTACTAAAGTGGAAGTATATAGATAGTTTCAAGTTGTTTAGGTACTCAAAAGGATGATCTATGTTGAACTTTAGTATGTGGCTTGGTGTTTGGTGCTTACTCCCCTCACTTCATGATTCCACATGCAGTATGGGTGATTAGCCAACATATATTGAGTCTAGAGTTTATACTCAACTAGAGAGTTGAGTTGGTTCTCCCCTTGGTGGTGAAATCTAAGTGGGATAGTAGGGATGGGGTAACATTACTTTTAGGTGATGAAATCCTAGTTGGTACTTGTTTTAAGTATTGTTTTGATGTGTAAATTATTTTGTGTTTTGGTTTTGTGTGCTATAAAAAGTGTAAATGCTACGGTAAGATTACTTTACCTCCTAAGTTACTAAATGAACTAAAATCAACAAGAAATCAATGAATGCTAATGGTTGATTTTTAAGCCCAAAAATAAATGATTTTTTTTTATGAGCAAACAATTAAGGAAGAAAGGGAACTAGGTCCCATTGGGCGTGCTAAAATGTTTCTCTCTATTTTTTTTGGCTTTTGCTTAGTTTTGGAAGAAATAAACTAGTGATAAGGGGTGTGTAGAAAAACCTATTAAAAGTGCATGTGTTGAATCCATATGATTGTGGAAAACTCTTATTTGGCTAGGAAATAATACCTGAAAATAATAAAACACTACCACACACTTGTTTGTTAGACAAGGAGATGGGTGGATTTCCTAGCATAAGCTAGATCGTAGAAGTGAAAGTTTTCTAGGAGACTATCAATCCACCTAATTTAAAACAAGTTAAGTTTGATAAAATGAATGAGAGGTGGCATAACATAACATCAAACTAAGACTAAAAATAGTAAATCAATTAAGAAACCAAAATACTTAGCTAAGATAATTAAACTTAAGAAAGTAGTTTGAATAATGCTAATGCTGAAAATTGGCCAAGTTAAGGGTTATGATTTTGGCTTGGTAATTTGGCAAGGGTCAAAATGATGGTTCATTTGAGGTTGGTAAGTGGTTGAAAAGGGTAAGGGTTGAAAAGAGGTAATTATTTAAGAGAACAAATATGGCAAAAGGTGCAAATGGGTAAAGGGGCAAAAGGATAAATGTGATGAAAGTAAAAATGAAGTAAATGGGACAAATGGGATAAAGGAATAAAAAGAAGAGGTAAAGGGGTTATAGTTTAAGATTCAAGAAAGAATAGGCCAAGGATGGGGTTTAGAAGTTAATAGAGAAGATGCCAAAGGAGAAATAAAATAAAAAAACAAGGATAAATTTGAGATGGTTGTCGATGATGGTATTGTTGATGATATCCTAGAGTGATTCTAACTGAGCTTCGATGATTTGAATCTTTTCTCCTCCAAGATGAGGATGATCTCCTTCTCAAGTGGATAACCTCCTCTAAAAACTTGCAACAAAATGTTAATAATAAAAAATCTTAATTTTCTACTTTCCAACTTCACCCTGGGTGAAGGAAAGGGGGGTATTTACAAGATTTGTTATGAAGAGTCATGCCAAAAGAGGAATAATAGAGGTATGGTACCATTTTCTATGTGGTGTATGAATTATTCAAAATGAGGTCGGTGGGGATTCCCACTTGGGTTAAGAAGTCAAAAATGGGTGCCCTTTGTCTTAAAGAGGTAGGTATCTTATTTTGGAGGCTAATTTCATGTAAAATACATTTTGACTAATGGTACCTTGAGGAGAAATTCACCATATTTCAATGGGGGCCCTTGTGATGCTTAAATGAGGTCATCAAGCACTTTTGGAAGGGTGATAGGTGGGGTATGATGTCCCACATCAAGACACATCTCTTCTAAGCCATGTCACTTGCCATATCACCTCCCAAATCACCTTTCATGTCACTTTCCATGTCACATGCTATGCCACTTGCCATGTCATCATCAATAGTGATAGTGGGTCCCATAATGAATAATGATATTGAATAGTACTTTTGAATAGTAATTTCAAATAACATTTTTGAATAGTATTATGTGACTAGGAAAATAGTGATCTAGTTGGGTTAAGAAGGTTTAGGGGGTATTTATGGGGGTACTAAGGCATTTAGTCATTAAAAACAACAAGTGCATAGTTTTCTAGTATCTACAACTATTCCCCCTCATCTAATACTTTTTCATGAACCCTTTTAGAAATGGGTTGTTGATTTTGTTAGCCCCATTACTTCAAATAGGAGGTATAATGATGTGTGTTATATCATTATTACCAGTAATTACCTCATTCATTGGGTTGAAGCAATGCCAACTTGAGATTGTATTACTTCTACTATCACCATATTTCTTTGGGAGAATATTATTACAAGGTATGGATGTCTATTAAGCTTGACTAGTCATCATAGAACTAATTTACTTAACAAGACAATCCACATAATTTTGGTTGAGTTCATGATTGTGCACCACTAGACTACACCTTATCACCCTCTCACCAATGGTAGAGTTGAAGCTTTCAATAAAATCTCAAGTCATACATTGATGAGGATTTGTAATATTGGTCGTACTGACTGGGATGATCATGTTTATATAATATTATGGGCATATTATACCACATATAAATGGTTGAAAAAGAGTATTCCTTTTAATATTGAATTTGGTGTTGAAGCTATTCTCCTAGTTGAGTTCTTTTTACCTTTTTTTACATATTACACACATTGGTTGATTGGATGATGAAGAATATTTGAAAGTGTGCTAGAATGCTTTAGTACAGTTGGATGAAACCCATTTTCTAGGGAATTAGAGTTAAGGAGTGGAGAAAAAAAAATAGAAGGCTTGGCATGATGGACATGTTAAGAATACGAATTTTTCCATGTGTATGCATATGTTGGTTTATAATTATAAGTTCATGTGCCATTCGGGAAAACTTTGCATCCATTAAGATAGTTCATTTATTATTCATAGTATGCATCTCAAATGCATGTGTAAGTTGAAGAGGTTAGATGTCCAATTCCTTCCAAGCCATTTTAATGGTAGTTAGCTTCACCCCTATCATTCCAAGTGCTGTTTCCATCTTATTAATAAGGCATATAACACTATTTTAGTTTGTTTTTCAATAAAGTGTGGCATTGGTTGCACACATTTTGCTTAGGTTTAGATCAACACTTGGTTTTTTTTTTTAATCATGTCATGGAGGACCACAAACATATTTTAGTGTGGGGCAAGAAGTGTGAATGAAGTAAAGCTAGAAAATGCAAAATAAACGGTGGAATGGAATGTGTGCATATAAGGGGCACATAAGTGGAAGTGCATAATGACAAGTGGATACGTAGGATGCAATGTGTAACAATGATGAGAAGTTAATATAAATACAATAGGTTCCCACCTTGGAAATGGAAAATTTAAATTTTTTTATAGTTGTCATAAACTTCAATAAAATCATAGGATGGGATAAATGCATTAAATATGATAAAAAAATAAGTATAATGGCAAGTGTGCCAAATAAACATCTTGGTGATATTGTTAGAAGCATTAGTGAGTGACATGATGATGAGTTCATGGAGAAGCAAATGCAGATTACCCATTGAACCTATAAAAGGTTAACCAATCATAATTTTAACACTTTAATATTGCTATTTCATGAATTTATAGAGCCAAACATAGTGTTTTTTTAGCTACTAATGGAGCATTTATTTAATTTTAGTGACCAATTCAAATATTTTGGAGTAAGGCAATCATCATGAATAGATAAATTGGTGGAATATGATTGGAGAAGTATATTTGAGGGAATTATAGGTTGCATGTGTTAGTGCTACCATTGGAGGACATTGAATCAGGAGAGTTGAGGGAATTGGAAAAAGTAATCATTTATTATTTTAGGAGGGTCAAATGGCCACATCTAAACTTTGAGGATCCTCAAAGGATGATGCATCCAAAGAATAAGTCTCAGTGAAGTGAGCTCTTGTATGTGATTTATGAGGAAGAAGAGTATGAGGGCACAAGAACATAATTGATTTTGATAAGAGAAGAAGTACGTAGTGAATCAAACATGAAAGAAGAAAGATTATCATAGTATATCGAGAGAAAAAAACACTAAAGGATCCAATATGGCACATAATTTGAATAATAAAACAACACCACCCCCACACCTAGTATTGATCAAAGAAATTTATTATCATGAGTTGGTGTTGTGCACAAAAAAGTGGGAGTCTAATGTGTTGACTTGACAAGTATTTGACTACAATCACTACCAACTAAGGAATGAAATAGAGTTATAGTGTAGTTATAGGGTTGAGTAATAGAATACAAAAAATTAGTTTATCTATGATCTCACTATTTTCAATAGCATTAGTGATGCTGAAGCTTTTTAGCAATTCAATCTACCTTACTTTAGGAAACTCATGGAGCTTGTAAGGTTTATTATCTCACACATACACGAAGATTACTTTTATTTTTTAGGGCATAGGATGAAGATCACTACCTAGATAGTTAGTAAAGTTATAGGTCTGAAATGCTCATGCACTAACCTTAATGGATATTTGGAGTGTCAAGAAGAGATAGAGAAACATTAGTGGTTCTTGAGTACAAGAAGCAAAGTCATGCAATGTATATAGCTAGTTTTCAATATCCCACCCTTTAGGTAGTTGTGGACTTGGTTATGAACAATATTAGAGGCATAGATAGATGGAATGAATTAGATATGGTAAACTTATATATATCCTACTAGATAACCCAAGGGGTTAAGTATAATTATTCCCAATATTTTAATAAGTAGATTATTACAGATGCAAAGAAGGCCCACTACCTGTCTAATAAAAAATATACTTGGGGCATGATTATTTTATTATTGGTATTTGATGAAATTAGTATGTTAGAGTAAAATAGAGGTGAGTTGAAGTGGGATTACCCTCCAAAAAAAAAGTCTTTGTCCAAGAGGTTTAAAACATTCACATGCCCTGACGCTATTACCCCTACTCATAAGTCTAAGATGAAGGGATGGTATGATTGAATGAAAGAAGGTTTTGGGAATGAGTGGTATATTACTAAGGACTTACCTAAGTATATAGGATACCAAACCCAGTTTACAGTAAAATAACACTTTTATTTAGCAAGCATATGGATGAACCATTCAGATGACTTGTTTGGGTGGATCAAGCTATTATATGATTTTATTTATAGGTATTTTATGAACTCTATAAATAGAATATAGGATACATGCCCCATAAATATTGATATAAAAAATATTTGCATTAAGGCACACTCTTTTCCAAATGTATGTGTATTTGGAGAAGAAAGCCTATAGATGAAAATTCAAATCAGATAATATCGACATCAAATCCCAACAAATCCTAGTTAGGGACTCAATTCATTTGTTGTTTTATATATTGAAGCTAATGAATAATACATTAGAGAGTGTTGAGGATAGGAAATAAACCATTCCACCCCTACTAAAGATTAGAAGGCACTAGAAATAGAAGAGGTTGGGTCATGATGCCAACATGAGTACACATACAAAATAACCTAAATGTCAAAGGACTACCCCTTCACCACCAAGAGATAACATGCTTGTAGGTCAACCACAAGGCCCTGATTCTACTATGTAGACATATTTTATTATAGAGAAAGATAATTTAGCACCTAATGATGGGGAATATTAATAGAGAGTGGAAACTCTAGAAGCAACACTAGAGAGGGGACCTTCCCCTAACAAATAAGAAGAACAAGATTCCACACTAGATATGAAAAAGAGCCCTCACCAATGCATCATGAAGAAACCACCCTTGATGACACATAAGTGGATGTTGGGAGTCCCACCAGTGAATAAGGGAAAAATATAAACATAACTTTGGGCATGGGTGACCTTGACGCCAATACAAGTCACCAAGAAAAGGAGTCACATGTATAAATTCTTTAGTACGATCCCTTTAAAGGGAAAGAACCTATTGATGAATCTATATAGTAAAGGCCATTAACTACTAGTGAAACCCCTTCCATTTTCTCCCAATATCAACATGATGTACTAGAGAAGAACTTGTATCTGTGGGAATATTTCCCTAAGGAAGACTCGACCAAGAAGACTTGATGAGAACTTTCTTTTTATAATGATATACATATAATGAAGAGCGTAATTGTGAACTACCTATGGATATTACTATTTTATCATTTGGAGAGGCGGAACTCCTTGATATAATTTGGATGGATCCTTGATAGTGTAAAATGTCTTAGGCAAACACAACCCTTTTGAAATTTCCTCATGAAGTGACATGGCAAAATGCCTTACATGAATTTGATGTGAAATAACTTAAGAGAAAGCTTCAAGAGGTCAATGCTCTCTATCACAATGAGTGTGTGGAAAATAAAAATCTTGAAGAGAGTTAGGAGATCTCAAGCACTAGCTAGAAAGAACAACAATAGCAAGAGTGAAGATCCTAACATTTTAAAAGTCTAATTTGGAGCAAGATCTGGCCCTTGTAGATGGAATTCCTCTTGCTATAGAGGCTATTGATAAATTAAGAACCTTAGTGGAGTTATTATTGAAAAAATATAAAGACTAGACCAATCCTTAAGAAGAGTAAACTTGGATGATGGAGTAGTTAACTGAGGCTATCAAAGTGTGTAATATATTTTTGACTAGAGTGGGTGATATGATTCCCATCCTTGATGGGGTTTTTGTTAAACTAGTATGGTCGATAAAATTTTTGGAAGCAAGGTTTCAAGTGAAAGAAATTCAATTCCAACTGGCTGAGAGTGCATTAAAACTAAAAGATAGAACTGAGTGCACCAAATCATTTCAATATGTGAAGGTCCTACAAAATAAAATAAGTTCTCATCATCAAGAATTGAACACTAGTTTTATAGTGAATTGAAAATATGTTTTTATAGAGATTACTTCATTGGAGGACATTCATAAGGATTCTTCTACATCACTTGAATATTTAATCATTTAAGTGGATGAATTTTTGGAACAACCCAAGGATACTAAGCAACTTAAGGAAATAGGTGAAGAAATCAATTCTAAGCTCTAGAATGCATTGAATTGTTGGGAGGAAGTGAAGAGATAGGTTGCACATATAAGACCTACATTTTTACCAGCAGAGGGACCTGGGCATAATGCATAGTCTAGGATAGACTATTGACTTAGTGTGGGATGATTTTGGGCCATCAATCTTGAATTAATTTAGCTAAGTACTTTTTTAAGATAGTGGCATGGAAGGAAGCATATGTTAGGAAATAGAGATTTTACATTAGTGAATCTGAGTATTTACCAAGAGGTAAATAATAAGTTTGATATTTACCGAAAGGTAAATAGTAATTAGTTAGTATGTAACTATAGGGTTAATATGGTAAGATTGTATTAGTTAGAATATTATATATTTGAGATATATATATATATATATATATATATATATATATATATATATATATATATATATATTATTTTTCTTAATTAGAGGGATTTGGGTGAGAGAAATTAGGGGAGAAGTTATAGGGATAAAATTCCTATATATTTGTATTATGTCCTAAATGTTGATTAATTAGAATAGATAGCAGAATATTTGTGTATTAAAAAATTTCTCTATGTGTATATTTTCCATTATTTATTACATGAGTTGATTCCTTGCATAATCTACCCCAATTGTCATAATTGGTATCTGAGTAGTGCCGATCTCTATAATGGAAGAATAAGAAATTATAAGGGGTAGTTGCACAGAGCTGTGTCCCTAAGGATGAGAAAATAATAATGTGCAAAGGGTTTAATGATAAATGTTGAAGTAGTTTCTTTGTTTTAGTATTAGCTTAGATTGAGAAATTTGCATTGAACACTTGTGGACAATAGGAGATATAGTGCTTTGAATAGATCTATTGCCACCTCACCATGTAGTATCAATATTTTACATTATTTTATGTGAAGCAAAATTTTGTTTAATAAATTATCCAATATTCTACTACAAACTCACTAGCTAGATCACATAGTGCAGCCAATTCATCGTTAGTCTTGGTCATTTGGAAAAGAGAATAAATTTTTATAGTCATGTCCATGAAAATTTACAATAGATCTATTTCTCCACCCATCATCCATTCTATTTGGTGTTGTGCATAATAAACATGTCAAATCTAGCATATTATTTACTTAAATTAATCACCGTATAATCTTTAACATTTATATGTTGAAGGATTTACATTAATTTATAGTTCTAAGTGACTTTACTTTGTTGTGACTTCTCCACCTACTATAGATCATGCATACAACATCAATCTTTATGCCCTTATGTTTGTAATCATTTTGTGGCTACACATAAAATTCCCTACCACCATCAATTTATCTCCTATACATCACCTAGCTATGCATCATGATTGATCTATCTACACCATGTAGTTTGCATCATTATCATGATTTATTGGTTGTTGACTTTGGAAAAAGTATTTATAGGTATAATCAAAATATGTCTTGAGTTCAAGTCATTATTTTTGTTTATCTTTATATTGATCCATTTAATTAGTAAGTTTTTAAACATTTTTTAAAATAGTGTCATTATTTAGTATTTTAATATATGTCCAAGGTATTTAGATTAATCAAATATTTGATCAGTATAAGTAGTGTTTTATTAAAAGTCTTCTATTATGAGTCATTTTTTTGTTTTTAAAGTGTTAGTTTTAAGTTTATAATCTTTATGTGTCAAAGTATTTAATATTATGGTCATTAGTCGATTGGTCATGCAAATAATAATAAGTCCATTGTCAAAAGACTTTATAAATTGTGTGATGAGTCATAATTTTAAATTTGTCATGTAAATAATAGTCATGTTAACATTGTTTTATAGGTTATGTAAATTTTTTGTGAGTGTCAAAAATTCATCAAAAATTGAGTCATTATTATCACAAAGTTTAGAGTCAATTTTTAAATGTGTCAAGAGTGTTAGTCATTTTGTCAAAAGTCCTATAGAGTCAAAAATTATAAAATAAAAAATTTGTCTTATGGATGTATTTTATCTTGTATGTGATGTCTAAAACATGAGGGGGTTCCAATTTCTATGAAAGAAACCAATAGAGAACCTATCAAAACCATCAAAGCATCTCAAAGACATATTTGTTGAGTATGTAATGAGCAATTAGAGGTTGGAGGATACACAAAGGATGGAGATCTTTCAGTGACCTCTCATCAATCGCCAATGATGGGGTTGCACCAATGATGTGGTGACATATATAGTATGGCATGTTTTCTATTTTTATTGTGTTTTATGAATAAGAATAGAAGAATAATGCATGTTCATGTAATGTAATCTATGTGAAATTTTAAACATGATTCCCTAATGTGAAGATATTGTGAAAGAAAAAAAGCACCAAGGTAAGTCATTTCATGGATCTTGAAAGGGTTTATGGTATATATCCAAAAAACCACCAGGAGGTGAACTATATATTTAAGGAGGTTCCTATTCATGTCAAGTTTTGTGTTAAACCTATAAAACAATGGGAGGAGTGAGGCTCTCTTTATATCAAGGTCATGAGCCAAATAGGGCATGCTACAATGGGTGAGCATACAATAGATAAGAGTATGAATGTTTTTTCACCATGTAAAAACTATGGGGGGGGGGAATGTTAGTAAATCTAGGTTTTACATTAGTGAATATGAGTATTTACCAAGAGATAAATAGTAAGTTTGATATTTATCAAAATGTAAATAGTAATTAGTTAGTGTGTATCTATATGGTTGATACAATAAGCTTTTATTAGTTAGAATATTATATATTTAAGATATATTGTTAATAGGTTATAACAATATATCTAAATAGTACTTTGCTTAATTAGAGGGATCAAGTGAGATAAATTATGGGAGAAGTTATAGGAATAAAATTCCTATATATTTGTATTATGTCCCAAATGTTGATTAATTAGAATAGATAGAAAAATATTTGTGTGTTGAAAAATTTCTCTATGTGTATGTCTCCATTATTTATTGCATGAGTTGATTCATTGCATAATGTACCATAATTTTCATCATCATAGGCATGGGAGAGACACAAAGTGGAGGACCATGGTGTGGAAGATCATGACATAAGAGACCATGACATAAAAGAGCAAGTCAGATGGAATAAAAAATTATGAAAAATAGATAACTTGATAACATAGGACTCAAATATTAGCAAAAGACTTGGGAAAGGCATGGGAAGTGGAGACAGTTGGGGGATAGTTCACATGAATGGTAGAGAAGAATAGTTAGTCATGAATCTATCATTAGTCCATGGGAAGATAGGCAAATAATGATGAAGATCTAGAATAGAGAGAGCATATAGGGGAATTTAGGCCTGGGTCCTTAGGAATTCATTGTAAATGACTTACAATGAATCATTATTGTTAATGGTTATTGGCGAGTCATCTTTTTTTAATTACTTCTATAACTTAATGGTTGAGGTGAACCATGTATAAATACACCCTTTTTTACTTAGTATTGTTGTTGATAATTGTAATCTTGGAGTCATTATAATCTTGGATATGGCATATCAATGTAATGAAAGGAAGCTTATGTATTGATGAAAGACTTATGTAATTTGTTCATGAATATAATGGACTTATTACTATTTTGTTATTAGTTTATACCCAATTTATTTTTCTATTTTTAGTTAAATAGGAAAGGAATAGTTAAGAGTTAGACATGCAACTAAGTGTAAATTTAGAACTAGGTGCTTATTCGAGTGCCCTAACTTAGGAAAGTAAATAAACACACCTTCAAAAGATAAAACTAATGGGAACTAGCCTTAAGTTTCATGCTTTAGGTGAGCACATGAGAAACTTTTCTTGCATGATGTGCTAGAGTGCTAGCTCATTGAAACTCTTGTTTTCTTAGGTTCACAACTAGGGAAAGGATATTCTAGACTAAAGGAAAATAACCCAACACTTTTTAAGTCAACAACATGTTTAGTTATGAAGATCAACATATAATAATATTATTATCTTATCAGTACCTATCCACCATGGTCTTCCTAGAAAATAATTATAAACAATCCATATAGATTTCAAATAAGATAGGCTTAAAATGAAAATTTTACTTGAATCTATATTATAATGCATTTATTCAATCCAAACCTATCTAGTTTTATATTTTAAAGTTACTCACCCATATAATATATCTTTAAAAAGTGCTCACCCATATAATCACATAGTAATACACAAATCTTCTCCACATTTCAGATCATTGATTCATACTTATAAGATACTATAATTATTACCTAGATAGTTGAGGTTATTTCAATGGTATACATATACATGTAGTGTCTAGGCACATTCAACATATACTTTTTAAATTCATAAGTCTCCACTAGGTCAGTATAGACATGTTTCATAAGTTAGTCATAATGATAAATAATGAAGAGTCATATATAAATAAAAAACACTCCTAAGGTTATATTCACTTGGTTGTCACCCTAAGAATCACTTAGAAAATTGAAGAGTCAATTAGAACTCTCTTAAGATATTATTAAAAAAACATACACATCTAAAAAACCCTCAAAGGATTAGCCACAAAACCAAGTCTAAATACATGAAATTCAAAGTTGTAGGTTGTTGAGAATCAAAGACCAAAACATTGAATTGCATTCTATATTATTCATGATGTTGTACACCTACATACGTGAGAGAAATATGTGCAGTTTGATCCATCTTTGGTGTATCATAACATAGGAAACGTTCATCTATTCAAAAATGAGTGGTTGGGGTTGTCCATCCCAAAATATTATGCCTTTTTTCAATGGCATCTTGTATTTAAAAGTATAATTATGGTTTGTATGGAAGGATAAGGAAATTAGATTTCAATGCATAGGAACTAAGGTGTGCAAACACATGAAAAAATTGTAGCTACATGCATAGGGGTCTTAGGAGTTAAATATGCACATAATGCATAGGGACACTTTTGGTAACCACTAGAAAATACTAGGGTCAATATCTATTGATGGCATCCAAAAAGGCCTTCAACATTTATTTCAGGTTTGAGTAGTAGACAAAGTAATTACTATGCATCTCCAAGTACATATATACCTTATGTGAACTACAAAAAACTAAAATCAGCTAAATACATCTCTCTACTCTTGATTTATTTATTTTAAATTAGAATAATGTGACATCTATATTATGAATTTGAATTCAAATTATAATTTATTGACAAATTTTACATTGTCTAATTATTTCCTAGATTTCTAAAATTTTATATTTCTTAGGTGTAAAAAAAGTAAAACATTTTGGTGAACCAAAATATTGTTTTGAGCATGAAAAATCCTATGTGTCCTCCTACATTAGGGGTTAAATTTATTCATAACATTTCATACTTTTTCTCAATTAAGGTTTGAATTTCTAATTTCCCCTTTAGGTGCCTTTTGGACATTAAGAATTCAATTTTTTATTATATACTATATTTATAAACAGTAGGATTTATTGTTTTACCTTATATTAGGTTAAGGACTTGTGGTTTTATTTATCATTTTCTTAGGGTTTGGATCATTTTACATGCTTTTGAATCCTTAAAACCCTATTATGTCTCATCATGTAGACTCTTCACTTTTTACACATGTTGTGCATTGTAATCACACCAATGATTAGACCAATGTTGACATAGATGATAATGATGTGAATGATGGAAATTATTATGTGAATCCTATAAAATGATATGTTTATAATGATACTAAATATGAGTATGGCAATGATGTATCATTATACAATGGTAGAAAATGATAAGTGGGTCAATTTAATGTCATATAAGATACTAGTTTTCCTTCCCCTTTTATGGACCTTTATAATAGTTATAAGGTAGAACAAGAACATAGTAAAATGTAATCAACCAACATTATTCTTGAAACTATTAATCTTATGAATAATAAACATCAATGTTGTTTCAATAAAACAAAATAATGGATAGATGACACACATGTTGATGAAACAAAAAACTAATAAAATAAATTTTCAATAGTCATAATTTTCTCATAATTTATTGGGCAATAATATTTATTGATTCTTCATGAATGAATTTAAGAATTACATAAAAATATTTAAATAAATTTCAACTTGAATTAGAGTTGATATGTAAAATTGAAATATTAAAAGAAATAAATAAACTACCTAGAGTTAATTGACCTTGTTATTTTTAGTAATTTATACTTTTAGCAACATTTACGTGTAACCTCAGATGAACCTACAAATATCCACTTATTATCTGCACACTAAATTCACACTAATAGATGAATGTCAACTCATATTCATGTTCAATTGTAAATATATATAATTTTTTAAATTCTAAAATTGTCAGAAAAATTCTAGAATGTAATTTTAAAACCTTAGATAGACACTTATGGCCTTCAAAATGTATGTAAATTGATCCTAACTAGATATCAAAGGTTATGGTTGCATTTTCCTCTATGATATCTTCATTTAAAAAAAATAAGAGCTTAAATGGGTTACGATATAAAAAATTATGGTGTTTGAAAAATAGGTGTCTAAATCACATATTGATTCTCATGTTATTCAATATGTTTTTATACCTCATAATTAAATGGTTTTTATGATACAATGTCTTGAAATGATTCATCTATTAATTTAAAAAATGATCATGTTACTAAAAATTTCATAGATAATCACACTTGTAACAAATTTTTTATACCCATGTTTAAGATAGATGGTGATGTCAAACCTATGAATGAAAGTTTCTTATATATAACCATGTCTATTGTATACACATAAAATTTTACATGCTTATAAATTACTAACACTTCCTCTTGCAGTGAATAGTCAAACATCAATCTCCCTGAGTTCATTCCTTAAAGGGTGAAATAAGAAAAGGGTAGGAAATATAATGATGTTTTGTGAGAGATGTTTATACCTATATCATGATAAAATAATTCCTAATAAAAATTCAACTTCTTAAAATTTATCTTTCCACTTACCTCATTATATCCTATCTTACTCAACTATGTCAACTTCCTAATATCTTACAACATCGGCCATGCTAATACCATCTATTTTATGCATTTTCGCTTCATACACTATATCAACTAGTTTGATGTAATTCTAAGCCTATTTTCTAACATTAATATTATATGGGCCTAGTTGATACCATTTAGTTTCAATAAACATATTTCAACTGTATCGACCTAGCTAATACCATCAACTTAGTATTTAGTGTTGGTTTTAGGTATTAGACAACTATATATAAGGGTCATATTTCATTCCAAACATATCATATACACTCTATTTTATCTTCTTTAATTCACACTTCTACCCTAAGTCACATTTTTAGGATTTAGGTCTAAAATATTATCTTGTGGAAGTCTTGTATATTTGCTAGGAGAACCTTTGTTTGTTTAGAGCTCTTTGTCCATCCTTTGACGTCTTCACAACCATAACATATCTTTTAAAACTCCACTTGAGCCAAGGGGAGATTTATGCTCAATGGGTCTAGTCCAAGATAAGTATTTATATCCATGTAATATTTATTTTAATTACTTAGTAGATTAGATGTTGATTGTTACTTGTTGCTTAGTGAATGAATGTGTTTGTATCCTTGTCTATCTACACCGAATAATTTGGTGTAGCTATAGAATTTCTTAGACTTTCCATATTATTTTTTATGTTGCCTTGACCCCCATTTTTTAATCATAGAACCTTACACTTTATGATCATTTTAATACTTTCCCATTTAATTTATTTTATGAGCATAACCTCTTTAAGTTTATCCTCTTAAAAGGAAACCCTAGAATTATTTTTTCCCACTTATGATAATACCTATAGTGGAACCATATATTATCCATATGGTTATCCCCTTTCTGACTATTATTATGATGATTTTTTCATTCATAGTTATCTTCCCATTTATGAAGATCCCTATGAGGACCTTGTTGACATCACTTTTGACACTTATAGCATTGATGAATATCTTCATGATGATCTTTTTCTTTATGACCCTAATTATCCTTATTATAGGGGAAAAAACTCTAAAGTTCCTCCCTATGATCTTGATGATACTTACACTTATATTTATGAGGAGACTCATTATCCCACCTTCACTAATTTTCACATGGTTGAAAATCAATATCATAATTTTACCATCTATGATGATTACTTTGTTGAAGGTCAAGACCCTAGTATGATAGTGGATGTTCCCATTGATGATGAATTGTTTGATTTTATTATGTTTAATTACAAATAAAAAAATGTTGATCATGGTTTCATTGATGTCTGCCCGCTGTATAACCCACCCTTAGATGGCCTTATAATGATGATTCATCAAACCTTATCTGACATTCAACCAATTTTTTTAGTTCATCAACTTATGAAGAACATCCAATCCAAATGCCTACCACATGATGCATTATAGGTGATTATGATATTCAAACATATATGAACCTTCATAACTATCATGTTTATTCTTATCTACCTAGATTAACACCAATACTATTTTTTCCCAAGGGTATCATCCAACCCGATACCATTGATTTTCACTTACCTATAGTCAAATATAATGGACATAATAAAAAATGTGTTGATATAATTATTTTTCCTACATCCAACTACACTATCCATGACCCAAAATGTTCTGATAATTTTTTTTCATCTAGTTCACTGAATTGTCCATGCCACAAAATTTGATGATATAGTTCTCTTTGATTCACCACCCAATTACATGGGTAATGACATGTAATGTATTGATAGAGTTTAATTTTATTGAATAGACTATATCAACCTGATCAATACAATCAATTTCAATTTTTTTATTACATTACATTGACTTGGCTAATACAATCCATTTTAGTTCTATTTAATTAGACTCTATCGACTTGACCAATATAATTCCTTTTATGCATGTTTCATCATATTTTTTTGATCTATCAAATATAGTCAAATTTAGTTCTATCTCTTTAGACAATATTGGCCTTACTGATACCATATATTATAATTTTATATCACATCCTAAAGATTATGACATTTCTCTATGCCACATTTCCTATTGTAACATCGATATACACATATTTTGAGATCATTTCTAAGCTTGTAAATGTTGAGGTTAAATATATTCCACCTATATCCCATAGGTTGGGGAATTTTGTGATGCCTATCCTATTATTATCACACATTGGGGAATCTTTTAATGCCCATTATTTTATTACTACACATAGTGGGGAACCTTGCACTACCCATATTTCACCCTTTGGTGTAGCTTTCAATGCCAATCTTTGATCTTATACATCTATTTGGGGAATATTACACTACCCATTATAATTGTCTTAGATTATTGATATAGCATCTTTACCATGAGGTACCAACCAAGAACCTTTCATACATTAAACTTAAGAAAATTTTCAAGACATATATGCCCACATTTTACATGCTCTTCTTCGATATAACCATTAGCATAGATTTTGCTTGTTATTTAGTCTCATATTTATTTATTTTTATAAATTTCACTTGCTCATTATTTTATATGAATATTTTACTTATTTTATCTTTTAGGATGACTATTTACATTCCCCCTCTTTTGGGATGATTTACTTTCATCATTACTTCTATTTTGGTTCTTTGGTAATTTTACTTTTCGCACTAGATTCTGTTGTGGTTCTTAGGTATCACATTTGGGTTTAATAGCATTTTAATTTTAAAAATATCATCCCTTTTGGTTCTTAGGTATCATGTTTTTTATTTTATTTTAATCACATTTTTATTATTTTAGCCTTAGTTTCCTTGTGATTCTTTGGCCCTCATTTACTTTACCCTTATTTTGGGATGATTACTAATTTTATTAATGCTTGTAATAGATCCCTTGTAGGTAATTACACATTCCATAGTGACACAAATATCATAGCATAGACCTTGTCCCTTTTGAAGCATTTTTTCCCTCCTTCTGATCAACTATAAGCATATTCATCATTGTTTCACCTTTATTACATGGATGATTATTCCACAATCACTATATTTCCATTCTATCCTTACAATTGAGTCACATGTAGGTTAGTTTTGATTTCACAATTGCATGTGGGAAATTATAGGATTATTTAGACACCATGGTCTTTTTTTTCCTCTAGTGACCAAACATAAGCTCTCTCACATTAGCTATTTATTTCATATATGTTTAGTTCTCCAAATCCACTTGGAGGAGGTAAAAAATCCAAAAGAATTACTAAAAAATAAAATCAAATGTTAAATTATATCTTAAAAATTAGATCACACCAAAAGATGTGATATTTGATCAACACATATGTTATCTTAGTCGAAGCTCAAACTTGATAATTGGCCTCATGATAGAGCCAAGGTCCATTGGCATGTGGTAAGCCGGTAGAATAAATAGGAGGTCTCAATTTATCATTATATCATTATGCCTTCCTAAATTTGAGTGCCATATATATTCTCACATAATAACCCAACCTTCATAGTAGGTTGATGACTCTATAAGGGGTTTTGAGGAGTAGGGAACATGTGAGAAAGTATGATCATTTTAATTTTATACATATAACCTTCATGGGATGATATTTTTACTTCACTTATTATCCCAAGCTTTGTGTTTACTAGTCAGAGTATCTTATAGCCTTGAAGGTAATAGTTCTTATCTTTACCCATTTATCTAGTATGTCTTATGCCTGTTAAATATTTTTAGACCACCCTTGTGGCACATTTCATTCATTATTTACATCATATCTTCCCCACACCTCCTTAATGGGTATTGATTTTATATTATAACATACTTTAACACATTTATATCACAATATTATCATACTTACACCTCTTGACTTTTAGTTTGTGAGTTGAACTGCAATACCTTGGAGAAGACCATGCATTTTTCCCAAACATTGATCACCATTTCTTTCCACACCATTGCATTATTATACTAGTCATGTCTTTAGGTGATTAGAGTTTCTTACATCTCATTTCAGAGCAAGCTCTATGTCTGAGTTGTCATTATTCAGACCTTTTCAATTATCATTCATGTTATTATTTTATTTTTGTATATTTCACTTATGTTATATAGGAAATTTTGGATACTTGCATGTTTTTTTAAAATTTTGACTTGACATGTTTGTCCTACATTTTGAGTTACATCCATATTTTCAATCCTTGATGTTCTCTTTGTGTTTATTTAACATGAGATTACATTTAATTTAATTACATATCTTTGTTTAGTTTTACTTACATTGAGATTTAATTTAATTACAATGTTTTACATATTTTATCTTATTTTTATGTGTTTTACATTAATGTTTATCATTTATCTCACCATTTTTCATCTTTTGTTTGTTGATCTAGTTACTTAAGATGTCATTTTTCACCATCTTAGATTTTTTTATTTTTTACCACGCATTTGCTCATATTTTCTATAAAATAATAAAATATACATCATCATCCTTAGAATTACCATTGTTAACCTTCAGTTAGTTACCAAAATATTCTATTTTTTATCCATGACTTTGTTTCCATAGGTCCTTCTCATAAACTAAAAAAAGACTTAGAATATTCATGAGAAAGAGAATATTTAGATGCAAAAATAATATTTTTGAAAAAAATTATAATTTTATATTATTTTTTCATGTTTGCCTCTTGTTCCACTCATTGGGAACCTTCCATCATCTTCTACACTTGCATATTTTTCTATGATCAAGAAGTCAAGTGAAGCTACATATTTTGATTTTATTTAATTTTAGTTATTATTGCATTTCATTTTAGTTAGATTATTTATTGTGTTGCTATGTATTTCCCACAACACCATCCCATGTTACACTATTGTGACATATGTATATACATAATATTTTACATCCTTGTCCCTTATGGATACTTTCTTTTTTAGTGACTATTCAAGAATTGAATTCATTGAGAGCATGTCTTAAAGGGTGTAAAGGGAAAGGTGTGGGAAAGATCATGGTGATTTAAAAGAGATGTTTTTACATATATCATGATCATATCATTACTACTAACAACTCATTTTATTCAAATTTGTCTTTCCACTTACCTGCTTCCATCCTATCTTGCTCAACTATATCATTTTTAATATATATTATGGTATTAGCCAGAATGATACCACATGTTTTATGCCTTTTCCCTTCCTATACCATATTGATCAACTAAATACAATTATAAGATTGTTTTATGAGATTCATATTATATCGGCTTGAATGATACCATTTAGTGTCATCTAACATTTTTCAAATTTATCACCCTAGACAACATCATCAAATTAGTATTTAGGATTGGTTTTGGGTATTAAAAAATCTATATATAAGGATAATATTTCATTCCAAGTATATCATATACACTCTATTCACTTTTAATTCACCTAAAATTTTGATCTAAGTCACATTTGGAGGAGTTAGGTTTATAATATTATCCTAAAAAAGCTTATCTTATGGAAGTATTAAAGATTCAATAGGATAAACTTCATTGGTATAGAGCCTTTTGACCTTCCTTTGAAATCTTCAGAACCAAAACATATATTACAAAGCTCCATTTGAGCCAAGGGGATATTTATGCTTAAGAGGTCTAATCCAAGGTAAGTATTTCCAACCTTATATTATTTCCTTTAATTACTTTGTAGATTATATGTTTCTTGTTTATTAGTGAATGAATGTATGTGTATCCTTGTCTAGGTTATCTCTACACCAAAAATGTTTATGTAGAGAAAGAGTAGATCCAAGGGTGTCCAGGGGTAGGGGCATGGGTGGGGACACTAGGGTGAAGGTCATTTCAGTTGTGTGGCTGTGGTGTGTCCCATTTTTTGGCATAAAGAGGCCGCGTAAACTTCCAATATCTACTCAAAATATCTTGAGTTTGGATCATTAATATTAATTAAAAAATTTGTTTTAGATTATATATAAAAATATGTAGTGCATATACATTTTTTCAATATTTTAAAAAATCACTAAATATTTTTAGAATTGATTTTGGAATTATTTTTTGATTTTTTTTTGTCACCTAGTTGGGGCACATTATTATACTTCTTCTTGTTTATACTTACCATATTCCATTCTAGGTTTCCTAGACCCCACTTTTTCAACCTTGGCACCTTACCATTTATGATCTCTCTAACCATTCCCATTTACTTTACTTTACTTTACTTACATAACTACATACATTGATTATTTGTAATTATTTATTTTCATAGAGTTTTAGTTAGAGTTATTTACTTATACCACAGGCTTAGGTTTTAGACCCCTTTCCTCTTGGAATTTATGACTTATTCAATCCTCTTCTATATATATGGATCCATTAGTCACTACCCAAATATTAAGTATCACAAGCTCTATTTTATTAACCTTATCTAAGTGGATCTATTAAGATAAGATAATTGTATGCTAATCCTAGCTTGTGGATACACCTACTAGTCATAAAGTGTCCATGATGCATGTAATGGCTGAACTCCAAAATTGATTTGTTGTGTTATCCTTAGAATATATGGATTATAATGTTAAATTTATTGTGATGTTATACAAGGACAACATATATTGTATAGAATATTTAATTAGTCCTACCCAAGATGATTTCTCACACCTTAATTTCACTCATGTGATGGATATTGAGATTCCTGTACCTACCTTTCTCACTTTGTTTCTTCACTTGAAAGACATGATCATGATGGAGTAGTATTGATAAATAATTTCCATTAAAGTTTAAATTTTGCTACCTCAGATTGGATCTACACCCTACCTAGTGGATACATATCTTATTTCTTAAAATTAGAAGAGACTTTCTTGTCACATTTCAACATTGATAAAGGTCCTAGGTTACCCTTAGATAATAATAAAAACCTTCAACAAGGGCATGATGACCCATGTAATATTACATTTTGAGGTTTAATATTACACATTTCTTGATATATCAAAAGGCAAGTAAATCAAACGGATGTTTTTACATGAGATAAGCATTTTTCAAAATAAGAAATAAGTTTTGGCACAAAATACCATTTTAAGAGTTGAAAAATGTTAGTGTAGGGTATTTATTTTCATTTTATTAGGCTTATTCCTACACTCATGTTTATTCCTACACTTGAGTTAGCTTGCTTAGGTGTAACTCTGTCATAAGAGTTACTCTTAGATTATTTCATTATAAGACTTACTCTTTGGTTATTCCATCATAGGAGATTGCCTATTATAAGCCTTTTGAGTCTAATCATAGAGGAGTTACTTACCTATCTCTCCCATTTATACATATCTTTATGAGTTATTATATATGGAGAGTGTTGGATCTTTGTGGTTACATGTTTTTTCAATTATCTCATTTATGTGATTTTAGTTACTTGTAGTTTGTTTATGGTTGCCTGCTAATTGCATTTTGAAACATTTTGTCTTGTATTTTATTTTGAGTGGCAACACATATCTATTGGATATTTTTTCAAAATATAGTCTAAAATTTTAATTATTCCCTAAAAAAGTCAAAATCATGTTTTAATATTTTAAAATAGCTTTGAGTTTAATAAAACATGTTTAATATCATTTTTTCGAAGTGGATGCACATGTGTTGTTGGTGGCTTTGTTTAGACTTAAAATTATTTTGGAATAAGTCCATGGTTTAATTTTAGTTCCATAACCTAGTTATAAGGCTATATTTGTTTTATCAACCTTAGTGCATTTAAATTTATTTGTTTTTTAATTTAAATGGGCTATTAATGATATGAACTTGTTATTGTAATAAATTTTGATCAGTAACTCATAATTGAGTGTCATTTTATTCAAAAGTGCATGATGTTTTGTGCACTATCCATTAGTCTAATTTATTTTGTAATCACATTAAAATTATAAAGTGCCAAAACATGGGTGTCTTGATTGAATCTAATTCCTCTTTAGGGGTAACGTTTTGGAAAAAATTGGTTTATTTTGGGTAATTCTAATGGCCACATAAAGTTCAAATTATGTTTGGTGTTAGGGGTGATGCCTCTCAACCCCACCCTATATCACAATATAGAACATGCCAAGTGATCTACCCCTTGAACCCACTAAGGGGTGCCACCCCTAGACCCCCACATTATGGCCCCTTGTTTAGTACTTCTAGTGTACTTTCTTTTGATTGTCAAAGATTAAAGGGTGAGGTTTGATATATCAGGTAGTTAGATCCCATCACAACAACATTTATATGTCTTATTAAGATTTGAAAATGATGCATTATTGATAGAGTCTGACATCTTCATGTTTCACTAGTTTTATTTTTCACTTGTGCTAATTTTGGTGTCATCTACACTGATAACTCATATTTGGAAAAAAATTTAGTAGCATCTGACATCCATTTACTGATATGTGTATTTGAACTTGTGCACTATTTTATCTTACCTATTTGGACACATTTCCAACTAAGTTTGACATTGAATTTATATTTTTGAGCATATTATATTGCTTAAAAACACATGGGGGGTCATTATTAATTTTATTGGAGGGGTTATTATGGGCCATACTTTATCTCTTATGTACAAACTTAATTCACACAACTTGTGTGCCACTTTGGTGAACACTACACTAATTTATCTTACATTATTAGACACATTATCAGCTAAACTTGACATCAATTCACTGCACGTGCATTATCACCTATGCAGTGTTTTCCTTAGTTCACTTCTTTAGTGTATTCTCTTAGTCATGTATAATCCACTTGAGAGATACAAACTGATGAGGAGGGTTAATTATACACTAGTGGTTTTTCTTAGAAAGACTAACTATGCTTCTTGGCATGCATATATGGAGCATTTGCTCATGAAAAAGAACCATACTCCATTCCTATATGGATATATTCCTACCCTACTAATTTAGATTAGTATAATAATTGGGATAACACTTGTGACAAGGTTCTTCGTCACTTATTGTTTCATGTTTCCATGCATCTTCATTATCATGTGAAATATAAATAATGTCCCTACACTATTTGGATCATTCTTCAGTCTCATTTTAGAGATCCTACTAAGATTTATATCACTCTTCTTCCACTTCATATTATCTCTTCTGATATTTTTTTACTCTCTCCTCCTAATTTTATATCTTGTGATGACACATTCTTGATGGATAGTTCTCTTCCTTGTATTGAGCTAACACTACAAGATGAGATTTTTTGAAACCTTATCCTATTGTAGATTCTACATTCATTCCTATACAGGATTTTGCTCTTCTAAATCCATCAAAATTTTGCATTTCAAAAGACTCTACTATTTTCAATGAGAGTACACCTATTGAGAGCATCGATGACTCATCTCTTCCTATGTATTATAATTCTTGAGTTGATGATCCATGCTCCACACTTCACATTGGAATTATTTTAGTGAGTGTTCCAAATTCTTTTAACATGTCTACTTCAGTGGCATTACATTTAATTCTTGTGTGCTATCTTTCCAGACCTATGCCACATGTCAGATTTGGACCACTTTTAGATATATTCATACTAATGCCTTAATATTCCATTGTGGAATGGGAATAATTTTAGTCCACACTTCATGTTTTTTCTTTGGCAAATGGTAGAATCATTATTCGATGCATATGGAACTTCTACAATATTTAGGTAGAGGATTTTGTTATCAATATTTGTCATCTTGTGAGCTATACTATGAGTGAAAACAACTTTAGCATCATATTTAAGGGGCCTTGAAAATATCTCTTCTTCATTTATCTCTTTTGGGGGGAGTTTTTCCTATTTTTTTATTTTTTTTTTCACTTTATGAGAATTACTTTGTACATGGGTACCTCATCATGCCTCATTACTAGGACCTATTTATTCTACCCATATAAGTCATGCTTACGAGGTGTGGGGGGTGTTAGTGTAGGGTATTTCTTTTCCTATTATTAGGTTTATTTACACACTCATGTTTATCCCTACACTTTAGTTAGATTACTTAGGTGTACTTCTATCATAGGAGTTTCTCTTAGATTATTCTATCATAGGAGTTACACTTTGGTTATTCCATCATTGGATATTGCCTATTCTAGGCCATTTGATGCTAATCATGGAGGAGTTATTTAGCTTTCCTCTTATTTTTACACCTCTTTATGAGTTATTTTATATGGGGAGTATTGGATATTTATGAATACATGTTTTTACAATTGTCTCATTTATGTGATTTTGATTATTTGTATTTTGTGTATGCTTACCCTATTTTTCCTTTGTGTTATTTATGTCTCATATCACTCATGGAACTCGAGCATTTTTTGACCTAGTGATCTTGGTGTAATCTTTGATAAAAAAATGGTTCAAAATCCATCCATTGGCATAAATTATGGAGGCGCATATGGGTGGATGCACAAAGTTGAAGGACTAAAAATAGTTCATTCTTAAAAAAACTATCCATGAATTATAAAGGAAAATTTTCATTTTAAAAATGACACACACCCTTTGAAAAAAATTCCCAAGACTTCATTTTAATAGTCTTGTAATATAAATCCTAAAGGGTACACACCCTTTTCTAAGGAGTGTGCACCCTATGCATTTCAAAGGGCATATATCCTTTATAGTGCATTTTTTTTGTTTTATGTTTAATGCTTGTACATCAATTGTTTTAAATTTTATTTAGTAAAATAAACATTTAAGTAATGTAAGCTTATAATTTAAATTTAGTTTACTAAATATAAGAATCCAGGGCCACTCTAGTTTTTCTAAAATCAATTCAAGAGTTGTAGGAGTTACTGTTTGGAATATAATATTTTAAAATCCAATCTAGTCAATTTTTAGTCATTTTTAGAATTTTAGAATTGGACATAAGGTTCTCTAGGTGTAAATGTTACACATGATGTCTATTTTTTGCAAACCAATGGTCATTTTATAGGTTTTTGGACCTTTCAAATTGATTTATGACATTTTAAAGAGTTTTAAGTGTACCAAATATGAATTTTAGGAACCTCACATCTCTCAAAGATAGTGAAAGCTGAGAGGATATTGACACATGGATTTGCATACATAACACATAATTTATACCATCTAAATTAACCCTCTAAAGTCACCTTTAAATCATATTAAATTCATATAAACTTTTATTTATAAAAAATTATAACTCTTAAGTTAGATTTCAAGTTGCATGAGGGAACTATCTGTAGAGGATGATAATAGTGTGTCTTTATAACACATGACTTTAGCAGGTGGCATTATGATGATCTTTGAGATGAGTTTAGGTTGATTTATGTCATGTCATTGAAGTGTATTTAGTAAATGATGTTTTAATATTATAATGAGTGATGATAAGATGTATTTATATGCAACATTAAGGATTATTTAAATCTAACATTGGTGCTTCATGTGCAACTATGCAACTGCATACACTTATCTTTTGCACACCTATAAGGATTATGTGTAAATCAATTTGGAGTCTTTTGTGATGCATTAATTGCATGTGTAAGAAAATATCACAACACTTTTTCATAAATCATCTTTATCCTAGAAAAAATATTTCACACTACCACATTTTTGTGAAACACTTCATTTTTGCATAGAGCCTCTTACACCTAATGGATCCCATCCCACATCTCATGCACCCTATGTAGGTAATTTTGTCACACTACATCCATGTGGCTTTATGTATGATAAAATATAGTTAATTGACATGTTAGGGAATCCCTTAGAGTATTTTTTTTAATTTTTTGGGTCAACTACTGCACACTTGGAAGAAGTTCAACCATTTTATGGGAAGAATATGAAAAGACTTACATACTTATACTTTTTGTAACTTAAGATAATTGTAACTTCCTTATTATATTTTGTGCATAAATATGTAACATATATTCATTCAAATTGAGGTTGATGATACACACAATCATAGTGATAAATAAAATGATTAAGTATCTAACCTTTCTCATATGCATTGTCACCTTTAGTCTAGGTAAATCAAAGGAAGTGTTTCCCCTCTTGATTATATGAATTTGTGTTCCTATCCTTATTATATAATTGATCATCTCTGTAATTTTAACCTATTGATTTCCATTGAATATAATTTGTATTTATTAAAAGTATCATTCTTTTGATTACTTGAATTTGTGTTAGTTTACTTTTTATAAGATATCACAACACACACACATACACACACTTCATAATTTCAAATCTTATCTCTAAGTCCAAGTTTGTCCCCTTTAGATAATATCGCATGCCCCATGGTGTGGATCATTTATATAAGATCATATCCATTTTATATACTTGTAAACATGTGAGCATAATAAGAGAAGGAAGGATTACTATTTTTATATGTTTGAACCTACCTATTAGAACACCATATCAGAAGTAATATGGGTGATGCCCAAAAGCAACCTAAGGCAGCCCAATACAACCAAAATATCATTAGGATGCCCTATAATCATAACATAAAAATATTTGGCTAATTATATGATTTTATGATGGATCTCATCCTAACACATTCAAAATCTCTCTTGTAACACTCTTAATACCATTTTTATTAGTTATATCAATTTTCAATTTATATTAAGGTTGTTGCACGTGTGTCTAGGGGGCTTGATATTAACCTATTTAAGTTCCTCATGTAACCAATCAAATAATTTATTTCACAAGTAAATCAAATAGGGCATATCAAGTCCAAATATAATAATTGTATTTAATAGGACTGATATGCCATATTTAAGTGCCACATGCGATAAATCAAGTGATTAGTTACACAGGGTAATAAAATAAGGAATCCCGAGTGTGAATTTGCATTAGGCTATCACATTAGTATTTAGGGGGATTCATATACCATATTTGAGTTCATTATGTAACTAATCAAGTGAATGGTTACACAAGGCACTCAAATAAGGAATATTGAGTCCAAACTAATTTGTTGCATGTAGCACTCAAACAAGGCAAATCAAGTGTAAATTTACATTAGGTTATCACATTTGTATTTAGGGGGATTGATATTCTCTATTTTAGTGCCTCATTTAACTAATAAGGTTATTGGTTTCATGAGGTACTCATATAAGTCACATTGAATCTAAATTTATATTGGTTTATCACATTTATGTTTAAGGGGATGATATACACCCTATTTAAGTGATATGTGCAACTAATCAAGTGACTAGTTACACATGTCACTCAAATAATACATGTATCGAGTCTAAATTCCTATTAGGTTATATCATTTGAGTTTATGGGGATTGATATGCCTAATTTTATTTCATAGACATGGGTCACTCAAATAGGGAATTTTGAGTCTAATTTTATATTAAGTTATTACATTTTTGTTTATGGGGCTCAATAAACACTATTTAAGTGCCTCATGTAGCCAATCAAGTAATTAGTTACATGAGGCACTAAAATAGGTCATATCAACCTTGAGTTTTCATTAGATTTTTGCTATTATGTTTAGGGGCATTGATATGTATTAGTTTATATTCCAATCTAATGAAGCAGTTTGTTGGTTGGAAGGGTAGTTAAACAAGGCTTATCAAGTTTGAATTTATAGTAGGCCATCAATTATATGTTTAAGGGGATTGATATGCCTAATTTGAGTTCTCATGTAATGAATTGAGTTATTACTTATACAGGGAATTCAAATAGGACATATTAACTCCTAATTTACATTAGGCTATTGCATTTTTGTTTACATGGCTAGATTTTTATTAAATGAGTGTTCTATGTAATAAATCAAGTGATGAGTTTTACAGGGAATTAAAATTTGGTATATAAAGTGTAAATTTATATTTTATTGTTGAATTTATATTTAGGGTGCTCAATATTCCCTATTTGAGTGCTTTGTGTAATGAATCAAATGATGAATAAATCAATTTGCACTAATTTTTCCAATGCAAGGAGTAGTTAATGAAAGACTCTGAATGAAATTCATGACTACACCACATACCTACATGAGAACTTGACTGGAAAAAATAAGGTAGAAGTGTATTAGATGAATTTCACCTTATATCCTATGAATTACATTAGCAGACATCCAAAATATCATTGTTAAATCTTCAAAATCATAACACACCAAATACTTTGGCTAATTTTATAAGTTTATGATGTAACTTAATCTAAATTATTAAAACACTCTCTTACAAAATGATCAATAGTAGTTTTATAATTCAATCCCATTCAAAGTAAAAATCAATCTTAACATTCTCATGTTCAAAGGAAAAATCAAATTTGCATCATTTGATAGCTTGATGCATACTTATCATTCAATCAATTCACTAATGTTGATAATATCACCTTTTTCATGATGAAATTTTCCATTTTAATGGTTAACTTTTGGGATAATTTCAATGCATAATGCACATAAGACTACATTTGAGTCAAATTTTTGAAGAATTTTATTGATACATTATATTAGGATTATTATCCTCTCCACCACTTTAAAGATGAATAAATCAAGTTTCACCAATTACAATAGTGCAAGGAGTAGCTAGTGGAAGACTACATCAACAAGTATTATGAGTACACCCCATAGCTACATGATAACTTGAGTGAAAAACATAAGGTGTTGAAGTCCATTAGAAAAATTTCACCTATTTTCCTCTAAATATAGATTTTTTGACATCTAACATTCTAGGGAAAATTTATCGCAACATCACCAATATTCAAGGCAAGGATATCTTGAAGCAATATCTCACCTCTTCATACAATCACATGTTCAAGAGCCATCCCATGTATATATACTAATCTCAAGCTTGTGTGTAGAGGTATAAATATTTTTAAAAAGGAAATAAAGATAATAGTTTTGTACACAATTTTATGGCTCCTACACCTTCTACTTTAAAAAAATGTAATAATTATGGTTAAAAGTTGTACCATAAACATCTCTCACACTCCCTTGGAAATTATAAATGTTTCAAGTCTCACATAAATGGATGGCATTGATCTACATGCCACTTTTCTTAGCACTACCACCATTTCAATACTTCTTCACAAAGTGATAACAACTCTTATACACCAAGTTTTGGGTGAAGGGTTAGGTATATCATGTAATAATTGATAGTGGAAGTGAGAAGAACATCTTATCAATACTATTGTGTGCACTATCAATGCTAGAGTTTTTTACCATGTAGGTGTCTTAGTAAAAGCCATGAGAAACAGTAACTCTTACATATATGATCCCATTATGTTGTTTTAGTAATTTTTAAACTAATTATACTATAAATTGTTTTCATTATGTGAACTACCATTGCCTTCTCTATATCTCGCATAGGTGTCTCAAGACAAACCATTAAATATATTAGACAAGTTTATGACATTATTTGTAGATATCTTGAGGTTAAATTTGGTCATTAGACATGATACTGAGAGGTATAAAAAGTGATTTTTTTGAAATGACACACCCCCCCCCCACCCAAAAAAAAATCTAAGCATCCTTTCTTTTAGAGTTTATAACGATTGACATTTGTGAGACCTAGTATATAATAGGGTAGTCAACTTGGTCTTCTTCAAGCTTAGGATGGCTAAGTCAATCACTTAGGTTATCAAGGTCATTTAAACATGTATTTACTCTAGTTTAGGTTCATAACTTATTGTTATGGTTTGAATAGATTTTAGAATTTGGACTATGCCTATGTAATTCATGTATTTGATACATGTGAAGGATCTAAATGGTAATACCCTAAATTTAGGTCATTTTACCTCAAACCTTCACTTTAGAAATAATTGACATTTTAACTACTTACTTTGTAATTCTTGTCAAGACAATGTTGTTTGTAATAAGATCTGATATTCTTAACTCATAGTGGCATAATTCTCTCACTAGACCATCCCATAAATAGCCTTCTATATATTCATATTTCTCTTGTCTTTTTTACGTGTCACTTGGTCATAATCGTAAGATTAATAATTTTTGTCCATTTATTTAAAAATGTAAATACATAATACATAAACTTCTAAAATTTATTCATTTAGGAATGTTAAAATTGTTTGTATTTTAAAAATCTTTTTCATGTCATAAAAAAATTACTAACAAGTGTATTTAGTCAGCTTAAGCATGATTTATTGCATTCATTAGCTTGCTGAAAATGTGTATTCAATGAAGACAATTTTTTATCATTGTATCACACTATGTACTCAATATTAATATGATTTAATAGTGAATGAAAAGAGTATGAACCAAAGTTAGAACATCATCTATTAATAGATTTGAGTTCAAATGAGGATTTTAGATGGCCTCCTATAACCAATAATTAAAAAGAACTAGTTTTACCAAGTTACTATTGAGAGAATAATGACATAATCAAGACATGCTGACCAAAGTAAGGAAATAAGGTTTGTGACTATCTTGTTTTAAATTCATTAATAACTAATAAATTAGACAAGTTTTATCTTTTCTGAAAATGAAACATAACTAATTTCATTTAGTAAAGATTCTAAGATCTTTAGTAATAAAGTTTGTTAACTATCAATTTGAATTTCCTTTGTTTCAAGTACTAAAAGTTTAAGCATAGGACTGAATTTAAACATAGCTCCTTTATAATCCATTACCCATCTCATTGCCTCAGGCAATAGATATGATTTCAAGTTTATATCATTAGTTATAAAAATTAAAGATCAATTACCTAAATAAATATGCAAGACAATTAGGATGGAAAAATAACTTGTACATAAGTGTAATAACTATTTTAATTAATAATGAATTCATAACCAATAAGATCTCACCTGCAAACCATATCCATATAAACAATAACACAAACATTGCATAATAAGTCTCTGTATTGTATTCCCAATCTTTGTGTGGGTCTTAAGAACTGATCAAATTAAAAATATAAAGGAGTACCTATTAAATAGGTAATATAGGTTGTTTCATGCAACCAAATATTTGTTGCATGAACAAACTATAAAATAGGAATTTCTATTATTATTTTGCACTCAATAAATTCATGTAAAAAATATAATAGTAACTCCAAAAATAAACAAACAACTCCCTAAATAATTTTATATGCTTTACTCCAACACCCTCCCTTAAGCACAGAATAGGGAGTGAAAAAAGAGAAAACAAAGAAAATGATGGGTCCCAGTAACTAGGCTTGATCAGGTACCCATGTATAAATCATAGTGAAATACAAGGTGTCCCTATGGTAACCAATCCATCTTATTAGAGTACATGAATGTCAAGTCATTGTAACTTCCAAGTTAAATAGGAATTGGTACTCTATACGAGGCTCATTTTGTAAGAAAAATGATCACCAAACTAGGGAAAATATTCATCAAGGATGAAATGTATCACTGTAAGGTACCCAAAAAGTAGTAACAATAGCTGAAGTCAAAAGAGAAAAAACATATGTTGTAAGGTGTCCTAAAAAAAAAAATGGCTCAATACTCAAACATAATGTTGAAGAGGTGCACTAGATGGACTCAAAAGTCTCAATGGAACTCAAATCTACACAAGCAGTCTAGATTTATTGCTCTATCACAAAAAATAACTAACACTAGTATTCACCAAAATATCTCGTAAGAAAAGAGATTGTCAAAGGTATTGATAGTGCAAAATGGTTCAACAATTGAATTCAATATATTACCAGAAGATATAGTGCACCAAGGATTAGCAAAGAACATGACAATCACAGAAGCAAGATTTGTACCATACCCACCATACTTTTGAGTAGGTGGTGTGACGTAAAAAAGTCTATATGAGTGGGTTAAATCCACTACTCGAACACTAACATGATGAAAATATATTCACCAGAATAGTTACTCTTTATAAGGAGATCAAGCTCCATAACACATCTAAAAGAGACTGTCAACTATTAAAAAAGTACTAAAGATATAGAATAAATATCTCTCAAGAAAATGGCCCTGGTGGTGATGGGATAGTCAACAATAAAAGAGTAAGTGTTCAACATGGAGCATAAAAACATGAAGAAAAAGACTCCATGACTCTCAGTGTGACCAAAAATAAAGATCCCATACAACAAAAAAAACTAGATGATGTATAAAACTTAGAATACTATCAATCTATAGAAGATGCCATCAAGAACAAGAGAGTAGTTCCTAAAATAAGGGAGCAGAGCGTGACACACAACTATACTCAAGAATGTAGGATGTTGAACTCTATCAAAAATGCATCTATGACTAAAAAAGTAGCACAAAAAATATAATGCACACTAAAAAATGGGATGTCAAACTCTGTCAAAAAAATGTCCATGAGTGTAAGAGAGGGCGAAAGCCATACAATGTGGGTAAATAAGGAGAGAGAAAAAAGTTTGTTTTCTTGTGAGGGGGTTTGGCCACCTACCAAACTAGGCCTCACCCTTCAGTCTTCGACACACAAGATGATAAAAGATGTATAATAACCAAGTAATCAATAAAATTTCCTTTACAACATATTATTTTTATTAAAAAATACTTTCCCTCTATTAAAAAATGTTCCCCTTCTTTAATGAATTCACCACTAAGTTGTTTTACCATCACCACTTTGAAATGCTCCCTCCAACACAAATAATTGGTTCCCCTACTCTATATTAATAATTTCAAATCAACAAATAATAAATGGTAGCCCCACATTAAAAATTTTAGGCCCTATAAAATTGAACCCACCTCGGCTCCCTTTCACAGATTTTGCCACTTTGGAGCTTGAACATTTGACCATTTTAAACAAGCTTTTAATAAAGGTATTATGTGGCCAAATTAGCTATTGTAGCAATCAATTGGTTTTATGGCTTAATTTTTATTTATCTCTTAAAATTTGAGTTAAATAAATAACATATTAAAGCCACACCTTTTAAAGTTTGACTAACTAGTGGGGTAGCACAATGACTAAGGAGACTAACATATATATCACAAATCTCTCCCTAAACAAGCTTATACACTTTAATCTAACAATAAATATGAATGAAATTGAAAATACTGTCATATCATCTTAAAGAAATGCACTTATAGGTAGTTGTTTATAATCAAGATTAGATTGAACCATTTAAGTGAAGCAATGTAAATGAAGTTATCAACCATTGTACCATAGCGTAATGCTAAGTAATGATTAATTAAGAAAGAATGCTTTTTAACAAAGCACATATTTTTAATTTCTTGGAAATCCATTAAATGATCATCTAATTTCAACATAAATATTATTTTTTATTTGAATCACTCTAAGAGTCAATCTCTTTCATAATATAAATGATGCAAGCTGAAATAAACATTTATATTCAACAAAATGAACATCTAGGTTTAGCTTACTCATGGTGGATAGTTACTAAAAATTTATAATATAATCCCATGAATTTAAACATATTGATACAACTAAAATAAAATTTCAAATCTATAGAGTAAATAAAATATGAGAGTATATTTAATCCATACAACTAAAATTAGAATTGTTGAAACTAATTTCTATACAACTCTATTAAAGAGGCATAATTCCTACAACTGAAAGTAACACTTCCAAGAAGATTTAATATGGTAATTAAAATAAGTAAGATTATTTATTCTATACAAATTAAATATAAATGTATTGAAATAATTTCATATGATACAACATGATGAAGGAGACATTAACCTACAACAGTAGTATTGATTCCAAACTAAAAGATTAACAAGTCATTTTACTAAGTATGTTGCATCACTATACAAAGTACAACAAATAACCAGCTGATTGAAAAGCATATATATTCCTTACATAAGCTATCTCATCTCGACCAGTCCCATGAGCCCCCCAATTAGTGGCCCTTACCACCCCCAACCATCAGCTGGGAGGTGGAGTCTGAATTTCAAGACTTTAGGAATGTAGGTGAAGACACTAAGGGAATGAACCAATTAACTTGAAATAGTATAATAATAAAAATGTCACATTGAAATTTCAAATACTAACATTAGTAATGACATTGGAAACTTGGTATTCATCTGAAGGATTTTAGGAGTCAGCTTATTGATTCAAGTGAACTCATTTTCCTTCATCACTTGTTCTAGGTGAACCAAAATATTAAAAAGAAACATAAACCTTGTTTAAATAATATTAGTTAAAATGATGAACAAGAATTAAAATTCTAACATCCAATAAAGGTTTAAACACTAAAATATTCATTTTTTGCTGACCAAAATTGGTTATTTTAGTCACTTGCAACAATGTGCCTTTGTGAATTTTTTTTCTAGGTTTGGTCATCAAGGCTGGTTCAAATTTTATATATCAAGAAAGCATATAATTTTCACAAGTTTATAAATTTATTTCTCATTTCTAGGCATGCTAAAACAATATTTATTATTAATTCTAATAACAATATTTCTAGACAAGGCTGGTTTCCAAAAACCCTCAATATTAATAGATTTTGTCATCAAAAATCCATGAAATTATGCACAAACATTACCAAAATAATCTTAAAAAATAATAGCTTTCAATACAAAAAATTGGATAACTAATAAAACCCAAAAATGGCTAAACAAAAGATGATTTTTTTTGCCTATTGGTCGAACTAGGTTGCCACTTCCAACTAGGTAAACAAACTACTAAAATTTTATTGCCCTAGGCTGACCTAGGTCACCATTTTTAGTAAGATGAGAAAAAAATAAATTAGAATGATTTAAAACAACTTAGATATGATTATAAGTGTGGGTTTTGACTGAATTTTTTTTAATTTTTAAAACCCTAATCTAAAACTATATAATTTAGCAACCATGGAAGGAATAGTAGAGTTTTTTACAAAATAATCCTTCTACAAACCCTTGTAGGTTCATCAGGAAGTCATAATACTTCCTTATGATCATGAAAGTAATTTTTCCTCTATGATTTACCTTTCAATTTCTAGAAATGAAAAACTCTCTACAAGAAAAAAAATGCAAAAACTTACTTACTTTCCCTTACAAACAATAGATGAGAAATTAAAAAAATTGGTGTGTTGTTGCTACCTTACCATGCTTCCTTATCTAGCCATGGAAAGTAGGTCATTCTCTCTCCATATCAATAAATTTATGCCCTCAACTACCTCTTCCAGGCTGCTTGCGATCTCCCTTAGGATTTCACTTCATCCTCTTTCCTTCTCCATGCCTCTTTCCCTCTCTTTCCTCCTTCTCCTCTCTACCCATTGATTTAGGCAAAGAAAGTAACATTGGGGGTCAAGCTAGGCTCCTCCCAAGTTTCCTCAAGCCATTAAATTAAAATTTTATTTTTCCCAAAATCAAAAAAATTGAAATGATATGTTTTAGATCAGATTTCAATTAGGTCAAATTCCCACATCCATGGTGATAATGGCCAAAATCTTTATTTGTCAAATATAATTATTTACAATTTGACTTAGATATAATTTATCTAGGGTCATTTTTGCTAGGAGTTGGAGGGTAAGAGTGACAAGAGAGGGGGGGTTTAGAAGCTAGGCTAAGGTACCCCGATTAGGCAAGCAATAATTTAAAATAATAATAATGATAATACTAATTTAATAAAATAAAATAAAAATGACACAAGATTGAGCCAAGACTCATGAAGCCATAACATCGAATAAGCCAAGTAAGGGATCATTGTTACCTAAACTCAAGATCAAAACAAGATGCAATGATAACAAAATGCAAAAAACCACCCAAGTGACCACAAAAAAACTAGTTGAAATAATCACATTAAAGTAATTCTGCAACCATTTAAAATTGACAAGTGAAGACAAGCCAAAAACATGACAAAAAATTTAAGAATATGGTCAAAATAAAAAATATAAAATGATATATTGTTGCAAGTTTTTGGGTTCATTATTTTATCCCTTTTTACATGTGTTAGTTGCCTTTATTCCTTATCCCCTGACTGCCATAATCCGTCTCCAACCTAGCTCATTTCACTTGTTCCTACACCCACAAATGGCATCATTAGTACCTATAATATATAAATATATGTAAATCATAACTAAATATTATTATGTAGAAAAACCAAATATTAGAACCAAATAACTCAAATACAAAAATAAACTCTAGCTGTAACATTTTGTCCATCATCTAAAAATATTAAAATAATAATTCTAAATAGTGTTGTATAGTGTAAAGTATGCTGAAACGAAGTATAAAAATATGAAAATGAAATATGGATGTGGGTTCATTACATTTTTTCATGTATAGTTGAATGCTATGGTTTGGATTGATATGTAGCATCTTAGTCATATAAATACGATCTCCTTAGCAAAATGTCACAAAATTTTAAAGATACAATTTTATAATTGATGGTGTCATCCAAATGATTGAATTTATAGTGGAAGCTACATTATCATTAAAATTTTATACCATTCCCTTGTTAAATCCACCCCAAGGAGTATTGATTGGAATGCATAGCATTAGAAAGCACCAGGCATTAGGATGTGCCTTGCTAGTTAATGCTCTTTTGAATTTTGATGTCAATGATTATATAAAGAGACTAATCCTTTACCTAAAAATTAGGGTGTAATAGGTATTATTGTTCCTTAGAGGTGTTTATGGAAATGAATCTTTAATGCTCAAACAAGTGGTATCTATATCATTGTCATCCTTATACATGAGATTGGATGTAGACTATACAAGCAAGGATTATCATGCGTAACATTCTGAGTCCTCGTGGGTATGTGATCAATGTTAATGGAAACAAATATCATTATAATTATTATATCCTTTATCTAAAGTATAAGGTGTACGAGCTTTTAATTTTTATGCATCTTTCTTAGCCTTATTTCCTTTGAAAAAATGTATGCTTCTTTGTAGGAGGCTAAGATGTAAAGTTGTGCATGGGTTGGCTCTTGCATATAGAATTGGATGAAAAGGTGAGATGTTGCTTTATATTTTCATTAGATTTAAACATACCAAAATTTCAATGAGAATTCCCTAGAGTTTCATAATTCAAAAACTCTATCTTCATAGGAATACAAGATGAAATTTGTGGATGTACTTCAACACCTTTTATTGTTCAATCAAGTTATCACACATGCATGTAGTGTGATGAGCTCAAAATATGGCTCATTATTGACATGTTATTTCCTTCAAATCATCTCTAGAAAGATATTATCTTATACAAATCTTAGATTCTTAGATAAGTATTACATGGAAAATAGATATTTGTCTTTTTTATATCAAACCAAAGACCGAATCTTTACTTTGTCATTAATGTCTAATATATAGCATGTTTTAGTGATCTTTTGTGTGAATAATGCTCAGGAAGAAGACACAGGTGATGTACAGTGAAAATTCCATTTTGATCTCCATCCAGCAAAACTATGGACTCTGAAGGCTTGTTTCTACAGACTCTGCAGGCTTGTTTCTATAGACTTTGTAGGCTTATTTCTATGGATTCCATAGGCTTGTTTCTACAGACTCTGCAGGCTTATTTCTATGGAATCTACAGGCTCATTTCTATGGACTCTGCAAGGTCAGTACTGAGAATTCTGTACGGATAATGGGAAGGTGGAGACCAGATAGGATAGGGAAGAACCATTCCAGATGGAATCAAATAAGGAAAATAACCACCTACTATTTTGAAGGACTTGCTTTTGATAAATTTCTATATAATTAGATTTTAGGACTATTATAGGATAGGATATTTACTTCATCAAAATAATTGGATCTCTTGGGAATCCAATATCCTATCTTTGGAAGAATGGATCGACCAAAGAATCCTATTTATTTGCATCCTATTTTGAGTTAATTATATTATTATAAAGTGTAAGACTTTTGACTATGATAGAATAATAGATATTTAAAAAAAAGAATAGATTTTCAGAAAAGAAGAAAATAGAGGATTGAGAATTAGATAATCATACAGGTTTCAATCAGACTGTAATTATTTCATTTCTATGAATTAATACTTCAAGTTTCTAGCACTGATTAAGCTTTGTTCCTGAGTCTGAGAGGAGCAAGGGCTCACTCTCCTTGGAACTAAGAACTGTGTATGGTATTTATGTTATGTTTTATTAGTTAGAATCTTGTTACTATTTGAATTTATTTATAAAAATATCAAAATAAATCCATAGTTTAAAAAGAGCATTTTCTTATTTCATTTCTTTTCTATGAAAAGTATCTTTTCTTTTACAGCAGAAGTGTGAAGCAAATTTCCTTTCATAAGTAGGAGTGTGAATTTATTTTCACTGCAAACGTAAAATAAGAGTGTGATCTTTTACTTCTAGCAAAGGAGTAGATTGATTTGATTTCTTTATTTTTTTAAGCAAAAGTGTGAATTAAGTAATTTAGGATGTATTCCTTTCTTTAGTCAAAATTAGAATAGGATCAACAAACACCCCCATAATCAGACTTCTAGATCTACCATCCCATACCTTATTGCAGATAGCTTTGGACACCGGCCTTGGTTGATAAGACACCGATTGAATATTGGTTAAATGAGGAGTTAGATGACACTCATCATAGTGTAGCCATGGAACTTATTAGTATATTCTTCCACTAATTTCTTATTGTGATAGAAAAATTTATGGAAACCTAATGATATCATCCTCAAAGTGGTGAAAAGGATAGTACTCCTCCTTCATTACATTGAGAAAAATCTTTTAGAATAAAATTTTAAATGTTGTAGCACATGTGGAAAATATATGTATTATATATTCTCAACTTTCACTAACTTATAGAGATATGAAGTTTTTTAAATAATTTTTTGGCACACTTACAACTCATAAAAATATCATAAATTAATCTGAAAGGCCCAAAAACCTATAAAATGACCAATAGTTTTCCCAAAACATATGCAAGGTGTAAAATTTACCCCTAAAGAACTTTCTGTTCAATACTGAAATTATGAAAACTAAGTACTAACTAGATTGAACTTTGAAAACATATCTTCTAAATAATAACTCCTACAACTTTAGAATCAATTTTAGAAGACCCAAAGTGACCCTAATTTCTTATATTTAATAAACTAAACTAATTAAAATATAAAATGTAATATAAAGTAAATGTAAACGTATGCTTAAATGTAAACTTGTACTTACATGTTTATTTTACTAAAGACATTTCAATGTAAAAGCATTATAAAATACATTTCAATGTACAAGCACAAAAACATTTATGCACTATGAAAGAGCCATAGTTTTAGGCTTAGAGGATCCTAACCTAAAACTTAGGCCTTCACTAGACCAATACACGTGACTTTTGATTAATTTATAAGGTATTTCCACCTTCTTTGACATGTTTAAGTAAGTATATTTATTATTTAAAAAAAAATTGATAGTGTAGAGGGTATAATGTAGTTTTTAAATGTACAATTATTTTCAATGTTAAACTACTATTTTTTATTACTAACTAATTTATGACAACATACGTCATTATGGTTTATAGATATATTGTTACAAATAAATTTATAACTTTTTGATCGTTAATCAAAAGTTTATAATTATATATAAAAAAATATACACATCATTGACTATGATTTTATTTTTAAAAAATGATTTTTATTAAGTTAAGGTCAAAATTTTGGGTTTGTACACTTGTAGATTCAATTTCCCAACTTTATTGACATGTAAAATTATTTAAAAAGTGTACACACGCACACACACACATAGAAATTAAACAAAATGTATTCATAACAATTTTATAGCATTTCCATTATCAATATATGAAATTTTATATAAAAATTCATTTGTTCAATTGAAAAAAAATTGTCTGTACACATCCATTCTACTTATGTTTTCAAAAAAAAAAGTACCATGTCATTGTAAAAAATGCATCATTGTTTGCATACTTTTTTCATTTGGGTACATACATACATACATACATACATACATACATACATACATACATACATACATACATACATACATACATACATGCATGCATGCATGCATACATACATACATATACATATAATATATATCACATTCAAATTTCCACAATCAATATTCATACACTATTATATAATTCTTTGTCTAAGTGCCTATAAAAGTCTCTCCAAGTTCATCTATTATTATTTTGAGAAAAATAAAAGTGAACCTTTAAGACCCCACTCTTATCCCCCTTACCCTGCATCCACCCATGCCATGTATATGCACTCACATTTCAAGAATACATTAAAAATTTACATAGTTTTGAGTGCATGATACATGTTTATACAAAAGTTCAAAACAAAATTTATAGTTGGCATCTACATGAAAGTATAGGTTCTACATTTGTCAATGGGGGATTCATACAAATTGATGTACACTATGTTATTTTAAACAATTACAAAAAACTATTTGATATCTTTAGACATTGTAAGAACATGGATGTAATCCATTGTCTTTTGATCATGAATCTATGAACAAATAAGAAATTGAACCTACAAAAAAAATTTAATGGTTGATTTAATTTGAATTCATAGTGCATAACTTAGAGGTTTAGTGCACTATATCATTATGTCTACGTATCCATTTTAGATCTCAACTTTTTTAATGTCTTGGTGTTGTTAAAAATACCAACTGAGTTAATTAAGATTTTTTCATCCCTTAATGGGTGGTTTTTCTATTACAAAGTGTACATTCAATTCGGGGTTTGATCACCTTCATATTCTCCATTGGTTCGGCTAAGGAACCAATCTTATCCAAGTAGCTCATGAGATGTACCAATTTTCCAATGCTTCAAGGAAGCATAAAATATAAGCAAAGTCACAAAAGTAAAATTTGTTCACATACAAGGTGTATTCCTCTCTTTCTCTCATTTTCAAACTCAAACATTTTAAAATTTCAAGATTTAAACAATTTTAAAATTCAATCTTTTCAAATTTCAACTTTCAAAAGAACAAATTAACTACTTCATGTGATTTGTAGGGGTCGCCAAAGAGTACCATGTTTTGCACAATTAAATTACTATCTCAAAGATAAAATGTGTCTTACACACTAAGGTATACATTTTATTTAATCTAGTTATTTCATTTCTATACTAAAGAGGGGGAAAATGTAGTAACCTAAATCTTGTCATGAGTATTTAAGCATGCCAATTTTGTCCCTTGTCATCCTTAATTAACTTGTACACTTAATTAGTACCTATTTTACCATTTCAACCTATACTAAGCACCTATGATAATCTATTTTTTTTCTATTTTTTTGTTGCCTACAAAAGTGTTCTAATTACTAAAATCACCCTTAATCATATGTATGCCCAAACGTATATCTAAAACTTCACACATATCCCTAAGGGGTCACAACAATATACACTAAAGACAATAGTGAGAAGTGTTATTATCCCTATGGGATGTTTCTATCTTAATCTATCCAACAACCATATTTTAAAATTAATCCCTCCCTTACTTTTTATTTCATGTTTTAAGGATTTTTAGCATGTGGTTTCCCCTTTTGAATTTCTATAAAGGCACACTCAATTCATTTATTCTTTCACTTGTAAATTTTAATATAAAGGCATATCTATATTGTTGCATACTAGTTATGTATAGTTTTGTATTATGATTCTAATAATTTCAAGTAGTCCTCATCCAAGTCAAAATATTATTTTATATAGCCCTAAACAAAACATGATCAATTATTCAAGCTAGTTATAATTACATTTATATAGTCAAAGGAATACAATTGCACTAAGAACTCTAAATGGGATAACAATGTCAAATTTATTTCCTCCTTATAGTATGGGTTATGTAAGAAGCATTTAGTCATCTTGGGGGTGAATGGGGTTAGCTTAACCCAATTACACTCCACCTTTTTCTATTTGCTTATTTTCAATCATTGTAAGCCCTATTACGGTGTCAACCATTCAATATATATTTTTAGGTCTCACACATTCTTGAAGGATAAATAAGTGCATAAAAACCTAATTCAAACTATTGTAAGTGAATGTTCCTTATTTTTATGTTTTTTAAGCAAAAGATGGGATCAAAATATTAAGAAAGTAATGGGAGTCGATCCTATCCTTAGCATGTTGATTTTGTCCTTATTCAATCATAATTTCTTGCTTATGGGCATTTGTAGATATAGTTCTTATTTCTACTCTTTGTTAGTCAATATAGACAACAATCAAATAAAAACAACTAATTTTGTCATTTCAAATTCATAGTTAAATTTCTTATAATAATTTACACCTTGTTGAATATACTTATTTACTTTCATTTTATTTTTCAAATTTCATTCACAACACTCTAATTTATTGTATTCAATTTATTTTAATTATAGTTAATTGACCTATTAATTTAAATTTGAATAAAATAGTTACTTGTTGAATAAGTGACTAATGAGGAATGGTAATTACTTTATTTATGATTTATAAAAGGAAAGGTTTTTATGGGATTTTTGTGGGGGATCTCTAAAAAATAATTTTGAATAATGTGGTGGGGGTTAGCTACTAATAATTAAATTATTATATCTTTATGAGAGGAATTATGATTGAGAAATGAAAATAAATGATGCTTATGTGTTATCCTCTATCTTGATGTGACAAGTATTGAATTATATTGATAAATATGTCATATGTGAAAGAGAATCATATTTTCTCATGAAAATGTAATAATTTCTAGGGTTTAAGAAAAGCATATATTAAACATTTTTTGATTTAAAACTTATGTTCTTTAAATATCTTGTGTAAGATAAGGCTTCTTTAAATAAAATTAATTATTTCTTTATAAATAGCTATGTTAAACCATTAACTATTTTTGACATTTTTCATTAAAAATAGAATGAAAGGATTTGACATAACTTTTTTTGATTGTGGCATATGGTAAAGGGTAGTGATCTCATCATTTTTATTCCCAAAGTAAGAAGAATCTAAATAGTAAACCAATTCTATAAAGCTTTATGTTGATGGTGCAGGTGGGAGGTATAGAGGATACAATTAATGAATGTTTCATTCCCCATAAATAATCACTCACTTAAAATGTAAAAACAACACATGACACAAAACATAGACAAAACTTTCTTTATTTAATTTGAGACAACATTACATTAACAAACTAGGAATTGAGATTAGAACATGTCATGCCATACCTATAGGCTTAAAATTATACCTTCTACACTAAGATTTTTATCTTTTGTGTATACTTAATTTTCATTACCATCCCTCTTTATCTTTCCCTCTTCTCTTCCTTTCCATGTTTAGATAATCTCTTATTTTTAACTCCAGGCATGAGATTCTTCTTATATTCATTTCATCAAAATTCTAGAATTTTCCCTCAAACTACCTAAGATTCCTTGGAGATTTACTAAAAAAATAATCACATGGGCCAACTCACATCATTATGATCAAAACTAACATAAAATTATATTTTAAATATTTCCAAGTAGACATGATACACATTAATTAATGCATTGACATGAAAAATGTTTCCCCTTCAATATTTAGCAAATGCTCACCATCATTGTGACAATTATTTTGCATTTTCGCTATAGGTATCACAAGATCATGCCACATGGAATTATCTAATGGTATCCATATTATGAGTTCAAATTTTATCTTGTTGTCTCAATACCTCTGTGTAGACCCTAATAAATATAATATTTAATGTATAATATTCAATGTGTATATTAAGTGTTCCCCACTATTTATTTTATATTGTGATTCTACGAGAGTATGTGATGTTGCCACCTATTCTCAATACAAAGTTGTGATACCAATTTTGACTTGAAACCTATGAATATGCTATGATTATGACACTTGTCACAACCCAAACATTATAGAATCACATGATCACTTTTTACTCCATGGGAGTTTTGTATTTGGTTAGAGTTTTTTGAATATACAAATAATAAGCCATCTGATTCATTTAGATTATTCAATCATAAAATAGTACGTATAAATTGGATTTTGAGTCTCCTTAATATGAGGAATCAATCACTAAAATATGGAAACAAACACTATTCTTAGGCTAGTGTTAATAGAAGAACAAGGACTTCAAAATTGTGAAGTGTAATTTTTTTCTCATCTTTACATAACACACTCATGTTGTCACAATTTAGTTTATTTTGTCCTTTCCTCAAGAATTTGTAATAGGTTGAAGACAAAGAGACTCTTTTTGGTGCCAATATTGGATAGAAGATGTAAATTCATAGATATGTAAGCATCTATATATATGTTATTATTTGTGAGAAGAAGAGATTATGTATTCAAAAGAGATCAATATAAATTTACTAGTTATGGTTACTTGTATGGTTACTTTATTTGTTCCTTGCATGTGATTAATTATGTATAATTATGGTTATTTCCTTTCTAAATTGTTTTGAATGCTCTGAATGTAGTTGAAATTATTGGTAACTTTCATTAACATGATATCACATGATAAAAATTTACTTTAAATCTTCTATTTGTTATTTTCCTTAAAATTCCTTGTTAATTAGGCTAGTGACTATGAGTTTATCGCACAAATATCCTTGTCCTTATCACATTTTGATGTTATATCAGGAACCTTTGATAATAATGGTGTGGTGAGAGTGGAAATTCTTTGGAAGAAGTTATGATAAGATGGTTACCATGACAGAGGGATATATAAAGATGGATGGACCAAAGAATACATAATTTTGTAGAATAAAAGTCAAAGAGGACTTTTTTATGGTTCAAGATATTATTCAAGAACACATTTATGGTTAAATATTTGAAATCTTCTAGTGTATGTTACCTGGGTTATTAGCTAATTATTGAGGTATGTTCCTATTGTTGATGTTGAGGCATTATTGTTTTCATTGATGTCAAAGTCAAGATGGATGTCATCAATGTCAAGTTTAAAGTTGAGGCCATGCATGGTCAAATGGTATGTGACAAAGAAGTTTTATGACAAGATAAATTTTGAAGGCAACCTATTATCTCTAAATTGAGAGAGAATTTAAAGGTAACCTGGCAATTATTCTAAGTCTGATAGAATGAAATGATCAAGATAATGATACAAGAGAATCCTGATTGAAGAATGTTATTAGGTGACATCATTAAGAGATATCTTGTTTGAGTCCAAGTCTTTGAGTACTAGGTGTCTTGAGAAGCCTAGTCTAGCTTTGAGAGAAGATGTATGCATGAAACATAAGTAAATCTTAGTTAATTATGTAGTTAAAGGCATGAGAGAGTATATAAATTTGTGTAAAAATGATCAAGAATAAAAGAAACCTTTAGATGAGTTCCAAGGTTAGTTTTGAGGCTTAGTGCTTGCATGAAGAGACCTAGTAAGAAGGTATAGGTATGGTAGCATGTTGAGGTAAGTAGTATGATACTTGTGTGAATAATTTTGTCTATTTTGAATCTTTTTATGAGGTCATATGGCATGTGGATGAGTTTTTAAGGTGTGTTCAAGTTCTAAGTATGACTAGTAGTTCAAGGCCTAGTGTGCAAAGAGACCTAATGTGGCTTAATTAGGGGTCAAGTTAATTTCCCAAGGTGATAGAGATAATAATAGACTTTTTAGAGGTTTGAGAGGTTTTATTAAGTGTGTTTACCAATTTTGAGGTCAAATCCTGATGGAAAAAGCATGAAAATTGGTGTTAAAGTTTTTTATGTGTACAAAATGGGGTGTTACAGACCCAAGAAGGATTTTATTATTCTCGTTGGCATGTGAAACATTTACATGAGATAATAAGTAGTTAAATTAATTTAGGTAAGGATCCTATATTGAATTTCTTAGGATTTGTTTTGGAGTTGAGGGCTTAAATTTTATGAATGATTGTTAAGAATGTAAGACAATATAAACCTCTCTAAAACCCTAATAATGACCCAATAAGAAATATATTATTGGGAAGTGATAAGAATGGTTTCTTTGACTTCTTATTATTATGATTTTAAGTTATATTAAATTTTCCTAGGTACCTCCAGGTGGCATTGGTTTGTCATAAAAGTGAAAGGAAGCTATAGGAAACCCCTTGATTCTTAGAATTTTGATATAATAGGTAGGGTTAACCAGGTCAAAGAATGAAAATGGTTGGAGGATTATGTGTGAAAATTTTAGTTTTTTCCCATTTAATTTTATAATTATGTTTCAAACCTTAAATAGGATAAAATAGCATAAGTGAGAATGAGATTAGGGATGGGTTGAAATGAATTAGGAATAGATCCAAATGCATGGGGTAATTTTTCAAGACGTATATCTCATATCCCCTTTCATTATAATTTTTTATGATGCTCATATACAATCAAAAAATTGTTCTTAAAGTAACTTATCTAACACAATGAGGTCTGTGTAGGGTGAAGAGGTGAGATTGGTCTGTAAGAACAATATTGATATTGAGCTTTGTATATATATATATATATATATATATATATATATATATATATATATATATATATATATATATATATATATATATATATATATGTTATAATTATGATTAAGGATCATGAAAACCAATTTAAATTTCATAAAAGTTTTCACATAGGTGTTCCAAATATTGATCTTCATGAATGTGTTTTTGGAGCTATAGAAAGTTTTCTTTGTGTAAGTGAGAATGATGTTCCTGAGTATTTTTACATAAATTTGAAGAATAAAATACACATTAATTTGTTATATATGTATCATATGTTAATTTTAACACATTTTTATGCATGATAAAATCATATGAAGGTGTGATAAGTCAAAGGCATTTCACTGGTTTTTAAGGCTTGTGTGCAATTCTGAGTGAGCATATGAAGATGATCAGTTTGAGGTATTTTTCCTTGAATTGTTAAATATAATAGACTTAGTGTTAAACCTAAGGTAATTTAGTTTTCATACATGTGATTTTTTAGTGTGTTTATGTGACAAATTTGAGTGTATTATTAAAATTTGTAAGATAGACTTTCTAGCAGTAAGAAGGCTTAATTACGAGTAGACCTAATTGTGTGGTTCAAGGAGTGAAATGAAATAAATTGTATTGGAGAAATAAGGTGAGATTATTGGGGATATATTTTAATCATGTTTTATTTTTTTCATTCATTTTTTTAGGCTCGTGGTGTTCCAAGGTGGTTAAGGTAAAATGTGTGCCTTAAGAAGGCCTAATTGCATTAGGTCTCTATTAGGCCTGACGGTGGTTTTGGCCCTTATGGGTGTTGATATACCTATGTAGTGAGTGCTTAAATTATGATACATGTTTTTAGATCTATTACAAGGGTTATCCAACTATTTTTAGGTTCTTTTTTGACCAATATAGGTGAGATCAAGAGTCAAGGATAAAAAGAAGGTCTAATAGGCCTAATTTGACTAGTTAGAATATTGATGATATTAGTGAATGAATAAGAGTTTTGGAAACAAGGTATATGGATTTAAGACCATAATATAGGTGTGGTAAATATTTAATGATATTATAAAATGATTTTATTGGTGATAAGAAAGGTTATTTGACCTAATTCTGCCAATGAAAGGGATAATTGAGCGAGAAGACCTAATAGGCTATTTGAGAGAGATAGAAGAGTTTGAAGAGAAAAATAAGGAGATAATATTTAGTTTAGTGATAAATAGGTGCTCAAAGGTTCTAGGTGATTGATTTGGTGTTGAGTTACCTAGGGGGTTGGTGCCTCCTTGTAAATTGGTGCTTGCTAAAGGAATAGTTGAGTTGGTGCTTGACTCGTGAGGGGTTGGTGCCTCACTAAAATTAGATTATTTTATTATAAGACTATAGTTAAATATATGTGTTAGTGGGTTTTATTCCCCAAGAGGTTTTTCCACATATCTTCTATGTTCTTAAGTTTTTTGTTGTCATAGATGATTGCTTATGCATTGATTAATATATATATGTGAATGAATGCTTCGTGGATGCTAAGTGAAATTGAAGGATTGTTTCAAGGAAAATGATTCAACCCATATCAATAGATATAATTAAAACATTTGGCATTTTATCAAGTCATTTTAAGGAGGACTAATAGCCTAAAGGATATCTTAAGCAAGTGAAGATGGCTAGTCAAGCACAAGGTGGTTTCTCTACAAGTAAGGCTCTATTGTTTAATAGATCCAACTATGTTTTTTGGAGTGTCAGGATGAGGACATATTTTATGTCTCGATATCATAATGTTTGGAAATTATTTTTAGATGGATATATTTCACCTCCTATTCCTCCCATAGATTTAGTATGTAAGAAGGTTAGTGACAATAATTCAAAAGTAATGAATGGTATTATGTGTGACCTATCAAAGGTAGAACTTGTGAAGGTGATGCACTATATGTCTGCTAAAAAAATATTGGAAAATTCAAATACTATCCATGAGGAAGACTCCAATTTAAAGTTGGCTAAGTTGCAAACCCATAGAAGATAATTTGAAAGACTAAGGATGAATGAAGATGAGACCATTGTAGCCTACTTGTTAACGGTTGATGAAGTGGTCAACATCATAAGAGGCCTAGGTGAAGAATTAAAAGAGTATAATATTGTTCAAAAGGTTTTGAGATCTCTAATTCCCAAGTTTTATTCTAAAGTGTCTATTGTTTAAGGGATGTAAGATCTAGAAAAGCTAGAGATGGATGGACTTCATGGCACCCTAACAACTTATGAGACGAGGATAAGTGAAGGAAGACCTACAAAGAAGGAATATGCATGAAAGGAATAAAATAAGTCAAAGGATAAGAGACACAAGGTAATAAAGTCAAACACAATTATGAATCTGATATTGATGGTGCTAAGTTGATAGCTATGTTTGCAAGAAAGTTGAAAACTAGTTTAGGTAAATACAAGGGCAAGCTGCCTTTCAAATGCTTCAACTATGGAGAGATTAGACTCTTTGATAAAAAAATTACCTCATAATCATAAGGAAAAGGATGATGAAGATCATGATGATGATAAAATTTCATATAGGTCTGATAAGAGCAAGAAAAGTTTCAAGAGGTATGATGATAAGAAGTTTTTCAAGGACAAAATAAGCCTTTACACTAAGGAAGATTATAGCTCATCTGATGAAAGTGAGAGAAGTGATTCTAAAATTGACCATGAAGGTGATGGTAATGATTTAAATTAAGTTATTTTCATGGCTGAGGAAGTAAGTTGTTCAAATCAAGAAGAGTCCATATGGATTGGTGGAACTGTTGGTAATTTAGATGAATAAGATGAGGTAGACTTTGAGGCTGAGTTGATGAATTCTCTGGCAAAACTAAAGATGGTGAAGAACAAGAATAAGATGATGAGGTTTTTAATCAAAGACTTTGAGGAGTAAATCAACTTGTTTGAAGTTATACTGAGGAACAACTCCAAGAAACAATACGAAATAGTCAAACAGGTGGAAACTCAACTTGAGATTGTGACCGCAAGCCTAAAGGCTAAAAAGGAAGAATGTTTAAGGTATGTAACTGAATTGGATTCCTTGAAATCCAAATTTTATTAGGCATAAAGTAAGGCTAAGTATTTTTTGAGGTTTTAAAAGAGTACCAATGATATAGACAACATTCTAATTACTCAAAATACTGCTAATGATAAAATAGGCCTGGGTTTTAATGGAGACCAAAAGAACACCAATGTGATCAAGAAGATAAATGATAAATGAGAGAATGAGGGCATTAGGAGAATTAATTATAATAATATTAGGTAGTCTAATAATATAATATATGATAACCCTTTCAATGGTTATTGTTATTCATGTAACCAATTTGGTCATAGAGCAAGGCATTGTAGAAGGCCCTCCAATAATGAATATGCATGGAAATATGAGGAGAATCATTGATCCAGAGGTATGAGTCATAGCATTTTTCCTTAAATAATAATAGTGTGTTTCAATTTTCCAAAGGTTTCTCATATTTATAAGTTTTATAAGCATGTATTCTCAATTCAAAATAACAAAGTTGAGGCCCCTAGAGTGCAAGAAAGAAGACAAGACAGTGAGTGGAAACCCAAGGTAGCTAAAGTTGATGACTAGTCTGCAAGTCAAGTGGATTATTTTATATGGTATAGCATAGTTTAGATGAAAATGAGTGTTAATAATTCTCTCTATCAACTCAGATTGTGGATGAAAAAGTCAAGTCAAATAGACCAAGTCATGATGATGTTTAAACATAGATTGAAGAATTCAATCCTAAAAGAATCATGAAGAAAGTTTAGTCTAGTTTGGACATGGAAATATAAGAATATCCTAAGTTTATGTTGTTTTAGTATCCAAGAGAGAAGAGGTGACTCCATTAGGCATCAAGGAGTCACTTAACTAGTGAGTAGAATCTTGAAGTATGTTTGGTCTTAGGGGGAGATTTGTATTTTGTGTTGTCATTTAGATCCAAGGTTCAATCAAGAGTTTGTTTCAGGTGTGATCACAAGATTTTTTTCACAAATATTTTGTATTATTAATTGATGAAACCACTTCATAGTTTGGATAATGTTTGAATATCTCATGGAGAGAAGGGGATCCAATCAAGCTCTAAGAGTAGGTATGTGAGCCTGATTTGTATTGAGTTTTTGTCAAAGAGAGATAATGAGTTTGTTTGGAAAGAAAATGTGTGTTGTTCTAGTTAAGAGGATCATATAGTTACAAATAATATGAACCTTTGTCATTAATTTCAAAAGGGGAGAAAGTTATAATTTGGGAGAAAGGTCAGTTTGAAGAAGATACAGCTTGGGGGGTTGTGAATGATAAGTTTTTTTATTAATGTTTGTCATCAATGACAAAGAGGGAGATTGTTGAGGTATGTTCCTAATGTCATGTTGAGGAATTACTGTTTTCATTGATATCAAAGTAAATATGGATTCCATTAATGTCAAGGTCAGAGTTGAGGCCATGCATGGTGAAATGGTATGTGACAAATAATTCTTATGACAAGAGAAAATTTGAAGGCAACCTATTGTCTCTCTATTGAGAGAGAATTTGAAGGTAAACTAGTAATTATTTTGATGTTGATGGCATGAAATTATCAATATCATGATACAAGGGAATATTTGTTTAATAATTTTCTTGGGTGACACCATTAAGAGCTAGCTTATTTGAGTCCAAGTCTTTGAGTACTATGTGTCTTGAGAAGCCTAGTCTAGCTCTGAGAGAAGATGTATGCATGAAGTACGAGTAAATCTTGGTGAATTATGTCATTAAAGGAATGAGAGAGTGTATAAAATTATGTAAAAATGAACACAAAGCAAATAATCCTTTAGATGAGTTCCAAGGTTAGTTTTGAGGCTTAGTCCTTGCGTGAAGAGACCTAGTGAGAAGGCATAGGTCTGGTAGCATGTTGAGGTAAGAAATATGAGATTTGTGTGAAGAATTTTTGATATGATAAATATTTTTATGAGGTCATATGACATTTTGATGATGTTCTAATAGCATCATAAAATGTTTCAAGGTGTGTTCAAGGTCTAAGTATGACTGGTAGTTCAAATCCTAGTGTGAAAAGAGATATGGTGTGGCCTAATGAGGGGTCAAGTTGATTTACCAAGGTTCCAAATCTCATGATAACATTATTATATGTGTGAAAGGTTGTATTCATTGTTTTTACCAAGTTTGAGGTCAAATCCTATAGGATAAGGCATAAAAATTGGTGTTGAGGTTTTTTGTGTGTATAGAATGGGGTGTTGCATACCTAAGAAGGATTTTATTATGATTATTGGCATGTGAAACCTTTGAATTATATCTTTATTAGTTAATTTAAGTTTTTAAGTTTCCTAAATTTAATTTCTTGACATTTGTTTTAGATTTGAGGGCTTAATATTTATGTACGATTATTTAGAAGGTAAGATAGTCTAAACCCTCTCTAAAACCCTAATAATGAATTGATAGGAAAGATCTTATTGGAAAGTGATTATAATGGTTTTTTTGACCTATTATGATGATTTTAGGTTGTATTAAACTATCCTAGGTACCTTCAAGTATAATTGGTATGTCAGAAGAATGAATGGAAGCTATAAGAAACCCTTTGATTTTCAAATTTTTGATATAGTAGCTAGTGTTGACTAGGTCAAAAGATAAAAATGGTTATAGGATGATGTGTGATAATTTTATTTTATGACCATATAAGTTTATAATCATCTTTTATACTATAAATAGGCTAAACTAGTCATGGAAGTTGACCTATAGTTAAACAGGCCAAATGAGGAAGATAGTTAGAAAACTAGGTAGAAGTGAGAATGAGATTAGGGATGGTTTGCAGTGGATTAGGTATGGATAAAAATTCATGGGGTAATTTTTAAATACCTATATATCATATCCCATTTTATTATACATTTTTATGATGTTCATAAATAAGCAAAAAGTTGTTCTCAAAGTAACCTATCTAACACAATGAGGTCTGTATAGGGTGAAGAGGTGAGATTAGTTTGTAAGACCACTATTGATATTAAAATATGTTTTAATGATGATTAAGTATCATGAAAAACAATTTAAATTTCATAAAAATTTTCACATAGGTGTTCTAAATCTTGATGTTCATGACTGTGTTTTTGTAGCTACAGATAATTTTCTTTGTGTAAGTGAAAATGATGTTCCTGAGTATTTTTGCATAGAGTTGAAGAATAAAATAAAAATTAAGTTTTTATATAGGTCTCATAGGTTAATTTTAACACATTTTTATGCATGAAAAATTCCTATCAATGTGTGAAAATTCAAAGGCTTTTCACTAGGTTATTAAGGCCTGTGTGTAGTTCTAAGTGAGCATATGAAGATGATCAGTTTGAGGTATTTTTCCTTGAATTGTGAAATATAATAAATTTGGTATTTAAAATAAGGTCATGAATTTTACATCCATGTGATTTTTTAGTGTGGTTATGTGTCAAAGTTGAGTGTATGATTCAGATTTGCAAGACAGACTTTCTGGAAGTAAGAAGGCCTAATTGTGGGTAGACCTAATTATGTGGTTCAAGGAGTGAAATGAAGTAAATGGTGTTAGGGAAATAAGGTGATATTATCAAGTGTATATTATAATCACGTGTGAATTTTTTCATTATTTTTTGGAGGTTCATGATGTTCTAAGATGGTTAAGGTGAAATGTGTGCCTTAAGAAGGCCTAATTGCATTAGGTCCCTATTAGGCCTAATGATGGTTTTGGCCCTTATGGGTGGTGACCGACCTATGTAGTGGGTGTTTCACTTGTGAAATGTGTTTATTGATATATTATAAGGGTGATAAAAGTATGGTTATGCTATTTTACAACCAATATAGGTGAGATCAAGAGTCAAGTATAAAGAGAAGGTCTCATAAGCCTAATTTGACTAGTTAGAATATTGAGGACATGAATGAATGGATTAGAGTTTTAGAAACTAGGTATATGGATTAAATACCATTATATAGGTGTGTTAAATATATAATTATATTATAATATTGATTATATAGGTGATAATCAAGGTTATTTGACCTAATTCTGCCAAGGAAAGGGCTAATTGAGCAAAAACGCCTAATAGGTTGTTTGAGAGAGATAGAAGAGTTTGAAGAACCAAATAAGGAGATAATATTAATTTAAGTGAGAAAAATATGTCCAAAGGTGATTAAATATTCTATGTTATTTATTTTTTGTTGAGTTACCTAGGGGGTTGGTGCCTCCTTGTAAGTTGGTGCTTGCTAAAGGACTAGTTGAGTTGGTGCTTGACTAGTGAGGTGTTAGTGCTCCTTGTGGGGTTGGTGACTCAATAAAATTGGATTAATTGATTATATTAATATATTCCAAGGTATGTGTTAGTGGGTTTTATTTTCTAATAGGGTTTCCCACATATCTTTTATGTTCTTAAGTTTTTTGCTTTCATAGAAGTTTGCTTATGCATTGATTAATATATGTATGTGAATGAATGCTTCATCGATGCTAAGTGAAATTGAAGGATTGTTTTAAAAAAATGATTCATAACCCCTCTAAATATATTAAATTTTAACACTAATTGGTTAACATCATTTTAGTATTACTATTTTGACCCAAGATGATAGCAATTATAAATTGAATTGAAGAGAAGGTAGATCGATTACAAAGGCTATAAACTGATTGGATGTGAGGGATAGACCATTGGTTTTATACTAATATTGATAGATACATAAAAAAAAATTAGTATATGTATATATAGCTTTTTAATCTATTAAATATTTTTTTATTATAATAATTTGAATAAATGTTTTGCAGTGACTACCTAATCTTGTGAAAATGTTAGTTGTGAAAAAGGCCATGGTGCCTACTATAGCCACTATGGATTAGTCACTTTGAGTGTTATGGGGATGAATTAAAATATATAATTAATGATGAGTAGATAGATCATTTATATTAATCCATAATATAAAATTGAGAGAATAAGAATAAAAAGAAAAGTCTAGATTCAGAATAGGAACTATGATAATAAAATAGATGGAATAAGAAGAAAGGTACTCAAGTAGCTACGAATAAAAGTAGGAGCAATAGTAAAGTAAAAAAAGAGTGAGTAGGAAATAATGATGAGAAATAATAAAATAAAAATTGAATGATGATAATATATTATATGAAAGATGTGGATAAATGTTAGTAAAGAGAAGAGAAGGAAGAAGAGTGAGAAAAGGATGAGATGTGCAAAGCTGAGGATGAGAATAATGTAGAAGTAGAATAACTAGTAGTTAATTATAGTTTGTAGCTAAAATAAATAGTATTAAAATATGAATAAAATGAATTATTTAGTGGAGAGATAGGATAAAATTGTATAGAAATCATAGGTTCAATCCTTGAAAGAGAAGATACTATAGATAAATATAATTCACTAGAAAGGTACACATCCCCCCAACCCAATATTTATTATATCAGAAGTAGTTTCCCACAAGAGGGTTAAGTAGATAGTAGTTAGGAAGAACCATTTTCAAAATGAGTTCACATATGGGGATTATAAATTAAGACATCATTGGTTCGCAAAGCTTTGAAATCCGTAGGTTTAATTGGGAGTGAATAACATGAAACATAAAATGTAGGAAATCAATGTTTATATCAGACAAGAAGTTCATAGGTACATCGTTTAAGCCCACAAATAGTAATGTAAAGATCATAGCCACCAATTATTATAGTTGTGGATTTTTTTTTGAAAATACTGGATCATAATCCAAATATGGCTCATTTGGGAGCTTTTATAAATCTAACACAATATTATGGGTCTACAAACCTTGAACAATATTTACTCACTTGTTAAAATAAATGGTAGGCTAAAGGTGTTACTGATGAATAAATAATGAAGTATGAATTGATTTTGGCATTGAATGGAAGAAACTTAGAATTTATATATCATAGAGATATTAATCAGGTTTCTTTAAAAGACATGAAAGAATGGCTTATCATAGAGTTCATAATTAAGAAATGTGCAAGTTAGACCATCCAAGATCTAAAAGAACTTTGACATAGGCTATGAGAGATAGTATGTGACTATGATCATAGATTTTTAGATGTCATTAATAGGGTTGATTTTTCTTTATAGGAGAAGGATAAATATGCATGGTTCATATAAAAACTATGAACAATAATATAGTTTGTAATAACTCAAACCCATTTTGATACTAAAGTAAATGACTGAGTTGTTGTTATTAGGGTGGAACATATTTAAGACTATGGAGAATCTTCAAAATCCAAATCTAATATTAATAACACTTTACAAACTTTAATTAAAATATTGGAACAATGTCATGATGAAGATAAACCCAAGTTAGGGCTATGGTGCATAAAATGTGGCAAGGAAGGGCATAATTGTAATGATTGCTCGAAAGTCAAAATATAATTCTAAGAGATGTACAAAGTAGTAGTACATGCAAAATCATAGTGTTATCTATTAAAATAGTATGTAAATATAAATAGAAATTGTATTATAATTTTTACAAATCCCCAAACCATGATGAGAAAAGTTACAAAACTTTATAGGATTTGAAAGTAGATATCACAAAGAATTTTTTCACAGTCACTATGCAACAAGTATCTATGGCAAAGTAAGTGATCCCAGGACCATAGGTTGATATGATTTGTGCACACAAAACATGTCCATGGTGGATTCTAAACTCACTATAATACCAACCTCAAGGTCTAGCTAGATGGACTCTTCATTACCAAGTTGGACACCACTATCACCATAATATCAATATATAGTGCCTTATATTCCTATGATGACTCAATAACAATAGTCTATTTAGAATCAATTAGTTTTTTAGAAATATTATGTGGGTTATTATAATATTAAACAACAATAAATTTATAATACATCGAAGTATTATAGTGGATACAAAGGAGGCTATAGGGGTGGATATCGGAGTGTTTATCAAGGCAGACAAGGAAATAATTACCAACAACCTCTACTATAGTGTTATTTATGTGGAGATTATAATTTCGTAAAACAAAATTGCCCAATAAATATATAAAGTCAGCCGTATTATACGTATTGTATATTTTTAGATCAACATGATACAAAAGATTATCTAGTATTGGAAACACAAAGAAAATAAAAGGCTATGTGAAATGTCAATATGGCCAATTTACAACCTAGGGAGGATGCATTTATGAAAGCTATCACTAGACATCAACATGTAGAGAAAGGATTACCTCCTCTTGAAATGCCACATGATCAAAGAATTTATAAGGTCAGGTAGGATAAATATCCAGACCCAGCTATTGAAAAATGATTGATGAATGAGGCTACACAGGTTTTGAAAAACATACAACATCAAGAAACCCATTAATGAGATGTTATAAATGTAAACTCATAGATGTATGTCCAAATTGTGAATATAATGAGAGAAGAGGGAGTTTTTACTACCTTAACATACTTACACAAACTATTAAGCACACTGCATAATGAAAAAATCTCTCACAATATCAAAAATCTATTGGAATGTGCACAACATGGGCAGAAGAAAATAGAGAAGCTGGTATGGTATATAAAAAATAAAACACCTTGAGATGTGGATGAGTATATGGATATTGAAATCATAGATTATGAGATACCAAATGTTTTTAAGTTTGGAAGCACGGTAAACATGATACCAAGGTCTATGTGGGAAGCTATTGGCTAATCAATACTCAGCTACAATCTAGTAACTTTTAGCCTACTAAATTATGGGAGATTTGAACCTATTGGTCATCTAAAAGATGATGAGATAAAATTCATAGAGCTGAGTCTATGAGGTAAATTTGAGGTCATTAATATGAAGATAAATAAGACACATTATCATATATTAATTGGGAAGAAATGGGCATATGATGGTTAGATTACTATCAACACTATGCAGAATCAATTGAAGATCATCAAGGTGATACAATCATAGGAATTCCATTAAACAAGGCACACAAACCATACATCATCCCAACATAACTTTATTATCCTTATGTTTTTTAATAAAATAATTGGATCAAGGTGAATACTGAGGATAATCCAAAGGCTCTATGAGCAGTTGAATGTACTTTTATTTATGAAAATGCTAAACCTTAGTTATAGTCTTTAATTATATAAAAAATCAAGACTTCTAATATACTGAATCCTAAACAAATAATCACCCAACCATTGATTCCTCAATTTAAGATCAAAGATTGTGAGTCGTGTCTATAAAATCTCCTAATCATTTTGAAATAGAGTTTTTGTATTAAGCAAATACCCATGTGTAGGATTATATAGATCCCACTAAAGAAGGTAATTTACTATGGGAAATAACTTCATCTATAAGTGGGGATTCATACACACATATACTAAATTAGGCTTGAGGAGATCATGAGCTACAACTAATGAGAATGGTCTTTGCACATGAATGGCAGTTACCTCAATACTTTGCAATAAAGGATATAAATTAGTTTATTCTATGATTACAAGTCCATATGCCTATAATTATTTAGAGGGTGAGTTATTTGAATTATGCATTGAAAGGGATTATTGCTACATGGTGGGTAATTCATAGGGATGATCAAATTTCCTAGGATGATGCTTGTGAATTGATGATCAATAGGTTTTAACTATCATAAATAGTCAAAAGTAATTGGCCTCTTTTTCAAGAGGGTGAATGTCCTAAATTTCACATACACATATGTGTTAAATTATGGACTAAAAATTATGTGGCCTTTAAATATTTGGTTCACATTTTCCACTATACACTATCTCCCCTTCCATCAGCTTTGTATATGAATCAAGAGCTTATGAGGGAAATAAAGTACTGGGCACAGGTGCACAGTGATTTCATACAAACATTTATGTTTGAGGATGATAATCCTTTAGTACATAATGCATTTCTCAAAATAAAATAATTTCTATGTCATGAGCATGCATAGGATCTAAGTACCACCACTGAGTCTTTTATGCAACAAAATATAGCTAATGATCTAAGCACATCTCTATAAAGGTATAACATTTCCAAATGAAATAACAATCTATTATGTAGATGTTCCATAGAATAAATGATGAGGAGGAAGAAACAAAAGGTTATGATAGTGATGGTGATATAAATCTCACTAATTTTTGAAATAGAAGGGGATGTTGAGTCACTCAAACATCTAGTTACAAAACATACCGAGGAGGAAAAGCCACAAAATATCTAGATTCCAAAAAAGGAAGGATAAAAAATGATACAAGATTTGTTTTCTTGAAGAAAAATGGCACTTCTATCAAGTCCCACTTGAGAATATTAGAAGTGAGGAGATTCCTAAATTAGTGCACATTGGGGACTAACGAACCATAATAGAAGTCTCAAAAGCCATGCAACTTCTAAAATATTACTAGGATGTCTTCTTCACCAAAGTTTTAGAGGTCTGAGGGGTAGATCCAACATTAGGAGAAATGCAAATTGAAATAAAAGAGTGTGTATAACTTATCAATAAGAGACCATATATGTTGAATCCTAAAATGAAACTTAAACTTGAGGTTGAGATGGATAGGATGTAAGACATAGGAAAAATTTATCAAGTGGATAAGGTAGATTGGGTAAGTCCTATGGTAGTGAAACACAAAAAAATATGAAGAATTAGACTATGTCGTGACTATCATATTTTGAATGATGCATGTATAAATGATTTGTTTGATATCCCCTTTACAAATGAAGTATTAGACATAGTTGCAAGAAATGAGGTATATTGTTTCATGGATGGGTTTAATGCATATCATCAGATACCAATCACAAAGGAGGATAGGGCTAAGACTACTTTTGATATTGAGTGGGGATATTTTATGTATAACATTATGCCTTTTGGGTTTAATAATGCACTAGTTTTTTTCTCTAGAGCCATGGTAACTGCATTCAAATATTTTATTCATGACTTTCTAGAAGTTTACTTGGATGATTGGGATGTTTTATCTTTGTTTAAGGACCATTTATCTAAGATAAAATTGATGTTAGAATAATGTAGAGATTTGCACATCAAATTAAATCTTAAGAAGTGTCTCTTTTTTATGCCTTTTGGGGTTTTATTTGGCCATGTTGTGTGTAATGAAGGAATTTTAGTGGATCAATCTAAGATCACAATTATTGTTAACATGCTACCACCAGTCAATTCTACTAAAGTATAATGTCTTCTCAAACACATAGGCTATTATCATAAGTTAATGAAAGGGTACACATCTATTTCTTCTCCACTTGAATATTTGTTTTGAAAAGGTATGTAGTTTTTATGGACATTAAAATGTTAAGCAACATTTATAGAGCTCAAAAAAATATTGGTCACTATGCCAATATTAGTTTTTATGGATTGGAACAAGTCATTCTATGTGCATGTGGATTCCTTAGGTATCACAGTTAGGGTTCTACTTGTACATCTAGGAGATGGTGGATTGGATCACCCTATCCACTTCACAAATTAAAAGTTATCTATTGTCAAAAAGAATTATACCAAAAATGAAAAATAATAATTGGTGATAGTGTTTGCACTTTATAAGTTTAGGCACTATATTATCTCAACCCCATTTGAAGTCTTTATATATCACCAGGATCTATGATAATTGATTAATAAGCCAATGCTAGGAGGATAGATTTATCGATGGGTGATGTTGTTTCAAGAGTTCCAATTCAAAATTAATATCAAGCTAAGAAGAGAGAATGTATGCCTAGATCATCTTAGCTAAATTAAAAATAGGGAAGATCCAAAAGAACTGTAGGAGGATTATCTAGATGCTCAGATATTTTGTGTATCCATGATACCTAAATTTTTTGAATAAATTTCCAATTTCTTAGAATAAAGACTTTTTCCTACACACTATCAGGAATGAGACGAGAAGTAGTTCATGACTAGAGCCTTACCATAAATCATCATAAATGGGTTTTTGTATCACATGGGGAAGGATGAGGTTTTGCATAGGGTGGTTTTGGACCATGAACACCCTCAGTTGTTGTATGAAGCACATCAAGGAGCCATAACAGGCCATTTCATAGGTGATGTCATTGCAATAAAACTTTTATAGAGTGGACTTTGGTGGCCAAATTTATTTCAGGATGTGCATAGAGTAACTCAGGACTATGATGTATGTAAGCAAATGAGAAAGTCTAATCAGAGGGATGAAATGCCATTGTGGTCCTTACTTGCCAAACAACCTTTTAAATAATGTGGCATTGATTTTGTGGGTCTTATTAATCCACCAAGCAAGTACAACTAGTCTAGATATATTATTACTATGATTGATTATTTTACTAGATGGGTAGAAGTTACAATGACACTTATTTGTAATAATAAGGATATTACAAAATTCCTATATGAAAATATTATCATAGAATTTAGTTGTCCCATTACACTGGTAAGTTCAAGGAATGCAATTTTTGAATACAAATATCAAAACACTCATCGAATAATTTATGATTCACATCATAAGATCACCACATACCATATTCAGGGTATAGGATAGGCTAAAGATTCTAATAAAATATAAGGCCAAATGCTAACCAAAATATACGATGTGAAGAGGGATGATCGGGATGATTTTATCCCTGAGATAATATGGGATTATATAACACACTACAAGTGTGATATAAGGTTTAATCCATTTTAGTTGGTGTATGGGTTGGAAGCAATCATACTCATAGAGTACTTGGTATTAAGCCTATTAATTACACTTGTTATGTGACTCGATTATCATAAATATCTCAAAAACATACTTATGGATATAAATGAAATGGATGAATATAGGTGTAAAGCATATTAGACACATGAATTTCAAAATAAAATTCAAAATGTTGGCATGATAGAAACATGTGAATGAAGGAATTTTAGGAGGAACAACTAGTTTTATTGTAAGACAGTCAGTTTAGGAAAATTAAATGTTAGATGGAAAACAACCTACATTATACATGATATATCACAACAAGGAATAGTTATGTTTATGGATTTTCATGGAACCTCTTACTAGGGTGAGTAAATGGTTATAGGATTAAGCCCTACCACCAATAATCTTACTTGATGTCTTTTTATAAATGAGTGGATGATGAGTAGTAACAAATATATTAGGTTTTAATCTTTGTTATGTTTTTGTAGTGTCTTAATTTTCTCTTTCTATGTGTGTGTTGATTAGAAGATGATCTCTTCATATGATAAGACTAATCAGAACCATGAGGAGACTCATAACATGAGACGTTAACCAATGGATAAATTCATGTGCATTATGGCTAGTGTCATTTAAGGGGTATGATAATGATAAAAGTATAGGAAATGTATGGTAAATACAAATTAAGAAATATATCAAAAAAATTAATGATCATAAATGGCAGTTAATACCAAATTTGGGGTTCAAAGGATACATAATCTTTTAAATCGGTAATTGGTCACCATCACAAGCTAGCTACTCAAGTATGGCCAGAGATAGATATAACAACATATCTCATCACATGTGTCAACAAATATTTATATATATTTCTAGATTGTAAAATATGCCACATTAGTGTGCATTAGGACCAAATTAAATGCAAGTCAGCTCTGAAAATAGCTCAACAAGACACTTAAGAGAAAATAAATTGACATGAAAATTATATAGGCAAATCATTGAGCACTGAATTCAAATTTCACACTTACAGTGATTTAAACAACTGAGCTTAAATAAGAGTGTTATATTTTCTCACATATAAAAATTCAACAATCCACACTTCATATATTGCTCATGACTAGAAGAATCATTTAAGGTACATGATCAAATGGATCAATCTCAACTTATAATGCCTCTATCTAAAGTGTAGAAAGAAGAAATAGATATCAATCTTGTGCTTCATCAAATAAAATTTTATGATCCTAAACTATTTGAGTTTGTTTGAGTTGCTAAATATAATCTTTTATTTTCAGACCTTGTACCAGGTGTCCAACCTCTAGATCTCATGTTGTCACATTGGTTTCATAATACATATGTTGAGAGACTGATATGCTTGTCAAATTTAAGTGATATGGATGAAGTGTTTTTATCATTCCTCACTTGGTACAATTATGACAACATTTATCTTGCCTCAAATGTGACTATTTTGATCAATACACCAATAATGGCCAGAATAATTGATATGCCTACACAAAGAGACTCTCTAACACCTTATAAATCACAGACACCTCTACTTCTTCAAGAAGTCAAAGACACCTACACCTATGGATCATGTGGCATACCCATCAAAGATATTCTAAATGAATAAGTATGTATTTTAATTGAATGCATAACCCACTAGTTTTAGTAGACCACTTAATCTATGTAATAATCAACTAAGGGTATTATTGACATCACTCACAAGATGATTCATCACAATAAGCAGTTCAACTAGCCCAAGTTATTTTTACATGAGATCATCACCAAAATTGAGAAAGTTTACATGACTACACACCAAAATTTTTATTATTAATTCCTCATATTTATACTTTTTTTCACATAATGAAATTCCCCAGAAGGATAAGTACATCTAGACACTAACTATTAGCCTATATGACAATTTTAGAATCTGATCTAGACATAGGAAATGGGAACCCTTTCTCATCAAGATAAATTCCATAAATGGTGGGAGGAAATCATATATCTCATTTCAACACATCCTTGAGTCCCACCTGACATCATGGAATGCTTAGGATAGCATGCAGTTGTTCCCAAGCTACCAAAAGGAATCACAATTTAGAATCATGAGTTGCCAAATTCACCATTTGGCTTTTTATTGTATTTCATCAACATATACATAGAAAGGCCATAGGTAAAGAAATAAAAATATTATACAATAAGGAAAGCCACACTAATGTAGCTAATACCTACCCTATGTAATAATTTTAGTAGAGCAACAAGCTAAGGCCACTACATTGCAACCATAAAATGGAAAGTGGAAGGCCTTGGTTGAACAACAACCCTCTCTTCCACAAATTCAAAATACATGCAGTACTATGACTTAGTTTGATGATATGAAGGTGCATTATATTTCAAGTAGCTATGATTTTCCATAAATGGGAACTGATGAGCAAGAATTTTACCAAGTCATGATAAAAGACATGACTGGTGACTTATATGAAAATGAATATGGAAAATAATTCTTTTTATAGAAAGTTGTGCACATAATTCAATTGTGAAAGAAGATGCCACCAAATATGTGGGTTGAAATCCCACCTTGCCCTTCCTTAATCAAAGTGGATACTATGGGACAAGAGGTTGAGCACACAAGTATCATTATAGAGTTATTTAAAGTGTGACTATCTACAAATTTTACTACTCCAAACTCTTTTATACCAATAGTTGATAACCCTCAAGAAGTAAAAGTTAGATGAAGGAAAACTTGATGAGAGACTAAGGTTTCCCCTACTCTAGAGGAATAATTTTTATATTTCAAATTTGAGGTCGATCCCTCTACACAATAGGCACAATAATCTCCTACTACAACCTCATCACTAGCCAAACAAAGATTGGTCACCCTGGGCAAAAAAAGTCATATGTTTCTAGCAACACTATGTGATAAAGTGACACACTATCATCTAAGGAGGAACTTCTCATTAAAAAATAAGGAGTTGGTTTCAAGCCAACCAACAATGGAAGAACAATATACCACATAGGAAGAAGTAATGAGTTCAAAGAATGATGTGCATGCCAAGATTAAAAGAAGCATTATAAATAGGAGGCATAATAATAGGAATAAGCTCAGTGAAAACATCAAGATGAAGGACAAATGCATGTTTAAGAAATTAAGGCAAAGAAAAAGGTTGAAGACATATAGGCTATTCATAAGAAATTTGATGAGGATGCATAAAAGGTAAAAGAAGCTATAGATACAACTAAACAAGCTGAGGTGCAAGAGGTAAAAAAAATAAAAAGAATCTATATCCATTGAAGCTCAGTGTAAACAAGCCAAGTTGATGTGGTTACTTCTCAATAATGAGATGATAAAGCTATGCAAAGGCAAAAATAAGAATCTTAATTCCTCAAGTAGAAATAATCCAAGGCCCATAAGCACAAAGATGAACAAGAATGCATAGCAAGGTATATGTATAACATGAAGCACATGCAAAATATAAAATGGAATAGGAAAAGGTTATTGTGCTTGATGTACAAATAAAGTATAAGGAAGTAGAATCAAAGAAATAACTAGAGGAGGAACAAAAATAGAAGAAGGATGATGTGTAACCATACCAACAAGAGGAACCATAAGAGAACATGCAAGAGGATGTGTTGGAGCAGGAATCAAAAGAATAAAATATACCACAAGATGACTCCAACACCCAAGGGGCACATGCTCAGTAGTTTGCATTTCCTTCCAGAGGAGTGTGGCTATGGGATGTTCCCAAGGTAACTATGAGGCACACTATTTTTCTCTTCCTATTATAACCATACTATGCACTGACCTAGCAGAAATAATGACTATATTGGCCATGATAACATTGAGGTAGGAATCATCCTTGGATGTTTCTTTCTTACCATTGTCAAAATAATTAGAGGGTGTTACTGATTTTAAAGAATCAATTGTGTAAAAGGTTGCATTGTTGGATTAGGAGGATGACTAGTTCAAAATGGAGAACATTGAGATATGAGGATGTGTATAGGAAGATGAGAAGATCATTCAAGATAATTACCTAGAATTAGTCACATGATTCATCAGCTATCAAGTAATGTCCAACTAGCATAGGTTCAAAACACTCATTTCTTAACTAACAACAAACTAGTGCATTGTGCAGAAGTTATAGGAACTCAGTTCCTTAGGGAAAGGCATCAAAGTAGAAGTTGAGACACTCATCAATCTATTGGAAGAATATTAGAAAATTATTGAGGCTACTACTATATAATCATAATAGGTTGTATGAAACATGTTAGACTGGAAGTAATAACTAGATGCAACACTAGCTAGATTGAGTTTAGATTTTTCTATGACCGCTACAACTAAGGCAACAATGGAGAGCCACAAAACAATAATGGAGGATATGGACATTACACTGTAAGAATATTCAAATTCCAAATATAATGTGAGGGATAATATTTTATATTGGTAGATCTAGATTATGCTAAATTATTTCACAAGACTTTAGGCATAGAGGCATGTAGATAAGTTGGAGAAGCTTAACAGTGATATTCAAAGATGATTTGAAAACACTAAGGCATTTATGAACACACTCAAAATTTTAATCTCACAAAACTCATAGGCTATAAAACCCATTTGTGCACATTACTAAGGTTAATCCAAGAAGTCATGCTAGATTAGAATACCTACAAGAAAGATTTGTCACCATTTACCATCTCTATTACACAAATCATCAACACTCTTGCCTACATACCACTATCACAACTTAAGAAGATCATCTTTTAATACAAGGTTACATAGATATAACCCAAGGATACATATTCAATGTCTTCATCTTTTTCCATGCCACCTCCATCTAGTTAGGTATTGTACAGTACATATTTTTGAAATTTTAATACCATTTTGTTGGGAAAGACTCAGTTTGATGAGCAGGGTTGGGATGGTTAAAAAACCATAAAGGGTGGACACCTATTTACACCAGCTTATTAAATACCTATAAATGGTGATAGTTTAGTATGTTTCTTAGTTGAAAACCTAAAAGGGTGGATAATTAGTGTGTAAGAGGTGAAAATCAAAAATGGTGCCTTGAGTGATTACTATGAATCTTATTGGGTCCAACCACTTCTTTCTAGTCCATGTGATCAGATCGAGTCAGAGCTCCTTATCACATTGTCTTAGGATGAGAAAATAATTTAAGTTCGGTAAAGTTTTAGTTTAAGAAAAAAGATTGTAAAACTATGAAGTGTAATTGTTTTCCATCTATGCGTAACACACTCATGTTATCACAAGTTAGTTTATTTTGTCATTTCCTCAATAAGTTATAATAGGTTAGAAGACAAAGAGACTCTTTTTAGCACCAATCTTAGATAGAATCTAGAAGGTCATAAATATGTAAGCATCTATATATATGATATTATTTGTAAGAATAAGGGGTTACATATTTAGAAAAGATCAATATAGATTTATTGGTTATGATTACCTATATGGTTACTTTATTTCTTCCTTACATACAATTTATTATGTATAGTTATGGTTATTTCCTTTCTAAATTGTTTTGAATTCTCTGACTATAGTTAAAATTATTTTTTACTTTCATTAGCATGATATCATAGGACAAACATGTACTTTAAATATTTTATTTGTTCTTTTCCTTTAAATTCCTTAGTAATTAGGCCTATGATTATGACACAATTATCCTTATCCTTAGCATGTTATGATGTTATATCAATAATCTCTATTAAAAATAGACATTATAACTCACATAATAATAATATACTATATAATGCCATACTAACTAAATTATTCCAACATTCCCCCTTCATACAAATAAAGGGAAATGTACTATCACCTAAAAATTTAGGCAAACACTTTCTTGACACACACATGAATAGATCAACCATAGATTATGGCCCACCCACTAAGTCATATTAATACATTAGTTATATCATATAATGGTTGTGAATAAAACAATCAAATACTGGGAAACATCCACTGATCTTTGGGATAAAAATGACTAAGCCAATAGAAGTAGTGGGAATGGATTCACTACTAATTTTCTAAATTTACAATTATTCTATAGTGAAACTAATATAGACTTATACTTTATTTTAACACATCACACATGTGAACAAATATACACTTATATTATTATTAATTAATACATGCACATTATTGTATGTATTATTCATCACTAGTATGGGAAGAGTATTCATAACATAAATGGGGGGTGTTTCTTCCTAATCACTCTTCTCAAAAATCAAAGCTTTTGATCCAATTTTACATACATAAGGTCTAGTTTTCTATGCTTACAATTCATAAGATGGTTTTTTTAATTTTTAAAATAATGTGAGAGACACATTTTCCTCAAAGGTTTGAGCTTTGACTTATATTTTTTTTGTCTTGAAAGATGATATATATATATATTTTCCACTATTAAATGTTCCTATTTTTCTGACATAATTTTTTTGGTTTTCTTTTATTCATCAATTAAGGAAAAGATGAGCTCTTCTAGACTCATTTTATTTTACTTAAAGTTAAAACTATACTTTAATGAATATTTGGCAGGCTATTGAATAAAATAGCTTTTGCATACTAATATGTTACCTTAATTATATACTAGCTAATTAATTTTTATAGGAATGAAACTTAATTATATGTTGAACCATAATTTTTCCTTCTTCCATCTGGAGTCCAAAAATTTCCTACTTTAATGCCACTACACCACTCTCATCTTGTGAACCAAAAATATTATTTAACATTTCTAAGATGAAGTTGGATGTCTTGGAAAGGTATATATGATGTAGATAAGCATAATAAATTCCCATACCAATGGTTTATATTGAATTTTAGTTCTTAATATCCCATTTATCTCTTGCATCAACATCTCCTAAAATCTTTATGTTTAGATTGATAATGTCCCATAAATATTTTTCAACTAGTAATAATTGAGTTTTGACTTACCATGTATGAAAGTATCATTTGTAAAAAAATTAAATGAGATTTAGTTTTTCCATTTATACCCCCTTTCCCCTCCCCCACCTGACCCCCCTCCACACCCCCCCCCCCAACATAAACTTGACTTACTCAGGACATCAATTTCCACCAAAAAATGTGTCCTTTACAAATAATATTAACTTTATAGAATGAACTGACTAAGACTTTCTAGAATAATAAGACAAAATTATGTATTCAATAGATAACCTTACAAATCAAAAGTAAATTTTAATTAATTTTTTTTGAATTTATCAATGAATATAAACTAATGTTGAATTTGGAAGAACAAAACAAAACAAAAATAAAGTAATCACAACTAAAACAAATCATAACATAAAACCATAATATATAGGGCTTTGAGATTATATGAACACTGAAAAAAGTGCATGGCACTCATGATTGATAATTTCTAGAAGCCAACAAAGGACACATGTTTTGAATTCCTAGACCACAATGCATTTAATGATGATAAAACTAAGTTCTAATTCCCACCAAAAGTGACAGGGATGGTTTCAGGCATATTTGGACCCATCTTAATCAACCATGAAACATTAGAACGCATAGGAATGCATTCATGTTCTCTTGTGTTCTAAACACATTATATTAATTAGCCATATTCTAATATTAGAAGACATACAAATGATATATTGAATACTAAGAAACTTACAAGAGGAAAAATCCATAGGTTCAAGATGTATAAAAATACTAGGCATGAAGTAGATAGAGAATAGTGTTAAATATATTTCAATGATAAAAATGAATAAGAACAAGTTTGGATTGGAACGGATTGATTGAAATCATAAAGTAGTGCACAATGAGAAAAAAATACCCACACTACTCCTTAACTCAAATATGAGGATACATATGGTGAGTTTTAATAGATGGATGTTCATAGAAAGCAAGAGAGGGTATTGATCCATGACAAAGGCATTTAATGAATATATGCATAAAAAATATACTAGAATACTTTAAAAAATAAAACCTATTTATACATAGTCCCATGCAAAGAAAATGTTTTACCAATGACTTCAAATTATGAACAAGGCAAAAATTTAATCTATGATATTTCCCTAAATCAATCTCCCTTTCCAACCACAAACTTGAGTCATAAATGGCTTTAATACTAATTTTTTATGTGTCCAATGTTTATCATATAAAAAATAAACCATCTAATTCACTTAGATTATTCAATCATAAAAGGCTACATACAAATAGGATTTTAGATCTCCTTAAGATAATGAATCATACCTTACAATATCTTAACAAACATAATGCCTAGGTGAGTTGTTAAAACTCACATAAAAATAATATATTAAATAATGTCATTCTAACTACATTATTCCAATAGGGAGGAGCCCAAGGTTATAGACAATTATAAATTTATTATCCAATGAATAATTTGGTGGGTTTTTAATGAACCCTTAGTCATGGAAAAAACCATATAAAATGTAAAATCCCACATGGACCTAAAGACTTAGGAAAAAATGTGTTGTTGTTGCTTTCTTTAGATACTTAGGTACTTATTGTGGTCTCTAACATTATAAGTTAGAATTGTGAATATAATATATATTATTACTGTTAATTTGAGATTTATACACACCAAGGAATCTTACAAGGTAAACTCTAACATGTTAGGATTGGTGAAGAAAGATTCACTCCAAGGCATGAATTTTAGGTTATTGAGTTTTATAAACAACCTAGTGGTGGAACAATGGTGAAAGGAGTAGTCATTTACCATGGATGGTTCAAATATGATTTGAGTATATACTTACTTGTTATGTGTGGATCGATGATGAATCTAACCTAAGGTGGGAAGAATCAAAATAAAATAAAAATGAATAAGGGTAGGGGAAAAAATAAGGCTTTGTGAATCAAACAATATAAAACCCTTATAAGATGGATCTTTAACTAGGGTTTGGATAAATAGTCAGGAACCAATGTTTGTTACAATTTATTGTTATCACATAGGAAACCAAATAGGGTTAAACTTCTAAATAAATAAGAATACAATGAACTTTGGTGCACATAATCAAAGCTTGATACATTTATGATATTGTAATTGTACATATATAAAGGGAGACTATGATTATTATACATAAAACACTCAAAATCAACTACTGGACAATATGAATAATTGTATCAAATAATATTCATGCATATCCAAAATACTAAGATACTATATTGACAAAAATTCTTTAAATACTCACAAATTTAGAGAAAAACAAGATTTGTACATCAAGACTAATTGCAGAACAATCCTCAAATTTTCTAATTAATATTAATAGCCAAATTCTCCTCCTTTTGGAATCAGGGTAATACAAGTATATATAATATTTGGTAGGTGTTTCCTCATCCTACAAGCAAAGTCTTAAAATTATAGCTTCCAATTTTAGGACTCATGCAAGATACAAAATAGAATGGTTGGCCAAACTTACCAATGTATATGTTGGTTGAGTAATAGACATTATATTGGTAACATCCTTATCCACCTTTAGGTTTTTGAATAATGCATAGGTAGCCTCAAATTATTTATTTATAACATAAAAATTGAGAATACAAGGTTTGAATATTTTTCCTATTTCAATCATCAACCTTTGATGCTCAATTTTATAGGTTTTGAGTCTTACCCTGAGTGCTTTAGTCATTTTATCCTTTGAAAAATTGATTAGTTATATAATTTCCTCACTGGTTTATACTCGATGCCTTCTATCTCTACTTTTAATCTATATGGAGATACTTTAGGAAGTGTGTAAAAATTAGGCTTATTTATTAAATCACCTATATAAGTTATCACATTGGTGACCCTCATATCTTTTAAAATCTCAATGGCCTCCTTTTCTTAGCATGTCAATTAGGATATCAAAACTTTCATTTGAGAGTACTACTAGAAAGCACCATATCTCTTTGGGGTTACATTGTTTAAGACCTAAACTACCTCCTATTCAATCATCAAATTAAAATTACTCTATGCATTATTCCTTATGCATTAAAATAAGAATTTGAGTATTTTCTCAAGTTTTTTCAATTGGTTCCAAAAAATATTCATTCTTCCCCATTTGGGCTATGACTCACTGCTAAAAGTCTTGATTGTGTTCAAAATGTCATATAACCTAGTGGATATGCTCTAATCAATGTCTACTATCTCCCTAAGATCTATAATTATCTGTTACTAGAGAAATAATTATTTAGCATGCTCTTTACTTCTACACATTTCCTTCATTACCTCCCCTATTGTGTCTACAAAATCATAAAATTCCTCTATATATTCCATGGGGTCATTTGGATTCTTATTTATTTATTAGATAATGGGAAAAGATGTTTGTTTTTCTCAAACATAAATTTATCCCCTATGCTACTATCCACTCCCTTCCTCTTCCTCGCCCACTCTTCTTGTTGAAGTGAGTACTTATCATATAAAATTAAGTGACAAACCTATCCTATATTTATTTATTTATTTATTTATTGTGACTCCCTAACATAGGAAGACACAATGATTTATCCCTATTATTCTATTTTACTAGCCTCTAGAGTAATTTGAGGTAGTATGAAACTTGGTGGAAACATGGAAGTACTTATTTAAATGGGGATTTGGGGTAGTGGAGGAGTAAGCATGCTCTAATTTTATGTAGTAATTAAATGTGTAATCTCTATTACATATCTTATTTTCCCTGAAGTTCTTTTGATAATATTTATTGAAGATTTAGTTAGAGTGGACTAGGAAATGGATAAATCTAGTTGTGTGGATGGCCTTGGTGGAGTTTAGGGATTGAAAATGGAGACTATTACTAGATATTAAAAATGTCCCTTCTTCCTAGGTCCTTGGGGTTGGTCATTATTGAGGCAATGGATGAATGAATCAAATAATCTAAAGAATAAAAAATGTATTACCTAGTTTGTTCAATGTGAGCATGAGGATACAATGACTGGGTTTATTTACAATACCTTTACAAGGAGACAAATAAATAAATAGGTGCATGAGTTTAGCTAATGGATGGAAAATTAGCTATCTGAGAATCTACAATAGTAATTTGATAAGAAATGAAGGGCACTACCTTATTCAACACATGCCTTTCCTCTATAGTAAGAATGCCTATGGTTAAGTTGGTAGTTGATGTATCTATTATATAAGTTGATATTAAAGCAGTGGCCTGAAGAGAGAGACTTAGATTTAAGGATACAAATTCTTGAGTGAGGCCCAAAGTAGGGAGTTTTCCAATGTGGATTATACATCTGCCTTTAATTTTTGGTCTCCAAGTTCTATTCCTTATTCCGTTCTTTCATTTTATCCCAATACTTCTATGTCTTTAGATTCATCTCCATCTATTCTCTGAGAGAATTTTGTTTCTTATTTTGGATTTGTGTATGTTCCAAAGACCCATTCCTCTTCATTTACCCATCTTTTGTCTTCATCATCCTTTTCAGATACATGGATAATATCCACTTCTTTAGTCCTTATCTTAGGCCTCTTTTTTATCCCCTCTAATTTCTCATGTAGAAGACCTTATTTAGTAGGTGGTAGTTTGATAGGTCTTTCTTTTAATGGTACATTTGGAGGTGAAACTGGAGGAGTCCTGGGCTTCCTTTTATAAGTGATAATGGATGGATTGATAGTTTTAGGGGATTTCCCTAAAGTGGATGGAGTGGGGAATGAAGTGACTTTGATAATGGAAGGTGGAATTGTAGTATAAATCTTAGGGGAAAAAAGGGATGTAGGCATTGGAATTACAAGAAGCACAGTTGAAGAGGATGAAGGTGTTGAAGTTGGGACCATGGAAGTCATTGTAAAAAAATTTGTGAGAATGTATGAAGACTTACATGTTGGATAATAACCAATGGGGACAATGAAGCTACAAATAATGTTGTAACTTGTAGACCTACTAGAGATGAAGATCTTATAGCTGTTGTAGGAGACTACATTATTTCCACCAATTATGGTGATGGTAGTCCCTTAAGGGCATCCTTTATTATCTAGGGATCTACCTCCCTCTAAGGATCTCTTTCCTCTAAATGGCTAGCTTTTATTTGTAATAGATATGGAGGACGATCATGTTTAGGTGATACCTAAGCTTGAGGATGAGGCCACTAGTAACTTGTAGTGTTATTTGTCTCCTCCACTATCTTGTGCACCTATTCCTTTATGATGGAGTAATCATAATGGATGGCTTAAGATACCACCATAGGAATTTTATATAGATTCATTCCCCCATAAAACTCATAATTATGTTCAAAATTCATGAAGAAGGGGTCATTCTCATGTCTCTTATGGCCATAAGGTATGTGTACTCCCTTCTTTGTGAGGTCATTGAGATATTGTCTCACTTTTCCCTTGGGATCCCATTCTTTGAAATGGGTTTGAATTAACCCATAATGGGTTCTATTCATCCTAACTAAGCTAAAGTGTTTTTGATGCTTGGTAGCAAGGTACTCATCCACGTTTTTATAGATTTGTTAAGCTATCTCCTACTTTGCAACCTTATCATGGAAAATTTGAGGGAGATTCACTAGAGAAACTCTAGTCCCCTCTATCCTAATTGAAGTATAATCATGATAGATATAATATTCTCCCATCTTTGTAATTCTTTATTATATTGTTTGAGATCCTAAGAATGGCACACACATTAATATGTTGGTATACCATCAAGAATAATTCTTTTGTGATCTTCTTTATATCCCTCCTAAACATATAAATATGAATTAGGGATAAGTCATCATTTAGAACATGTGTTGATATATTATGTGAATGGCTCCTAGGGATATGCATAAGTCATGTGCATTGTCCCCATGATGGCATTTACTACATATGACATCATATATAAATTTACATCAAATGTCCTTTCATCAGCCTTGAGTTTTTATGCCTTGAATTAGACACTGATAAATTTTCCAAGTGCCATATTTTATCCAAAATTAGGATTATATCCTATAATGAAACACATTCTTCATGCATGTAGGTGGTACTATCAAACCCCTATAACTTATTTAGTAAGGTCATAGATATCCTAATGCATGGATTAATTTTTTTTATAGGAATCTAATATATAGTCCCTTGAATGTTTAATTTCTCTCCCTTAGCCAGCCATTTCTTAAGCTTACCCATAATTGTGTTATGATTTAGATAGGTGTTAGTCATGACCTAGTTGTAAGACATTTTAGGGACTAAGAGGTGTAAATATTTCTCAAAATCATCACCATAAATGTAATTAACCACACAATTTCAAAGCCTCATGTGTAAATAGGCTCTTTTAATAACACCATTGAAAAATAAATCATGGAGTAGGTCAATGTATGGCATTACCTTGATTTCATGGATACATTTTGGAGATCTATAGATATTTTTTAGTATTAATTCATCCATGTATCTCTTCCTATTATCATCTATTTGGTCTTGGGATTAATATGGACTGATGCTTTCAATCTCATCTCATAGGGCCAAGTAGTGGGGAAATGGCAATACACATTTGTCAAAAACCATGTTTAGATACTTGATTGCTCTTACAATTGAGTATTGGGAAGGGATATGGCTATGTGATCTATATGAATAATCCATTATTATTTTTTTTAAAAATTAGCAATCTTTTAGATGAATAAAATTTAAAATTCTTTAGCAGAAAACTAGGGCTCTTGAAGATTTGATAGCTCGAATAAACTCATAAATTCTTTAGCAAAAAACTAGGGCTTTTGAAGACTTGATAGTGCAAATTCATAGTTATAATTTAATTGATTAATAGAAAATTGATTTGAAATTCTCAAAAAAATTCATATATTTCTTAAAGTTTGAGACTTGAATGCCCAGTTTGTGCAAAGTTAATGCAATAGCTACTTTTATTTTTTTTTCCCATTTTGATTTGAAATTGGCAAGTCAGCATTGATGGGTGGATTTTATTTTATGTGGTGGATTTCATTTTCTCTTAATGCTTAGTCATCACCTTAACATAGGTGTCTACTTCTCATTTCCTTCATTTTTATCCTAATTAATCAAATCTCACCTAGTTGTTCTCTCTATGCACTTTTAATATTATGACATATATCATGGTCTCATTTACTAAGAGGGTTAAAATTTATACTTATGATTTTCATGTTCTAAAATATATGAATTAATAAAATTATTCCACCTATTAAGATCTTAGGGAATCAGGGTTCTTCAAAATCCAAATTGTGTACCTCTACTAAAAGACTCTGTGTGCATAATATGATGCCATGTGGAAAATTATCATAGTTTTGGAGCCCTGAGTATTATGATCTTATACATTTGAGTGAAAATATCTAAGTTAACAAAATTTTGACATGTGGATGATTCTCGAGAGCTTGGAACTTCTTTAGAACTCTTTTAATTTGTAGTTTGTCTTAGTAGGCTCTAGACTTCTGAGATTAGGATACATATCTGATATCATTTATATGGAGTGTCCCATTTTATAAATCTACTTTGAATACACTATGGACTATGATTTTTAGATATTTCACCACTTTTTATGATCTTGTGAACTCGGGGTTATTTGAAATTTAGACTATGTACCCTTTTTGGAAGGTGGTGAGTGAATGGGATGATGCCACATGGAACAATCTTATGATTCTAGAGAAAATATTGCATTTTCCCTTGGAAAATCCTATTAACAAGTTCTCAACCTTGAAGATGAAGACACATGGATGGTTTTGGGAATCCAAATAAAATAGGGTTCTAACCAATGTACCTTTGTTTGGAAGGTCCTTGTTTAATATTATCATGACCCATAGATGGTTCATGTTGATTTGGGGACTTATAAATTTTGGTTCTATACTTTTCATGTTAAGCCTTTGATTTTCATGATGATAACACCTAGATGAACCTCAAGAATATGGAGAGAAATCAAAATTTACATTATACCTTCTATTGATTTGATCTGGGTGAATAAGATTATACCATTTGGCATGATCCAGGGAGTCCAAAGATTTGAAGATAAATAACTTGTAATGATCCTCTTGATTATATGTCAACAATATTCTACCAATTGGAATGATCTAGGAAGTCTGAAAACCCTTTTAAAATCTGCCATTTACTTTCTCCTTGTGGACTTTGAGTGATCGAGATGTCACCACATTGAGAAATATTAGGATTCTAGGAGTTTGAAGACTTATAACTTTTCATGAACATTTACTATGTCTTAAATTTAAGGGATTTTGACACATGGATAGTGCTTGTTAATTCACTTCTCCAGATGACTCCATGATTTATATTTTTCCACTTAAGCTTAGGATTAGTTGGATGATGACACATGGAAGATTCTTGTGAATCTAGATGTTTAGGAAGACTTGGAACTTCTATTATGAATACAATTAATTGTGGGTGAATAATATGTTAACACTTGTCACAATCTAGGAGACCTGATGGAGATATATAATTTTGGGAACTCACTATACATCAAAGATTAAACAAGCTACATATTTCCATTACTCTTGTTAGTTTCTCAAATCAAAACATGATATTGAATACATATTTTGTCAGCAAGGAAAAGAATCAAAGGTGATAAATAATTCATGATAAATGCCTAATCTTTGATTTTCTCCCTCTCAAAAATTTTGTAAAAAAATTAAACTTGAAGACAAAATTAAACTCATATACATTTGATCAATGATATAATCCAAAGGTTGATATAGACCATGAATATACATGTCTTAAAAATAATGGGTCCCTATTTGAATTTCATAAAAATGGGGTGTGTTAGGGCACAAAAAATGGTGACTTAGTGGGGAAATAATCCAAAGTATTTTCAAACCCAAAATATAAGTTAATGCATCATATTAGAACTTCAATCCCAACAAGAAAATAATAAGTAAACTAGTCCACTGAAAATGACTCCTCTTTTCTCATACAACATACTAACCCTTTTCATTCTTAGAATCTGTGTGTGATTTTGTGAAATGCATTTCCCCCTTGTTATGAGAGTTATGACAAAGAACTAAATAAACACTGTAGGTTTCATTTTTATTTTATATTTTATAACCAAATTATAATGGAAACTAGGGCATTGCTCTATTCCTAGCCAAGCATGCATAGCTCTATCAAAGATACCTTTGATTTTGCTCTAAGCCTTGCTTTACTATCAACCAAGAATCCATATCCCTGGTAGATGTTACTTTAATTATCCTTCCTCCATAAGTTTGCATGATCTTTTTTAGAATACAGATGGAAGAAGGGTTGGGAATTACCATTAGCTTAGTGTGTATATAAGAAAAATTATTTTTTATCAATACATACCTACCAGTGTGCATCTATTTCGATGTTTATTATCTCTCATATAAGTTTTAGAATTTAATAATGTAGTTTGATATTTTGAAATGAAAAGTATTTTTAAAATTTGCATGATTATATCAGAGTAGATCCCAAAGTCCTAGTGAACTCATTTAATAGAAGTATAACTTAATTTATTCGTAACACATACCTCAATCCTAGAACCTCAAACATTATCAGAACAAATCCTAGTGGATGTCAATTGTGTCTCCTCTTATATCATCCCCTTATTTTTGGTATGTATTTCATAACCTTAGTATAATAAGTTTATTGGATTGTTCTATAATTTTTAGGAAAAGTAACCTAGAAAACAACAACACCAACTATGAAAGACATGCAGAAAATAGGAAATACTAATCTAATAAAACAAGGAAGATTAATCTAAGAAAGCATGAAATTTATTCTAGAAACATGGAAGTTTAATCTATTCCTATATATAGATGCACGCTTATGTTTATTCAAAAGTGTCTCCAATTGGATCAACCATGAAATTATGTTCAAAAAATGTCCATTGACTAGAAAATCAAGGTCATTACCTTAGAGGCCCTTCAAATGAAATGTATCATTACCTAGGATTTTGGATATTTGATTTGAGACAATCCATAACTAAGAAGTGAACTTATCATACTATCTTTTTTTCTCTTGTGCCTTATCCCATAAAAGAATTAGGTTTGAAATCCTCAAAGCATTGATTTTAGATCTTTTATCAAACCATATTTTGATGATGTCTTGGTATTTTTTGAAGTGTGTACTGATTTAGTTCATCCATCCTCCATCTAGACTATCTCAAGTAGTCTAAACTAGATTCTTTCATCATCTTCCATGTACTCTTGAATACATTGTTACATTGGTAACTCAAGAATAATAGGTAGGATTGGTTGTTTCCCATACACTATGAGGAAATTTGAAGCCTTAAGGGCTTGATTATGTCTTGTTTGGTCCACCCATAGTGCATAATTTAGTAGTAAATTCTATTCTCTTGGTTTATCTTTTGTTGATTTTTTGATGGCATCCATCATATTATTTTTAGTATATTTAGCCACTCCATTTCTTTGGGGGTAATAATTTGATGAAAAAATAATGGTAATCTAGTTATTGTAGGCCCATTTAGTGAATTATGTGGATTGAAAGGCTGGACCATTATCACAGACCAAGGAGATGAGAGTGCCAAACCTAGTCAAAATATTTTCTTCTTAAAATTTGATCACATTTTGTGTTCTAGAATTCTTTATGGCTATCAATTTTGTCTATCTAGTGCAATAATAAGTGGTTTTTAGGAAAAATTTATATCCTAATAAGTATTTTAGGTTGATCACTCTAATGAATTCAATACCCCATTGAGAAAAGGGCATCCTTCAATGACTAGTTGTAAAGACATGGTATCATGCACTTCCTTTTTCCCAAACATCTAACATTCGTGGTAGGTCCTAACATGATTATAAGAATATTTTAAAAATATAGGCCATTAGTATCCCATTCTTAATATTTTATGAGTTGTTGCATTCCTTGAGGGATGTCCACTAACTATCTTCTAATTTAAATTATCCAAGATGTCTACGACTTTTTATTTTGAAACACACCTCAAGTGTATGCCTTCATAGTTATTCTCGTATAAAAATCCCTTCCTTATCATATAATGGGATGAGTTGAGCCTAATGTATCACCTTTTTTCTCTATTGATCTCAATAAGATAAATACCCATGAGTAGGTAATGAATGGTGTGGTTATGCCATTCTCCACCAACCACCCAAGTCTCATTGATTTGTTTAATGTAAATGTGTGGATTAGTACCAGTCATGATTTGAATAATTGTATAGCCTCACACCATCTTAGGCAGTCTGATGTAAATTTCAAACTCCTATAGTTTTTCCATCCACTTCCCTCTTATTTCACCTAATTCATTCTGGTCAAGCATGAGTTTGATGACTGGGTTTGGAACAATGGTATATGTCTTATTCTTTAGAATGTAATTCCTAAACTTCTTCACATATTTAATCAGTGTATATACACTTATTTATCATTAAATATTTTAAATCTACATCCTTCATATCAGTACTCATGAAGGTAATTGGATGGTCATTATCATCTACCTTTTGTGTGAGTAATGTTGCTATAGTGTGTTTTGAATAAAATGAATAAATGATTAAATCCTTACTGAAGTCTAGGATAATCAAAATTAGAGCTTGAGTAATAGCACTTTTGATATCTTTAAAAGATTTATTGTCTTCAATCATCCATTCTATTTTAGTATATTGCTTCAACATGGCATTAAATTACTTGACAATCTCTAATAATCCATAAAAGATTTTTTTACAAAGTTTTATTTTCCAAAGAATGACTTTAATTATTTCTTGATGTTAGGAGGAGTTAGCTTAGAAATGGCCTGGATTAGTTATGGGTCAATAGAAATCCCATATTTGGTAATGGCATTAGATTAATAGTTTGCCTTCAATAATTCTAAAGATGTTCTTTTTTTAATTGAGTGGTACTCCATATATTCTACATCTATCAAATACATTTTACAAATGATCTACATGATTAGATTCAGTTTTTGAAAACATTGTTAGGTCATATATGTAGATGATGATGAACTTGCTAATAGGTCCTTGAAATGAAAATTCCATAGCTCACTAGAAAGTTTCTCCAACGTTTATTAGGCCAAAAGGTATCCTTATATATGAAAAATTCCTCCATTTAGTGGTGGAGGTGGTATTCATTCTATCTTCTAATTATACCAACACTTTATTATAGCCTAAGAATAGATTGTCTCGTTCAAGGAGGATAAGAGATAGTTATCCTTTTTTAATGCTCAATTTAGATTTTGAAGAAAACACATAGCCTAGTTTCTCCATTCTTCTTATTAAATAGTACTAGGTTGGCCACCCAGGTAGAATGGTTAACTAGAAAGATGATATTATCATCCAATAGATTTTTTAATTTCATCTAGATGAGGAATTCCAAAATTGGATTCACTAACCTCTGGCATTACATGAAGGGCTTGTCTTTTAGCTTCAATAAGATGGTGTGTGTGATGACCCTGGGGTTAAAGACCTTGATATATTTGTATGTCCAAGCTATCACATCTTTGTATTCTATCAGCAAACATTTAAACTTTTGTTTCTCACTTTCATCATAACTAAGGCCAATTTTTACATACTAGGGCTGTTGGTAAATTCTTAGATTATCTTTGATAAAGTTGTATTTGGTTACTTTATGTTGTTTCTAATTTTGAGCTTGTGGATCCATGTCAAAAACTTGTTATAGTGAGACCATACCAATAGGATTTTAGTTCTATTTTAGTTTTAGGATGCCTTTCTCTCCTAAATCCTTTATATTCATACGTTCCACATTATTTTCATCTATTATCTAGGATTCAATGGCTCTAAAATTGTTCATAATTTTTTTGATCTGAAGATCATCATCAAATACTTAGAAGTTATCCACATTATCTAGGATAAAGGGGGAAAGAACCAGCTCCATAGAGAATTTTTACATCTTAGATTTTTGGAGTGGTGCTAAGTTGGTAGCTAAAGATGTTAGTGAATGTACTGTCTATTTTTATTCCCTTAGAATGACACTAACTAATGTTAAATGCTTCAAAGGACTCAATTAGATCCCACACATGGTGTTTTTAATTCTTCAAGTAAGTGAGTTTACATTGATATTTATTTCTGATATGGTTGAAAACCAGCTCTAAATCATTGAATATCTACAATATATTGACATTATATTTTAGTGAAAATTTTAGATCAAGGATTATAGCTTCATACTCAGCTTAGTTATTGGTGCAAAGAAATTGAAACCTATATGCAACTAGATATTACTTACCATCTGGGTCAATTAAAGTAGGTCCATCAACATTTAGATTCCCTAACTGAGATAGACCTTAAAATTCTTGTTCATGAGGTTATGGTTTGGTAGTGAACATTTATACACCTATATGTGAGGATGTAAAGTTGATATTCTCATTCTTTGCATTGTACTTTATGATTAGGTACTTCATCTTTGGTTATTATTCTACCTTAATCTAATTAGATACCCCTTTCCATGATAGCCACATGTATAAGAATTCTATTTCCATGTACCCATTTAGTGTCTTAGACCAATTACAGTTCAACAACAAGCCATATGCTTTAGCAATGTTAACAAATATGATGTCTATGTATTATTGTACACATTGCTCAGAGGCAAGTTAAATGTGTACATTTTTATAATCCCAAACACATAGAACAAAATATGGATCTAGTTTTAGGACCACCTTTTTGAACTTATCTGGGGTCAAACCTAGTTTCTTGCATATAAAATCACAATGGTTGAGGCACCTAAACCAACCAAAAAATTGTGCACATTCTTTCCAAACATTCTGAAAGTTAAGAGAAAATGTGTTACCTTAGGCTTTCCTTGTAAATTACCATATTTTTATGTGTATCTTATGATTTGTTAATAGATGATCTCCCAGTTAGGGCTTTGATCAATAATTCTCTTTGTTTGGTGATCTAAACTAGTTCATGAAGATTGATGTTTGCTTTGATATTATTCATATGTTCAAAAATATTGTATCCTCCTTTTCTATTCAGCTCTACACTTTGAAATTGATCATTTTATTTTATAGGAGGCAAGTTATTTCTTTCTTTAGGGTTTAGAGGAGTAGTGGCACTATTGTTTGGAGGTGTTGAAGTGGTAGTAGGATGATTGTTCCTCAAATTATAATTTTTCCTCTAGAAATGCTAAAAACATGTATCTTATATATATTATTTTTCAATTAATTTACTTATTATTTTAGAAATTGGAATTCATATGTCTCAAAAACCATTATAGTAATGGAAGGACTTAGAGTAGTAGAAGAAGAAGGCTCTGGATAAATTTTAAAGCCTTCTTATCTATCCATTTCCTTTTAAAATATCAAAAAAGTGGTGCAAAACTCTATGTAGTCTAACTCACCATTTTGAATTGTATTGGACTCGACACCAATTAGGGAGTGTTACTTCCATAATGTTTATATCAAGCACTTTATTGGGTAGCTACTGATTTGTATTATTTTTGGATCTATTGAAAGGCATGTTGTACCTCTAATATGGAGAATTTTGATTATTATTCTACCCCATGGTGTTTATCATTAATTTATCCATGCTCATAAACTAATTTCTTAATTTATATATAATCTAATGGATAACATCCAATTCTAATTTTGTAGAGTTAGAATTAGAACCCTATATAATAGTAATATTGACTGGTATCAAAGATTATTTCTGATTTTATTGGTTAGATACAGATATAGGATTATGTAGGAAGATAATGTGTTGGTTAGGTAGAGCATGGGCTAAAGATAATTGGGTGTACCCCTATTCTGATTTTAACCCACACCATTCTGATTAGAATTTGGAATGGGGTTGAGGGTTATAAAAGTAGGAGCAATATTGGGTGGGGCCAAGACTTGTAATTGGGAAATTAAACTATTTTTCAATGTTAATAGATTTATCATAAACCAAAAATGGAATATTAATATTATCTGATCTGTGGAGAAATACAATTGTCATAGAATCCAAAGTGTTATTTTACATCTCAAGGGCTAACACCTCATTGGGTTTATAAATAAGGTCTAATCAACTATACATATTTTGGAATATTATGTTAAAGTCTCTCATTGGTTCATTGGGTTCTCTCATCAAACTTGAAAAGTTTTGGCATATGACACTCAGGCTAATGACTTGCCCAAACCATGCCAAAAAGGTATTTTGACACTAGTTTCAGGAGCTAATCAAGTCTTTGAGGAGATTGTGGCACTGGTCATAAGTGATATCTTATAAGGTAAAAGGGAAAATATAGTAGGATACATTTTCATGGGTTAGATTTAGTATCCTTAGGATAGTTTTTAAAGCCTTTACCTGTTCTTCCACAATCCTTCCTCCTGAGGGAGAAAAGGAAGGGAGATACTTCTTAGTGTTTTAGGAAAATCATGTACATCTCCAAGGATGACAATAGCAAAATTGACTAACCAAACTAGGGCTATCTCATGTAGAGGAAGGCAAGGTCTTATATTTGTGGAATATGATTGGTCCCAAGGTCCTATTAAGATACCTATATCGAACCTATCTTTTCTATAGATTTATAAAGGTAGGCATAATGGGTCAATATTTGAGGTGGACTTTATCAGTATTTTGGGTATATAATGCAACTTAAGTGATATTTTTAAATAAATGCAAATTTCTCCTTCTTACTCTGAATAAATTCCTGCTGATGTGGGTTTTATGCACACCAAGGAACCTTAATTGGTAGCCTATAATGTCTTATAATTGGTGAATAAATATTCACTCCAAGGCATGAGTTGTAGGGTATTGGGTTTTGTAAACAACCTAGTGGTAGACTAGTGGTGAACAAAGTAGTTATCTATCTTAGATGGTTTAGATATCATATGAGTCTATACCTACTTGAGATGGGTGGAATGATGATGAATCTAACCAAAGGTGGGAAGAATAAAAATAAACTAAAAAATAAGAAGGACAGGGAAGGAAATAAGGCTTTGTAAATAAAACAAGATGAAACCCTTCTATGTTAGATCTTGAACTAGGCATCTGATTAAAAAATTAGCAACCAATGTTTGGTGTAAGTTATTTTTATCACATAGATAGTCAAACACAATTAAAATTCCAAGGAAAAAATAATATAGTGAATATTAGTGCACATAATAAAAGGTTGTTACATTTGTGAGATTGTAATTGCACATCTACAAAGGGAGATTATGATTAATACACATAAAGCACTCAAATTAGCTACTAAAAAATATGAATAGTTGTATAAAAATAATATTAATCCACAATAAAAATACTAAGGTACCATATTGATAGAACTTTTTTAAAGACTCAAATTTTTTGATAAGAACAAGATTTGCACACTAAGACCAATTACAAAATAATCCTAAGAATTTATCATTAATCCTAAAATCCAAAATCATCCTCCCTTTGGAATCGATAGAATATAGGTATATATAATCTTAGGGAGGGTTACCTCATCCTCCAAGAAAATTTTAAAATTATATATTTCAATTTTAGGACTTATGCATAATATGCATGTATAGGATATAAAATAGAATAGCTGACCAAAACTGTATAGTCACAATACACACACATGTGTGTGCCAAAGATAGAATGAAGATATAAGTATTTTTAATAATATAATATATGAAAATATATACATATATATTTAGCTAAGGTGCCAACTTGGCACTACTTGATGAAGAAGGAAATTGTGAACTCGATGTGGCAACTGAAGTTGATAGAGGAACTATAGATGAAGAGTTAGTAACTACCATTTATGTAAAACTAGCATACTAAGGAAGAACATGCATTGCATGATGAAGTGGCCCTTGAGGTTGAAATACAAATGTAGATGATGGTTTAATAGTATATATTGTCCTAGCAACATCATCAATAGCCTTCAAATTTTTGAATAATGCATAGGCGACATCAAATTATTTATTTATAAAATCAATATTGAGCATAGAAGGTTTGAATATTTTACCAATTTCACTCATAAACCTTTGATTCTCAATTTCATAGGCTTTGAATCCTTCCCTAAGTGATTATACTTTAGTCACTTTATCCTTTACAAAATTGATACATTGTAGAATTTCATCATAGATTTTATACACTGTGCCTTCTACCTCTGCTTTAAAACTATCTATAGTTGCTTTAATAAGTGAATCAAAATTGGGATTATTTGTCAATTTTCCTATATAATTTATCATGCTAGTTACCCTCATATATTTCAAAATATAAATGGCCTCATTTTATTATCCTACCAATTAGGTTATCTAGAATTTTATTTGAGAGTGCCACTGGAAAATAACATCTCTCTTTAGGGTTACATAGTTTAAGGAAAATATTGCCTAATGTATAGTCATAAAATTCAAATGAATGTATGCACTATTCCTTGTGCATTAAACCAAGAATTTGAGTATTTTATCAAGTTATTTCAATTATTTACAAAACTTTATCATTCTTCCCCATCTAGGCTATGACTCACCCCTATAGGTCTTGATTGTATTCAAAGTGTCATACAACCTAGTGGTTACACTCTATACATTAACTATAATTTCCACGAGATCTTAAATGATATTCTTCTAGAATAGTACTTATTTATCTTGCTCTTGAATTCTATATATTTCCTTCATTTCCTCCTTGTTGTGTCTACAAAAGCACACAAGTCCTTTGTATATTTCATGGGGTAATTTGGATTCTTATTTTGTTTGTTAGCTAATGGTAAAAGTTTTTCTATTTCCTAAAACACAACTTCCTTCCCTATGGTATTGTCCACTCCCTTCCTCCTCCTCACTCTTTGAATTATACCACTCTTTTTATATAAAGATACTTATCACATGCAATTCAGTGGAGACCAAACCAATCTTGTCTTTCTTTGTGTCTTTCTTATGACTCCCTAACCTAAGCAAGCATAATTATTTCTCTTTATTCATCTGGCTGACTAGCCTTTAGATTGGTGAGAGGTGGTTGAAACCTAGTAGAGAAATGTAAGAACTTATTTGAATGGGGATTTAGGGAAGTGGAGGAATTAACATGCTCTTATCTAAGGTAATCCTATAGGGTGTAGTCTCTACTACATATCTTGTTTTCCCCAAATTTATTTTGATAGTCATTATTGAATATTTAGATGGAGTGGATTGGGATATGGAAAAATCCAACTAGGAAAATGGCCTTGGTATAGCTCAAGGATTGAAAATGGAGACTATGATTAGATCTTCAAAGTGGACCTTTTTCCTAGCATGATGAAGTGGCCCTTGCATGATGAAGTGGCCCTTGAGGTTGAAATACAAATGTAGATGATGGTTTAATAGTATATATTGTCCTAGCAACATCATCAATAGCCTTGCATGATGAAGTGGCCCTTGAGGTTGAAATACAAATGTAGATGATGGTTTAATAGTATATATTGTCCTAGCAACATCATCAATAGCCTTCAAATTTTTGAATAATGCATAGGCGACATCAAATTATTTATTTATAAAATCAATATTGAGCATAGAAGGTTTGAATATTTTACCAATTTCACTCATAAACCTTTGATTCTCAATTTCATAGGCTTTGAATCCTTCCCTAAGTGATTATACTTTAGTCACTTTATCCTTTACAAAATTGATACATTGTAGAATTTCATCATAGATTTTATACACTGTGCCTTCTACCTCTGCTTTAAAACTATCTATATTTGCTTTAATAAGTGAATCAAAATTGGGATTATTTGTCAATTTTCCTATATAATTTATCATGCTAGTTACCCTCATATATTTCAAAATATCAATGGCCTCATTTTATTATCCTACCAATTAGGTTATCTAGAATTTTATTTGAGAGTGCCACTGGAAAATAACATCTCTCTTTAGGGTTACATAGTTTAAGGAAAATATTGCCTAATGTATAGTCATAAAATTCAAATGAATGTATGCACTATTCCTTGTGCATTAAACCAAGAATTTGAGTATTTTATCAAGTTATTTCAATTATTTACAAAACTTTATCATTCTTCCCCATCTAGGCTATGACTCACCCCTATAGGTCTTGATTGTATTCAAAGTGTCATACAACCTAGTGGTTACACTCTATACATTAACTATAATTTCCACGAGATCTTAAATGATATTCTTCTAGAATAGTACTTATTTATCTTGCTCTTGAATTCTATATATTTCCTTCATTTCCTCCTTGTTGTGTCTACAAAAGCACACAAGTCCTTTGTATATTTCATGGGGTAATTTGGATTCTTATTTTGTTTGTTAGCTAATGGTAAAAGTTTTTCTATTTCCTAAAACACAACTTCCTTCCCTATGGTATTGTCCACTCCCTTCCTCCTCCTCACTCTTTGAATTATACCACTCTTTTTATATAAAGATACTTATCACATGCAATTCAGTGGAGACCAAACCAATCTTGTCTTTCTTTGTGTCTTTCTTATGACTCCCTAACCTAAGCAAGCATAATTATTTCTCTTTATTCATCTGGCTGACTAGCCTTTAGATTGGTGAGAGGTGGTTGAAACCTAGTAGAGAAATGTAAGAACTTATTTGAATGGGGATTTAGGGAAGTGGAGGAATTAACATGCTCTTATCTAAGGTAATCCTATAGGGTGTAGTCTCTACTACATATCTTGTTTTCCCCAAATTTATTTTGATAGTCATTATTGAATATTTAGATGGAGTGGATTGGGATATGGAAAAATCCAACTAGGAAAATGGCCTTGGTATAGCTCAAGGATTGAAAATGGAGACTATGATTAGATCTTCAAAGTGGACCTTTTTCCTAGCATGATGAAGTGGCCCTTGCATGATGAAGTGGCCCTTGAGGTTGAAATACAAATGTAGATGATGGTTTAATAGTATATATTGTCCTAGCAACATCATCAATAGCCTTGCATGATGAAGTGGCCCTTGAGGTTGAAATACAAATGTAGATGATGGTTTAATAGTATATATTGTCCTAGCAACATCATCAATAGCCTTCAAATTTTTGAATAATGCATAGGCGACATCAAATTATTTATTTATAAAATCAATATTGAGCATAGAAGGTTTGAATATTTTACCAATTTCACTCATAAACCTTTGATTCTCAATTTCATAGGCTTTGAATCCTTCCCTAAGTGATTATACTTTAGTCACTTTATCCTTTACAAAATTGATACATTGTAGAATTTCATCATAGATTTTATACACTGTGCCTTCTACCTCTGCTTTAAAACTATCTATAGTTGCTTTAATAAGTGAATCAAAATTGGGATTATTTGTCAATTTTCCTATATAATTTATCATGCTAGTTACCCTCATATATTTCAAAATATCAATGGCCTCATTTTATTATCCTACCAATTAGGTTATCTAGAATTTTATTTGAGAGTGCCACTGGAAAATAACATCTCTCTTTAGGGTTACATAGTTTAAGGAAAATATTGCCTAATGTATAGTCATAAAATTCAAATGAATGTATGCACTATTCCTTGTGCATTAAACCAAGAATTTGAGTATTTTATCAAGTTATTTCAATTATTTACAAAACTTTATCATTCTTCCCCATCTAGGCTATGACTCACCCCTATAGGTCTTGATTGTATTCAAAGTGTCATACAACCTAGTGGTTACACTCTATACATTAACTATAATTTCCACGAGATCTTAAATGATATTCTTCTAGAATAGTACTTATTTATCTTGCTCTTGAATTCTATATATTTCCTTCATTTCCTCCTTGTTGTGTCTACAAAAGCACACAAGTCCTTTGTATATTTCATGGGGTAATTTGGATTCTTATTTTGTTTGTTAGCTAATGGTAAAAGTTTTTCTATTTCCTAAAACACAACTTCCTTCCCTATGGTATTGTCCACTCCCTTCCTCTTCCTCACTCTTTGAATTATACCACTCTTTTTATATAAAGATACTTATCACATGCAATTCAATGGAGACCAAACCAATCTTGTCTTTCTTTGTGTCTTTCTTATGACTCCCTAACCTAAGCAAGCATAATTATTTCTCTTTATTCATCTGGCTGACTAGCCTTTAGATTGGTGAGAGGTGGTTGAAACCTAGTAGAGAAATGTAAGAACTTATTTGAATGGGGATTTAGGGAAGTGGAGGAATTAACATGCTCTTATCTAAGGTAATCCTATAGGGTGTAGTCTCTACTACATATCTTGTTTTCCCCAAATTTATTTTGATAGTCATTATTGAATATTTAGATGGAGTGGATTGGGATATGGAAAAATCCAACTAGGAAAATGGCCTTGGTATAGCTCAAGGATTGAAAATGGAGACTATGATTAGATCTTCAAAGTGGACCTTTTTCCTAGCGCCCTAGGGTTTGGTCATTAGTAACGTAGTGGTTGAATGAATATAAGAATCTAAAGAATCAAAAAGTTATAACCCAGTCTGTTCAATGTGAGCATGAGGATACAGTGATTGGGTTTATTTGTAAGGAATCAAATGGAGAAATAGGTGTAGGAGTTGAGATAATGGATGGTAAATTGGACATCTAATAATCTACAATAGTAATTGAATAATAAAGGAAGGATGTTACCTTATTCATCACTTTCCTTTCCTCTATAATATGAAATTTCATGGCTAGGCTAAAAGTTGATGTATCTATTAAAACAAACTATATTAAAGCAATGGACAAAGGGGAGAGACTAAGAGTTGAGGCTATATATGTTTGAGTGAGGCTCAGAGTATGGAATTATTACAATGTGGAATGTTCATATACTTCAAATTTATGATCTCCAAGCTCCATTTTTTATTCTATTCCTTCATCTTCCTCTAATATCTCTATGTTTTTATATTCCTCTTCATTCATTGTCTCAAATAAGTTTTTTTATTCTTCTAGATTTATGTCTATTATAGCGACCCATTCCTCTTCATTTATCCATATTTTAACTTCTACATCATTGTCCAATATAAGGACAATCTCTACTTATTTAATCCTTCTCTTATGCCTCTCCTTTATCCCCTCCAATTTCTCATGTAAAAGACCTTCTTTAGTAGGTGGTCATTTCATATGTATTTCTTCCAATAAAACATTTGAAGGTGAAATTGGAGGAGTCATGGGCTTCTTTGTGTAAGTAAAAATCGATGGCTTAGCATTCACATGGGCTTGCCCTGAAGTGGATGGATTAGATAATGAAGTGAATTTAATAATGGAAGGTGTTGGTGTAGTCAAAATGATTGGAATAGGGGATGCATGCATTTGAATTATAAGAAGCACATTTAAAGAAAATGGAGGTGTTAAATCTAGGACTGTGGGAGTCATTATAATAAAATGACTTTGTAGGAACACATGAAGACTTACCTACTAGATATTAGTCAATGGGGATAATGGTGCTATAGAGAATGCTACAACTTATAAACCTAATGGAGATGAAGAAATTATAGTTGTTGTGGGAGACTACATTATTACCAGCAATTGAGGTGATAGTATTCCTTTAAAGATATTCCTTATTATCTATGGATCTACCTCCATCTGAGGAGTTCTTTCCTCTAAAGGGACAACTTTAGTTTGTAATGGATATGGAGGATGATCATGCTTAGGTGATACTTGAGCTCGAAGCTGGGTCCATTGGTAACTTTAAGCTTTGTTTGGCTACTCCACTATCATGTTCACTTACTCTCTTATGATGGATTAATCATAATGGATGGCCTAGGCTACCACCATAAGCATTTTTATACTGAGTCATTCACCCATAGACCTTAGAATCATCTTCAACATGAATGAATATGGGGTCATGATTCTATAACCTTTGGAAATAAGAGATATGGATTACCTTATTTAAGAGGCCATTATAATATTGTCTCACTCTATTTTTGGGATCCTAGTCTTTAAACTAGGCTTGAGTTAACTCATAATGTGTTCTAGTCCTCCTGACTAAGCTGAGGTGCCTCTTCAATATGTATTACATTTGACTAATACACAAAGGGGTATTATGGTAATACCCTTGATGCTTAAAAGTGAGGTCCTCATCCACATTATTATATATTTGGAATGTTATCACCTCCTCTTTAACCTTATCAGGGTCAAAATGAGGGAGATTCATTAGAGTGGCTTTAGTCATCTCTATCTTGATTACAGTATAATTAAGATAGAGCCAATAGTCTATCATCTTTGCAATTCTCTTATATTTTTTGAGAAATTGGGCATGGTATGCCAATAAATACCTTGGTATACCATGGGGTAACTTCTTATGTAATCTTATTTATATAAATTTTGAACCAATAATTATGGAGCAGGGAGAAGTTGCCAAAGACCCTGTTATTGATATATTATCTAGATGTATCCCAGGGTTATCCACAAATCATGTTTACTATCCCTATGATGGTATCTACTATATAAGACATCTTATAGAAATTACCATCAGATGGCCTTTCATCAACCTTGAGTATTTGTGCCTTGATTTAGACATTGATAACTTATCTAAGTGCCACAATTTTATATGAAATTAAGATTATGTCTAGTAAGGGCACCCATTCTTCATGTACATAGTTGAAACTAGAAAACCCATATAACCTATTTATAAATTCCATATTTATCTTAATTCTTGACCTAGATTTGGTTATAGGCACCAAAAATATGATGCTTCAAATGTTCAATCTATCACCCTTGGCTAGCCATTACTTAAGCTTTCCCTAGACTATGTTATGATCTAGATAGGCATTGGCCACGACTTGGTTGTAATATATTTCATGAAATGAGAGGAATATATATTTTTCAAAAGCATCACCAAAAATTTAAGTGACCACATTCCTTCAAATCCTTAATTTTAAATAGTCTATTGTAATAACACAATTGAAAAATAAATCATGGAGTAGGTCAATGCATGGCATTACCTATAATTTCATGTCTATGTTGTGGAGGCTCATGGATTTACTGGCATCAATTCATCCACATATCTCTTATTATTATCATCTATTTTTTCCTAAACTAAATATGAATTGATGTTTTCAATCTCATTCCAGAGTGTCAAAGAGTGGGGAAATGAAAACACCCCTTGTCATAAACCATGTCTAGATACTCAGTTGGTTCAATGATTGAGTATAAGGAAGGGGTATGGATAGATTATCTAGATGAATAATACATTTCTATGTTACATAATTCATAGTAATATTTTATTTGAATAAAATTGAAAATTATTTAGTAAAAAATTGGGGCTTCTGTAGATTTGATAGCTCAAATAAACATGCAAATTCTTTAGTAGAAAACTAGGGCTCTTGAAGACTTGATAGCTCAAATTTGTATTTATAAGTTTGTTGATTAATATAAAAGTGATTTTATGTTCTTAGGATTACACATATATTTCATAAAGATTGAGACTTGAATTCCCAATTCATGTGAAGTTAATAAAATAATTGATTTTAATTTTGTTTCTCATTTCAATTTGAAATTGGAAATTCAACTTTTTCAAGTGTCTTTATTTCCATGTGGTAGATTTTAATTAACTTTGAATGCTTAGTCATCACCCTAAGATAGGTATCCATTTCTCATTTCCTTGGATTTTAGCATATCTATCAATAATCTCTTAGGTGTTCTAATTATGCCCTTCTTAGATTATGACATGTTAGGATCTCATTTACTTAGAGGGATATATTTTATACTTATGCTTTTCATGCTTTGAAAGTTGTGACTTAAATTTTTTTTCCACCTATTACGATATTTGGGACTTGGGGTTCTTAAAAATCCAAGCTATATACCTCTGTTAAAAGGCTCCATGTGCACAAGATGATGCCATGGGGAAAATTATTATAGTTATGGAGTCTTAAGGATTCTGATCTTATAACTTCTATTGAAAATATCTAGGTTAATGATATTTTTACATGTGGATGGTTATTATGATCTTGTAAATATTTTGATCAGGCTCTAGACTTCTAATATTATGACACCTATCATGATATCATTTATCTAGAGTGTTCCATTTTATAAATTTTATTTGAAATCTATATGGACCATAACTTAATGAAATTTCACCACATGGCATGATCTTGTGAACTTAGTGGTCTTTGAATTTAGACTATGTATCCTTTCCATAAGGTAGTGATTGAATGGGATGATGCCATGTGGAATAATATTATGTTTCTAAATAAAATGATGCATTTACCCATATACCATCTTGTTGACAGCTTTCAAGCCTCTAAGATGAAGACACATGGATGGTTATGGGAATATAGAGAAAAGATGATTCTAACCAATTTAACTTTGATTTGAATGTCCTTGATTAATTAGATTATGACACATGGATGGTTCACATTGATTTAGGGACTTAGATATTTTGGTTATGTACTTTTCCTTTGAAGCCTTCAACTTCCATGATGATGACACCTAGATGACCCTCAAGAATCTAGAGAGAAATCAAAATTTGCACTATAGTTGAAAATGATTTTGTATGAGTGAATGATATTTTATCATTTGACATGATCCAAAGAGTTTAAATATTTAAAAATAATGAACTTGCAGTGATCCTCTAGATTATAAATCGATGATTTTGTCACTTGGCATGATCTTAGAAGTTTGGAAACCCTTTTAAAATTTACCATGTAATTTCTCCTCATGGAATTTTAGTGATTAAGATGTCACAACAATGAGAAACACTAGTGTTATATGATCTCTAATACGTAAAAAAATTCATGAACACTGACTTAATCCTAGGTTTATAGGATTCTAACACATAGACAAATCTCATTGATCCACTTCTTTGGATGACTCCATGATTTATACTTTTACAATTAGGCTTAGGGTTTATAGGATGATTCTCACTAATCTAGATGTTTTTGAATACTTTGAACTTCTATTATGATTGTGATCAACTATTTATCAATGGGATATTGATACTTGTTATGATTTAGGAGACTTGATAGAGATCTAAAATTTTGGGAACATTTGCATATCAAAGCTTAAACAAGCTACATATTTCCATTAGTTTTGTTAGTTCCTCAAATTAAATCATGATATTTAATATATATTTTTTCATCATGGAAAAGAATCAAAGGTGATAAATAATTCATGATAGGTGCCTAAGCCTTGATTTTATCTATCTTGAAGCTTTTGTAACAAAATTAAAATTGAAAAAACCTTAAACTCATATATGTCTAATCAATGTTAGAATCTAAAGGTCAATATAGACCATGAATATACATGTCTTAACAATAATGGGTCCCTATTTAAATTTCATAAAAATGGGGTATGTTGGGGAAAAATAATTATGTGCCCTTAGCTATGACCAAAATGATCTCTATAACCTCAAATAATCCAAAATGTGAACCAAGTTCCCTTATTATAAAATACTCAAAAAAACCTATTACCTAAAGTGATGAAAGATATCTCATTCACCTTGGATTCTCTTGAATCAAACACCTGAGTTAAGAGAAATTATCCATGAGCTCTTAATCTTTAACATACTAGTTCTTCTACTGAATTAACATGCCTAGGAACTTCAGATACACCCATACATGTTATGTTTTTGATTGATTTAGTTTTTCACTTCACTAAGTACTCATAGTACTCATTACCTCTTGTCTTATTTCTAATACAATGTCCCAAATGGCCTCTATCTCTCCTTATTCTTGTTTGGTGTCTAGTCTTTCTAGTCAATAGTTGAAGAGTTTATGTTTGAATCTCCTTCCCATGTTTGTTTTGCTATATATGGATACAAATATAACCCATTAAATATTAGGGAGATATCCATTTTGAAACTCATTTTCATATACATTGTCTATGAACTTTTGAAAAATTATGCAAGTCCCAATCTTCTTCTAATTCCCCAAATCATAGATATGGGTTAAAACCTTTAAACCTTGTCAACATGCATATGATTTAAAACAATGTCCCCAAATTCAAAATTTTATTCCCTTATTCTCTTATCAACATGCTTATTATATTGTATTTAACTCTCCTCTAATCTCCTTTCAACCTCTGTATGCACATCATACACCTTTTATTCGAAATCTTCATCAGCAAGGCTTCTATTCAACTCAGTTGTATCTCTTATTTCAGATACACCTTTGGGACTGCTACCATATACAATTTGGAAAGGACTCATATTTGTAGTTTAATTAATTGAATTTTTGTATGTGATTTTATCTTAGGATAATACCTATTCCCATTTTTTAAACTTGTCTCCAACTAAGCATCTTAGAAAACTTCCAATATTATGATTCACAACTTATATTTTCCCATTAATTTTAGGATGATAGGCAAAGCAAAAATCTAATACCATGCCCAATTTTTACCACATTGTCAAAAAAAATGCCCATAAAATTAAGTGTCCAATAGAATGTCTAGCTCCAATTTTCAATGACTCATATTTTTTAAATTTAGAAGTATGTGTCTCCTAGGGTGTCTAATTTTAATTTCTAGTGACTCAAATTTTACTCAAATGTGGAGGCTCATGTCTAATAAGGTGTCTGACTCTAGTTCATCTTCACATCTTCTTTAAACATTATTTCAAAATTTAATATTTAATATTTCATCAATTAATATATATCTTATACTTAACCATGTTTGTGTAGAAAATATAAATGTTTTTAAAGGTTCCAAGAAATGATGATTTCAAGGTTCATCATTACTAGAGATTCAAATGTGCAATTGTATCCTTTTTATATATCATCTATATACTTTGAAATGTATGGTCATGCATATTAGAGTGGGTTATCAAATATTTATCCAAATAAAGCATCATTGGTGTGTATTGATAATTCTTGACATAATCCTTGTGCCTTTCCACATCCCCAAATTATTTCCCCTTATTCTCTTACCTCATAAGCTCTTTGTTAGAGACACTATCAATGCTTCTATAACCTCTCAGAAGTTCTTGTATCACTCTTGGTCACTTTGATAGTTTCACTCTAAGCTTGAGTCCTCACATTTACTTTCATCTCATGCATTTCCTGCTTCTAACTATTGGAGGTTGAAGTGCACATAAATAAGGTTTGATTTGGAATTCAATTGTGTATATAAGGCAAGTGTAGTTTCTCATTTTAATAATCTAACACTAAATCTACCATTTCAAGTTTTAAAAAAAGGATCCTTTGGATATGACCCTAAATCTACCTCTTCTCAATTTATAATTTCTAAACATGGTGCATGATCTATAATATTGTTTTGTGAAAATAATCATTCAAGTATTTTTCTTCATTGCTCATACAATGTAGGGCTGTTGCTTCTTGAAAAATATCAAATTGTGTCACGTTAAACTATGATAATGTCAACCAAATATAATTCACTCAAATTAATTGAGATAAGTATTAAATTTAAATAATATCTAAATCTAAAATTCAAATGAGAAAAAAAAATCAAAGAAAAATAAAAACAATGTGTACAACTTATAAAATGAAATTTGTTAAAGTTAATTATTAAACTAATTATTTTTATATGGATTTAAATAAAAATAGAAAAAATAGAAAAATTATATGTACAATTTACCAAGTAAAATTATGTTTTATAAAATAAATTAAAATAATTTTTATAAAGGGTTATAACATAAATATTATTATTAAAAAATTATAAATTTATAATAAATTATAAGTGCTTAAACAATTTATATAATTATTTTTAGAAAAAAAATAAATTTAAACTCTTCTATATTATAAAAAATGATATTAAATTCTAAGCATAATTATGATGGACTATGTTTGATTTCCCAATAAATTTTTAAAAAAATTATAACATAGGCTATCACAATAATTTTGATTGTAAAATGTGTAAGGTTATGTCACCTTTGCCATTTACCATTGTGAGTTCTATCATGTTGTGTATCTTTTCATTCACTGGTTCAAATGTTTTCACTCTTTTCATTGTTGAAATGTTTTTACTCTTCTATGATAAAACCTTTCCATATTATAACAATCATTTGTGGGGATGCAATTTTATCCTTCAGTATTTTACCTATCATCCCTCCCATTTCTCTATAAGGAGTACCATGTTCCATATCCCTAAAGCTATGAACTTTAAGTATCAAAGCAATTTTCTTCTTGGCCACCTGATTAAATATACAAATGCCTCCTTCCTTAAGACCATTTTAAGATAAAAATATTTCCAAACCATACTCAAGGTAGATCTATTATTTTACCAAATGACTCATACCTTCTATTCCTTCCTCTTGGGATTCATAACAAACTACATCTCACCTTTTTCTTTGTAATTTCATATAATCTAGTTCAAATGTTTTTGGGAACTCCTGCGCACACAAATCTAAATATTTATTAGACTTAATTTTCACATGTAGAAATCTAAACTATTTAATAGATTGTTTTACATTGGCTTGCTAAGCCCCTCCTTTTAGTGCCTCTCAATAAAAATTAAGAAAATGAAGAATAATAAAGAGAGACATTAATCTTACTAGTGGGAATATTTGGTATACATTGTGTGGCTTCATAATCAATAAATGAAAGGGTTATTTTATATGAAATAATGAGTATTGATGAAAGAGTTGTTCCTTTATACTTCACTAACAGGGTGCCTATAAGAAACATAATAATAATTTTTATAACTCTTTTTATGGGTATTATTCTCTATAGACCTTGCCATATTATGCTTATTTGTAGCTAGAGAAGGTTGCTAATGTTCACAAGGGATCTTACCTTGGATTGTAATCAAACTTAAATTTTTGAGACTCAAAAATTAAATAATTTTTTTGGATCTTTAATGTAAATTATAGCACTTACAAATTCAGAAAATATGTTTTTTATTAGGAGAAAGCTTTTACTTACTATGAGAAGAGGGTTTGTCCCTTTTCCTATAATTTTTATCCAATGTTTTAGCTTCATTATTATTTTCCTCATCTAAAAATAAATAATGACAATATTACCATCCATCGATTGACTAGAACTCATTTGCATGCATGTAGTTGTAGCATGAAATCTCTTCTCCAAATAAATATTGGTCTTCTCAGTTTCACAAATAGTAATGTTTTTCATACATGTAGTTATTCTAAATATATAAACCTTGAATTTTGACCTAGAAATATATTTGAACAATTGAAAATTCTCAGACTCTATAGTGTGATCATGCATAAATATTTCCCAACCATGTCAGAATTTGAGTTGAGTATTTTTCCACATAATTTTATAGTCCACTCTTTCTCATTTGGGTCATGCAAAACCATTTTTTAGTCATTATCATTTGAAATTTTTGGAATAAATTTATGAGGAATGCACTACAACAATCACACTAAAAAATTTACTGCTACAAACTCTTAGCAATCTGTATAGAATAAACTAATGATAAAAGTGTATGAGCATTGGAGTTACTAGTTTTTGTGTGAAGTCTCTGAGCATGATATTACATAAATAGGCACATCCATTATAATTTTATCTCTCTACGTGTTTGCCACAATTTTTATAACAACTCTCATTGCAAGCCTTGCATGGTATAAAAAGCTCCCATGTTTCTTCATTTTCCATCAGAAACCCAAATGCATAAGTCCTATATGATTGTAAATGAAAGGTATTACAATGGAACAAGGTGTATGGGAATGATATAAGTATATAAAAAACAACAAATTATCTAAATATATAGTGAATTTCCCACAAATTCACCAAGCTAATGTTGATTGATAGTGAAAATATTGGAATCAAAGATATGCACAAGTAAATAGAGAATGTAGAAATAGGAAGATATCGTTAGAAATTTTGTAGCTTTTAGTTTCCAACTGGAACACAATAATAAATAATAAATATAAAAATTATAAATTATTGATTATATTAATTCTACTTAAGATAATATGTGGTCTAAGGATAATAATTTTTTTAAGGCATAGGCTGTAGGGATGTGTACTCAAGGACCCAATTGAAATAAATGATTTCAAAATTTGAAAAATAAAAGATTTGGGATAGACATGGGCCATGGATATAATGACGTTGGAGGCTAGTGATTTTTTTTTAGGTATAAATTGTAGAGATGTGTAATCGAGGACCCAATTGACAAATATGGGCCATGGATATAATGATGTTAGAGGTTAGTGTTTTTTTAGGTACAAGCTATAAATATGTGTACTCGAGGACCCTATTGATAGAAATGATTTTAAAATTTTAAAAAATAAAAACTTGGGGATAAACATGGGCAATGGATATAATGATGTAGGTGTTCTTTCAGAATAAATTAGGATACATTAATTTTGTGATATCATAATGTATGGGAATATGAAATTTATGGGGGTGTTGGGAGAAGAGAATGATTGCTTTATTGTGTGTTGGGATGCAAGATAATAGTGATATTGATAATTTAAAATATCCAACTTATTAGTCATGAAGGGTCTCTATAGACTTCATTTAACTTTAACTAGTGATTAATTACTACTAATTTACTCAATCAAAAAATCTTATTTTAATTCATTCAAATTTATGATGTTCATTTTTAGAAGGTTGCATTTTGTTTAACAAAATATATAATTTTCTTTCAAGTTCCTATTGGCTTAAAATTTTATATGTTATTTTTGCCTTCATATTAATCAAAGCAATTAGGGCCAAATAAAAATAAAATGGACATGCGTGCATCATATAAGTTCTAATATTTATGTCATTATTAATTCCATGTCGTTCAGTGTTGGGCGGTTAGCTTGAACAAAGATTCACTATCAATTATAGTGATAAAAAATAAATACATTAACATTAATTTAACATGAATTGAGCCTTACATGCTTGATTACAATAATCAAAATATACATATGGTTAATTTTTATAGCTCCTTATCTTATTCATCACTTTAGTTTTTTAGTTGGTTGATCAATGATGGGTTTTAGTGTTACTTTATTTATCTGAATTGATTTTATGATTTGTAATGAAAGTAGTAGAGAATGTAAGATTTTAAAGTACACTTGTGTATTTGACCAAGAGTGATAGTCTTTGACCTATATCTAAATACAATAGAGTGAAGGTGAAATAAAACCTAGAAGCATACAAGTGGTTGCATTTAATTTCAGTGGGTATCCTGTATTAGACACCTATGTCTGAGTTAGATAGTAGAATTGATGCAACTATCCTAGGTCGACACAAGTGTATGAGGATACAAAGGTATAATTTTTAAAATTAGAACCATCTAAGTATCTTGTTTTCACTATCATTACAATATCTAGCATAGTTATACTTTCCATTTTTAGCATATTTAAAGATAATAAATTTAGTATATGTTTTATGAAATTAATTGGCCTACTTTAGAGATGGACTACCATTCTCGTGCCCTAGTCTATCTCTACCCTTTAACCCTAAACTCCCCATATCTATATTTTAGGGTTAAACATTCAGTGAACTTGACATTTCCTATGTAAAACCCTAGATATTGGTCTAGGTTTTTTCAATTATCTATTTTCTATCTTTTATTTTTTATTTAATAATATTTTACAAGTTAAAAATGATTTTTTTTTCTATCAGTATGTTCGATATAGATGCATGTGTAACTAATTTTATGTTTTAACTTGTAATTGAGTGATAATTTTCCATTGCAATAATCTAATCTAAGGTATCATCTAAATAAATAGGTAGATCCATCAATATAATGAGAGGGTTTTAAAACAAAAACAACACTTAATATCTCTTCATAATTTCTTTTGTTATTTAATGGTCATGTTATCAACCATTTATTCCATCTAGACCTTATTCAAGCGACAACTACCATCCCAAACCCATTATTCACCCATGACTTATATTGGATTAAGTGGTCCATGTTGTCACTACTTGAAAAGATAAAGGTTTTCAACCTAGTTGGCCTCCTATTAATATACAAAACGTACATCCTAAGCCAAAACTTTTGATTAAATCTAATGGATATGACATTGTTGACCAATTTATAGACACGTGTGCTATGATTTCCATCCTTGAATTACTAAATAAATATACTATAAATAAGGATAGATTATACTAAACATTGCATGAAACCAAATTTCCAAGTGATATTGAGCCAACTTACTTTCAAGATATCTTGCAAGATCTCAAAAATAATGCAAAATAATCACCTTTGATCCAATAGATTTAGCATCTAAAGATGTTATTAACCAAGAGTAACCTTTGTTCATACAACTAAATATGAATAATAAGGGTATCAAAAGTGTGCTCATTGATAATGGATTATGATTAAACATTTGTAACACAAATTTTCTAAACACCATGGTTATTAGTACCAACCTTCTTGAAATGTCAGTGATACATATCAAGGGAATTGATGATTCACATATCCCCCCAGTTGGCTAAATCACATTGGATGTGATATTTGGGCCAAAAATGGTTCCAAAAACTTCTTAGGTAATGTATCAATCATTACATTATAATTTGCTTCTAGGTAGACCTTGGACACATACCATGGAGGTTGTCCCATCTACTTTACATCGGTGTGTAAAATTCATACGCTATGAGACCTTATTGACAATGTTTTCTGATGATGAACCTTTTAAATTTTGTAAAATGATACATCTTGATACATAAGTTATTCCTATAGTGTTTCTTCCTACATAATGTATTCCTATTGAGAGTATCCAAACTTATGAATTGGGTGAGTCAAGTACAATGGCTCAATTATCTCCAAATACATATAAAGCACTACACACTGAGGTGTACATGGATGCACCTTAATAAAAAGAAACATTCCCAAAGGAACCAATGATGCCAAAACCAAAATAAAATCAAATAATTAAGTTTCATTTATTGGTAAATACTTATAAAAAAAATATGGCCATGTTTTAGATTATTATGATAGTGATGATGATCTATCCCATGATATGATAGATGAGATATTGTGAAAACTTAATTTTGATCCACTTCATTATCTTTTGCATAACATATTCACACTTATATGTCATATTACATATAAGCTAAAATCAAATATAGAGAATATAAAACCAAATAAGATAAAGGTAAAGAAAAAATAATATATGAACATGTAAATAATTGTTATTATAGTGTCACTCTCGAACCATCTAAAGGAACTCTCAATACTCCTAAACTTGCTTTAGTACTTTCTTTAGACATTCAGGCTCATGACTAGAATATTGTCTTGACAATTCATGGGATAACATTGGTTTACAACATGAAATCAAAGATAATGAATAATACATAAAAAATAACCATTTGATCACTCTAAAAATAACCTATCTAAGCTATTTACATCTACTTTTATAGTTTTGATCAATCAGAATACACATTTTAGGCCATAAGGCCATACTTGCCTAGTTGATGGACTTATGGGCTTGTAGCCTTGTTGACCATATTTTTTTAGCATAAATTCTCTTTTGATCTTGATAACACAATTTTTTTAATTTAACCATGTACCCATTAAATATTTATACAACATATGTGAAACATGGGTATTGTTACTTTGTATGAAATATGATTTCTAGTGACTGTGATATACCTAATTAAGTCACCTAAGCACCTTATTTTGGGGTTACAGAGAGTTTGAGGAGGATTTTAATATTTTAAATAATATGGAAGTTGTATTTTTTCATTTCTTAACTATCTAAACAATAATAATTCTTAACCTAACCCTAGGTCATCATCAAATCACCCTATCTTAGTCATTTAGGCATATAAGGGCTAAAACAAGACAGAGTTTAGAAAGTAGACACTAGGATTTCAAAATTTTGAAATCGTAATGTCTTAAGATAGTAATAATAAACACTTAAGACATTAGGATTTCAAAATTTTGAAATTTTCCACCATACAAATTTTGAGATCAGTAAAGCCCTAGTTTGGGCACAATCAACACCTACATGAAGCTACAGAGTGCATTTCAGGGTGTCAAAACTTCAAATAAATTTAATTGAGATTTTTTTTTTATCTCATATAAGTGTATAATCACTCAAAAAGAGGATAATATTACTCTAAACCCTCACTATTAAAGTTTCCCTCATTACCCTGTCAGGTTACATATTACAATTTACAGGAAAAGGTCAAAGAAAATACTTAAACTTTTCTTCAGAATCACACACAATTTATTTAATCTATAATAAGTCTTAATACACCTTATCCCCATGAAAAATACATCCATTTTGGTATACAATCAATTTTGGTTACTCAAACTCTATTCCTAGCTTCACACAACAACCTCCCAAAATGGAACTAACAACTTTCCAAACAAACAAGATTCTAACTAGCCTAAATCTCACCTAGCTGATTTGAGATAATATGGAATATGATCTCCAAAACCATTTTAGAGTAAATATAAACAATTTTGGCCTTAAAACATATTTGGCCTTATTATATGCTCATGAGATATATATTCTCAACTTTGAAAATTTGAAATGCAAAGAAATAGAGGGAAAACTAACTTAGCAAATCTAGACACTCCAACAACATGACAAACACATTCCTAGTATGAGGATGCTTTTGCATCTTATTCTATACACCCCTCTTGGCTTCACACATTAAGTAAACCATTTAATGGTCAGATATAGATATATCATGTAAATAATGTGGAGCTATTTCATAAGAATCCACAACAGATTATATATATAACAATAAAATAGGATAATACAAATACAATACTTTCCATGTTACTTGAACATAACATGATATCTTTACCTTCTAACAACACATATTGGGTAGTATATTTTTTCCTAAAATAAGATTACCATATTGTAACTATCTTTGGATCATTGTCCATCGTACAAATCAATGTCAAGCATTGAAAAACTAAATTCACAAATATAAGAGGGTCACATAAAAATTGTGCTTGAGAAGTGAAAAATACAAACTACTTCCAAAGATTCAAATGAAAACCATCCTACAAAGCAACCAAGGCATGAATCTAACTATTATTGATAATATTGATGGGTTTTATCAACATCTCAAGTTTGATAGGAACAACTGGGATATAATTTGTATCACCACATTTCTTCAATAGTTGGGACACAATACAAATAACATAAGATACTCTCTATTGATGCTAGAATCTTCTAGGTACATCTACCTACTAGTAGCATGTGGACTACATGTGGTCCCCATGATCATATAAATATTAGATGAGGATTCACATTTGACATTAAAATTTGGACAACATTGGTTCACTGATTGAAATTCCACAATGCATAATGCATATATGTGTATCACCTTTATTGTTAGGGATAGGGAGAGTTACTTATACCATGATGGATATGGCCACCCTTCCCCACTAATAGCTTTTAGAATACCATTACACATAAACATGGAAGAGGTGGCCATGTGTCACTATAAAAATAATAATTAAAAATTCCTCAAGTGATCCTACACCTTTTGATGATGAGGACTTCCTTGATTAGTCCTCTTAAGTATTTCAAAAACACCAAAAAAATTTAAAAAATAAAAAATAAAAAAATATGTTCAGCATTTACATGTTCTATTAGCTCCTTGGCATATATGTTGTTGGTTCCATGTTAGTAGATGACATATCACTATTTTATATATACACATGTGTTTCATGCATCTTTTGAGTGTGATTCAAGCATACACAAATGCATGATCTATGCACTTTCAGATGTTGGGACTTACCTCTACTCATGTCATATGGAGTTTGGGGGCATCCACTTGCTTGATCATGATACACACAAGTTACATCATTATATGGTTAGTTTACATTATCATGTTTGAGAATATATACTACACATGCCTTTATCCATACTTATATATTTCACAATGTAATTGATATGTTATATACTTAATATTTTTTTCTAACACATATGATCCTTCAACTAGTATGTTATGTTTATGCTAGTTGCTTATACTTTTCCTTTATGCACTTCCTTGAGTGACTTGTTTTTATTGTTTGAGCATTTGAATATGCTCTATTTTTTACATCCGCCATGCCTTTGTTTTCATTTTTGACATTTTATTATGTCATCCTTTCTTTATGGACATTTGACTAAGTCATGTACCTTCAATTATGTGGCATTTGAACATGCTCTTTATTTGAGGTCTCCTTGGACCATTACCTTTCAATTTGATTTTGAGTGCTCTTGTGTGTGCACTTAAGTGCTTGTTGAACTTGTAATGTTACTATCTAGATGTTGTCATAATCTACATCATGCATCTTAAGAATTAGTGTGATCACATTCTTCATGATTCAATGATATGTATACCTAGATATGTTCCTTATATATATTCTACATGGTACATTTAGATTTTACATGGTTATCTTATCCTTTTGAGGTTAGTTAACTACTAGATTCTACTTTCCCTCACCTCAAAAGGGGGGCATATTAGTGTGGGAGTGACATAGAGCTATTACTTCCACATTGATTCTCACATTCATATTATAGTGGGGGCATGTTTGGGAAACATGTTATCCATAGTCACATTAGTTCTCAGATTCAAATGGTAATGGGGGCATGTTTTGGAAACATGTTCTCTACACTTACACAATTTCAAATTGGCCAAATTTCACAATTATATGATTCATCTACACACATATGGTAGAATTATATACATTAGTATAATTTGTATACATAGTTTTATCATGATACATATCCAAGGTGCATATGCTCTGAAAATGTCACCAAAATTATAAAATTAAAATAGTTTCAGATTTTAAAAACTTTTATGGGATGTCATCACCCACTAGGTTGGAAATTTATAGACTGTATTGAGCCAATATACTACAGTAGTTAGTTTAATTTTTGGTATGGTTGAGGTTATTAAATCCTCAATATTATAATTTTTATAGGTTATACTTGATTACATCATCTAACCTCACCAATTTTATAGTTCAAGTTGACTTGGTTTACTCACAATCACCAAGTTATAAGTATGATTGTGTTTCATGTTTGATCTAATCTCAACTATAGGGTGGTAACTTATGTTTTCTCCAAGGTTGGGGGATGTGTCCTCTAATTTATTTCTATCTCTATATATATGAACTTTCAAAATTTATATTTTTTCCTAATATCATCTTTAATGATTCATAATGATATTTATTTTCAAATCAAAATGCCAAAAGGCAAGACGATTGCATCGATGCATAGTTGTACTCCTAAACCTTGATCTCTTTCAATTAAAATCATTTAAATGATTTTTTTATAGATTATATTCACTGATTATATATTGTAACATGATATTTTTTATAGGTCAGTCACAAGCAAAACACTCAATAAAAACTCAAACAAAGGCAAGGTGTGTTATACACACCTATATACACATTCATTTTACTTTAAACTAGAAATTTCATTACTAGACTAAATGGAAGAGGAATGTAGGTAATATTTATGAATTATATATCACCTTAGTCTTATAAACTTGAAAAATACATATCATGGATATATCTTCAGCTTCTTGACCTTTTAATGCTACCAAAAGGCTTGTATACACTATCTCTTTGTGCCTAGTTACTTATCTCTTAGTCCAATCAATGTTATTATGATGATTAAGACCTTATATATTACCTAGAATTTTATAAACCTACTAATCTTTTATTTTTGAAATTTTTGAACTTGCAGTCATTTTCCAATTACCTAGATACTTGGGTTCCAGTCAAATGTCTATGTCGATGCAAATGTCTTATTCAAATATAAGTGTCCAGTGCCCTAAAGTCATCTAATTTATAAATGAAATTTATTCTTATGGTCAACCTAAGTGCTTTAATATGAGATATTCTCTAAAGGAATTGGTATAAACTTAATATCAATCCTAATTAATTCCTCGCCTAACACATACCATAAAACATTCAATTAAGTACTCAAGTGAGAAAAAATTCCCTATTTTATCATAATTGCATATTAGTCATATGGATAATATATTTACAAGTTTGAAGTACTAAAGAATCACTCCATGATACACATTTTCCAAATTACAAGCTAGGTAACTCTATGTGCTTGTTTATCACACATTGCATGATACACACACAAGCCAACACATAAGGGAGAAATAAAGTCTAAGATCCTCTTTAAAGTATTGGATATGTAGACAATGCTCATTGACAAAGAGGTATTTAGGGAAGCTTGACACTATGTGCCCACTAACCCATTTTTCCCATAGCCATTATGAAGATTAAGAACTAGGGCTTTCTCATTTAACAAGAAGTGACAGTCTATGACCCAGATCTGAGTGCACCAAAGTGAAGGCAAAATAGAACCTAGAATAATCTAGGTGGTCACATATAGTTTTAAAAATTATTCTATTTTATACATTTCCATCTAAGTTAGATAATAACATTGACACAATTGTCCTAGGTCGACACAAGTGTTCGTAACTATAGATGTATAATTTCCTAAATCAAGTGATTGATCTAAAATCTAGATCTAGTCTAATTTCTACCTAATATAGATTTAGATTTTTGTTATCATCAAAACCATATATTATATTATTTTTATCATAATTACAATTATCTAACATAGTTTTACTTTCCATTTTAGCATATTTCAACATAATAAAGTTAGTATATATTTATCTAAGTTTTGTAATTGGCATGCTTTAGAGATATTCTACCATCCTTGTGACCTAGCTATCTCTACCCCTTTAACCCTAAATTACCCAATTTAGATTTTAGGGATAAACAAACATATGGTATATTTTTCAGATAGTGATGTGGGTATCCTAGTGTGATGTTTTATTTTTCAAGAGTCTTTTCTACACTTTGACTCCTCAATTCTTAATTAAAGGTATTTGTTGATGTGATTTTACCAATACCTCACCATTTTTATTTTCCTAGGCATCCTAGCACAAAATTATTATTTCCATGTAAACCATGAGTTTGATATGTCACTTCTCTTCATCTGGGTTTTAATGCTAGGCATGAAAGAAAGAAAATATTTTTATAGCTTATTTCTTCTACACAATGTAGAATATAAGTTTGTTTTCTATCTTGATAATTTATTCTAAAATTTGCTTCTTTAGTGGAGCTTGATTGATGATTTTTTAGGAGGGCTGCCCATTTTTAATCCCACTTTTGATCAATGCATAATAGTTATCATCTGATTTATTCCTTGATTCAACCTTCCCTCTAATTGAATTTATTGCATGCATGGTCACAACGAGGATTCTCCCGTCCAAAATAATAGTACTTTTATGCACAAGCTCCCTGAAGTTATGGCTCTTTGTATCAAAAATTTCCATTGTTACTTTTTATATGATATTTTATAAAGGAACAATTAAAATAAAAATAAAAATTCTCAACCTACCTAGTATTGACCTTTATATAGGTTTGAAAACATAATGATGTATTGAATTAAGCCAAATTATTATTTTTATATGATTTCACTATTGTGGGTTGGGATTGACTCAAAGGAAAAATATTTTAAATCCAAAGTTTACCTTATACTAACAAAATGCACCTTTTCTGTAATTATATCAGAATCCTTATATCTTCAAATAAATGGTTTGTATTTTTATCTTTTTAGTAAACAAATCTTGTGAAAATATGGATTAGCACAACATTTTTGATGCAATAATTATCTTAGAAAATATGTAAGGTATTATAATTTGGAACACTAATTAAATAGTACCTATGTTTTCAAGTCCAAGCATGACTTAGTAAGCCTTGTTCCAGAATGACAAACTTCATTACCATGGTGTGAATTTATTATAATGGTAATATCTTGTTGCTCCCCAACATGAAGGATACATGAGATGAGTAAAATCATAATATAATAAGCAAATTTAGTCTTCATCTAGGTTATAAAACAATCTATGTAAGTATTTTAATCCAAATTATCCATTTAACTTTACCCCCTTCAACATGCAGGACTATAAAAGGGGTGGATAAGAACTTAGTGACCTAGTATCCTTGTTAGGGTTTTTCATATTGGTTTGACATTCTTATATGTGCATATCATCTGGACGAGAATACCAATACTTTTTATCCAGTCTAATTTTATAATAAATTGAGGTTAAGAAAGGGTAGCGACAATAGGGTTATTTTTCCAACATGCATCTTAGTTTTTTAAAAAGATAAATAAGTTGTTGTTCACATAATAGTTCAGTAGATAAACTAAACTAAAAAAAATAAACATGACCCATTCATGTCAATGATATCTATTTTTTGTTTAATTTTTGGTTTTCTAAACTTTCTTTATTTTTCATGTAAATTGTAAGAATGATAATAATATTTTATGTACTAAGTCAGGGTGTAAATAATGGACACTAAAAAGATTAGTTAATTATTCATTGATGTTGCATTAATTCCAAAATATATATATATAGTCAGTTCAGGTACCCTCAATATCTGCACCTTCTCTACATGTAATCTACATGAACACTTGTTTAAAAATAGAATATAAATTTCAAATGTGATTCAAACAAAATCTTAATTATATTTTGCTCTGCTAGGGTTTCCTCCATGAACACCATTGAGTCAACCCTTAATTTTCTACCTACCCAACCTTGTGTCACACTATGGCCTTAAGTCTCGTGTGAAACTTGAATTTATTTCCATGTAAGTTTTCTCACCTTTGGGTGAGGCTATATTTTATAATGACTTCACCCCTTTATATCTAAGTTATTTCAACTGTAGAAAATAAGGATAGAGTGTCGCGTAATGTCCCCTACAAGCACCCATGGAAGTTTGTCTTGAAGGTTTACCATGAGGTAATGCTTCAAAACTTGATGTTATATTTCCTATTACTGAATTTAATTCTATGTCAATGGTTAGAGAAATTTTTATTGATAGGATATTTTATTGGGAGAATTCCCTCTGAAAGTATGCTATGATCTTGGGTTTGAACTCACTAGGTAGCTCATGACATTAAGCTAGAGAGTGTTAAGAACATGACTAAGGGATTTTTTATTTTATGATTTGCCAACCCTTCCCATGTAGGATGAATCCTCCATAAGTATACCATTTATTATGTCATGACCTCAATTATGGATTTCTCCCCTTGGACATGAGACTTTGTGATTTCAGAGCACACTGCTCTTAAAGTCCTAGTTTGGGTTGAATTTTTAGGTCTTCTGCTCCCTTGTTGGAACTTTATTCACCAAATAGCATCCTTTATAGGTTTATCATGAAAAAAACTAGTTATACCCTATTAGATCATAAAAAAGGCTCTGTGTATAAGTAGACCTTTTACAGGACCTCAAGGAGTTTGTGAAAATTCAAGTTGGGGATGTGAGGCACTCTCAGTGAGTCTTGTATATCAACTTGCCTAACACTTAATTTTGATACCAAGCCATAGACCATAAGATAAGGGATTGCCCCATTTAGTTGGATTATAATAATGTGCCCAACCACTCATCCTCTCCCCCCAAGCCCTCTCCTAAAGCTAGCAAAAAACTAGTTAAGGACAGATGGACTACGGTAGGGAAGAATTACAACTGCTCCAAAGCTATAATCTTAACTACTATTCCTAAAGGAGGAAAGTCATCTTCAATTAATGGTGCATAAGAGTAGGTTCTTGATAAGAAATAACCTCCTTAGGCTAAAGCCCTAAAATTGGTAGAAAAGCCTAGGGTAATTAACACCCCTCTAGCTGCTAACATCTTATCTCAAGGTTTTGAGACCTTCATGCCTAGTTATTCTAGAGTTTTAGACTCATAGCTATCCACTCTTCCACTTCTTACTCAGAGAGATATACCCAAACATCTTGTATCCCTCCTTGGAGGGGTGATGAGGTAAAGGAAGAAGAGTACCAGGTTGACCCTACTATGAGGAAGCAATTTGATGACTTTTTAAGTGCCAATAGTGGGAACTTTATACAAAATTAGTATGATGCCTTAGAATTTTTGGACTCAAAGGACACATCCCTTAACACTCATCATATATTAATTATTTTTCATGGAATGTTTGAGGTCTCATAAACCCAACATGCATATCTGTTGTGCATGATTTCAAAAGGAAGTTTCTCGAGATAGACATTCTTTGTCTGTAAGAAGTTAAGGTGGTGAATTTTTATTAACAAATGCTAGTAATTCCATCTAACATGATAGTATCATTATACATACCAATCATAATGCAGGACGTGGAGGGGTGATCACATTCATTTCTCCAAGGTGACAGCCACACTTAGTGAAATCTAGCATGGACCACACCAACTAGTTAGTATGGGCCCTTTTTAGCTTTAAAAGTCACTCTTTTGGTTTTATTAACATTTACGCCTCAAATGACACCTTGAATCATACCTATTTATGGTGGTGGATAGTGGATGATCTCCCTGATGTCCATTGGGTCTTATATGGTGACTTTAATATGGTGGCATCTCTCAAAGACAAAGTTGGCCACTTACCTATGAGGTGGGTAGTTTGCAAAAGGGAGCCATGGTTTTACATGTGTGCTAAATGGGGATTTTATGACCCTAATTTAACCTATCAACCTGTAGATGGAGTTTGGTACACCTAGAGTAATCTTAAGGAAGGCCCCGCTTGGATTATAAAACACCTAGATAGGGAAATGATGTCCACCCAATCATACTTCTCTTTTGATAATGGTTTTTCCCCTTTGATGTAGGAATTGGTAGATTTTGGTCTTTCTAAACACTACCTTATTTGGTTCAGAGTGACATGGTAGTTTATGAAACCTAAAATCCAAAAAACACAATTCTTACTTAACACTTCTTTACTCACTATGGTGGCACATATTAGGAGATTTTGGAATTTGGATCCACATCCTCCTAGGAATTTGGTTGGATTCTTTGGTGGGATGATTCCATTGGAAGGACTTCTCACTTCCTACAAATCTATGGCCACCAAATTATAAAAAATTAGAGACACTCTTACTTTGCTACTTACTCAAAACTAAGATGCATGGCTTTAGCCCTAGAAGAGGATCCCTTAAATGAGATATTTTAGGTTAGAGTATCCTCTTTGTGGTACCATATTTATATTATAAATAACTACAATGCCCATAGAGCCTAAGTTAAATCTAGGATTTATTGGCTCAAGATAGGGGACAAAACTTCAAAGGAGTTCTTCTAAATGATGTAATCCAAGAACATTAAGAAGAAAATACAAGTCATCTCTAAAGATGGAAACAAACTCACAGAGACTCTACATATTATTCAAGCCTTTGTCCACCATTATCAACATGTGTTCAAAGCTTAAGCATCTTTAGCTGAGTGGGAAATTGCCCTTAAACAATGTCTCGCAATAGTGCCATGCAAACTCACTCCTGCCTAGCAGGTATCTTGTGATAGGACCCTCATTATTGACAATTTTCATGTGGTAGTGTCTCACATAGCTAATGAAAAATATCCTAACATTGATGGCTTCCCATATGAATTTTATAAAACCCTTTGGGACCTTGTTGGTATTGACTTGCATAAGGTTTATTAAGAAGCATTTTGCTTGCATTCACTGGGTAAAAATATAAATAAAGGAAATATTAAATTTGTAACTAAGTAGGGAGATCCCAACTTGATTTTTAGCTAGTGGCTCATTACCTCTTGAATGTCTCTTATAAAATCATTGTTAAGGTTCTGGTGATCCAATTGCATAATATATTGCCTTTCACTATGTTCCTGAATAAATGATTTTCATCAGAAGTTGTTATATTTTGGATAACATTATACCAATTTGGGAAGGGATGGAATGGGCCAGAAGGTTTAAGAAATAAGTTATGTGAATTAAAATTGACTTTGAAAAAGCTTTGATCATATTGAATGGCCATTCATACTAACCATGCTTCAAACACTAGGATTTGGGCCCATCTTCATCCAAACCATCCAGATGTTATTTATAGATGCCTTGACCATCCTTTCCATTAATAGAGTCACTTCTATTCTATTCATAAAGGGTTTCCCATTGGCTCCTACCTTATATGTGCTTGTAGATGAGGGTTTTGGATATCTTCTTAGTAATGCCTAAGCTAGGGGCCTTGTTAATGGAATTTAACTCCCTCTAGATGATGCAAACCTACAAGTAGATATGCAATTGATTAATAGTCACTTTATAGATGACTCCCTCCTTACTCTCATTGAAGATGAGTCTAATTTGTACAACACCTTGCAGTGTCTCAACACCTTCTACTTGGCCTTTGGCTCTAGTATTCAATGGTAAAAAAATAATTGCTACAGGCAATCTTACCTCCTTCCACTAATGTAGGCTATTAAATATGGTTGGAAGTGGATCCAACATGATTAAATATTCAAAATTCTTGGCATCCCCTTTGCTTTTGATGCATTACCACCTTTGTTGTGGCAATATGTTGTTGACAGAGTTGATAAGAAGCTAAAATATTGGGTGACCAAGTCTCTTTCGTTAGTAGGAAAATTTAAAATTTGCTCAAAAATTCTTGTGACCACCCATGTGTAATACTCTTCATGTTGGGTGCCTTCTAAGAAATCTTACTAGAATTTGGAGAAATTACTCAGATATTTCCTTTGAGCCAATTACCCCCAAGGTAAAGGATTCCATAGGGTGGTCTGGGAATATTTCTACCTCACATGGGATGCCTGAGGGATGGTTCTCATTGACATAGCATGCAAAGGAAGTACCTTATGTGCCAAATGGATTGTGTAGGTCATTGAGGGCCAAGAAGCTTAGAAGGTGTTTTTTAGACACTACATCTCCTCAAGCTTACCTAAGGGAAAGAAAGCTTGGAAAGGACTCGACTTCACTAATTTGCTCTTCATTAAGTCTCCCATCCAAATCATAGGGTCCTTTAAGGCTAAAAGCATTTGGAAGGCATGGGGAAATATTAAACCATGGCTTCTCTAGAATGGTTCAGGATTTAGTTATGGGTTATATGTTAACACCCACTTAATCTGGTGGTCTCCTATTATTAACTTCAATAAAATACCCAAGGTAGAGGTCCCTTGGATCAACACTCTCAAGTTTTTCTGAAGGGGGATTCATACTATCCAAGATATCTACTATAGGTGATCTCACTTTTAGCTATCTTTGGAAGAGGTGAAATCCAAATTTTCATTAGCTAATGTGGACTAGGAATCTTACCAAGAAATATTAACACCATGCCACCCTCCATGTTACACAAAATCTTGGTCCACTCCACTCATCCATGTTGGAAAGATTGGAAGTGGTATGTGGATACTCCCTTTTACAATTATACTCCTCAACTTGGCTATGGATGTCTCATCCCCCATTTACCCATGGTGGATAAGCTTACTTCCCATTAGGGGCTACATTCATTTGTTGCTACATGGAGATTCCAATTCAATACTATCTAGGGGACTTGTGTAGATCTCAAGATTACTCATTTTTCTTGGTGTATACTACACCAAGGCTTACCTATTGGTAGAAAACTCATCCAGCTAGGAGTTCACCTTCCAACTTGCCCTTTATGTGGCCACTCTGAGACACTTATTCATATTTTTTGGTAATATTCCAAAGATTAAAGGGTATAGATTTAGATCCATGATCTCTTTAAGCCTTTACAGCTTGAATTCTTTCTTTGGAAGCACATCCTCCTTGGAGATAAACCCATGATGCCCTTTAAATACACATAAGTTTGGCATACTTTCAGAGTGGATATTCTCTTCTATATTTGGAAAGAAAGATATAATTTTATGTTTAATAATGCTTCTAATTAATTTTAATTTCTCTACTTTAATCAAGTCCTTTATCATCTCTAATGTTATTTTGTAGATTCAAGTTCAAGCTAATAAAGTGGCTATAGAGCTTGGGCACCTTCAGGATCTCCTCTCTCAGTGGGGAGATGTTCCTTGTGCAATGGCTTAGGTTTTGACATCTCCACCTAGGGATCCAAGATTAGAGGATATAATTACTCTACTACCTCATGGTAGGAATTGTCACAACCATTCCTAGCACCACACTCATAGTGGCACCACATACCAGTACATGAACCCTCCTAGGTAATAGCGAGGGTGGTAGCCATCACCTCCTTCCCCAACTGGGTAAGATGGTTGGGATGCTCTTCCTCCTCCTCTATACTTGGATTCTTGGGGATGCCACTTAGAGGCTAATTGGATGTGTTGAACAAGTTTCTCAAGCCTTTTTCTAGCCATTTCACCCACTTGAACACAAGAAGAAAAAGATGATAAGGATACTACTTAAGTTATTGGTTGGGAGACTAGTCCAAATGGAAATAAATTTCCAATATTTAGCTAGGGTCTTAATGATATGTATCCTCTACCTTTTATCCTTGCTCTTACTACTTTAAGTTATCTTTTATTATGATTTTGTGACTTGTTCCTAGGCTTTGCCTAGTTGTTAGTGGTACTTTTATTTTTGGATCCTAGGTTTTGCCTAGTGTGACGTGGTGTGCTCTCATACTGTTGATGCTTAAAATTGCACTTGATTCTAATAAAAAACAATGGGAAGTTTCAAGCTATGGGATATTGCGGCTTGAAACAACCTCCATATTTTAGAGAAGTTGGTCTCTTCTTTTGTATCAAGTGTGGGGAAAAAGGATAGAAAATTAAACAAAAACGTAAATGCAAGAAATAAAACCTAACTATGGTGATGTGCCTGAGTGTAATTTTGATCCTAATCTTGATCACAGTGAGACTATATGTAGGATTCATTTACATTTAAGAGCAAAAGAGTGCATGATCAATGTAAAATATTGAAATAATAAAAATAGAGGCTCACAACAGAGACTTCTTTTGCAGAGATACAAAAAATGTCAACAAAGGCATAGGGTTCAATCTTCTTATAAGAATCTTCTAATCACATAAGAGGCCCAGAAACACGTACAATTATGTAGAACTTTTGACTCAAGAAAATGAGACAAAAGCAAATGACATTCCTAATCACAACTCTAGAAAATCTATAATATAGACTAATTTTACAAATGACACAGATAATATCAAAAAAGGCATAGAGTTCAATCTTCTTAATTCTTTCAGCCACATAAAAGGCACAAAAACATGCACAGTTACATCAACTTTACAACTCAAGAAAATGAGACAAAAGCAAATGATATTACTTAGTCACAAACTCTAGAAAGTCTCCCCCTTATTACAATAAAAATCCCCCCTCTTTTTTATAGCCTCAAATTTAGAGATAAAATAGTGTGGAATTCAGTGCATTTAATGCCTTGGATGCATTCTGGTCTTATCAAAAAGGGCCATGCTGGGGTGGGGTGGCTGCCCTGACTACGGCATGTCGATTCATGTCTAGTACCTCATTTCATGCCTAAATTTCCTCATTCCATCCCCTGTTTAGACATGCAACTGTCCATTCTCCTCCACTTACAGGGGAAAAATAGATGACCACCTTTAATGTTTGCAGGCCCTAAAAAATCTACCCAGTGAACTGCTCCACCTACCAAAAATAACTCCCACTAAGTTCCCCCTAGCTTGTTTGCTGAAATAGATACACAGAACACTCTATCTTGTTGAAATGAAAGAGGACACTTAGTCAATTCCCTAGAAATCTTCTTATTACTTAGAAGGCACTGGAGGAAGACACTTGGTGCTTTCCATCTGATTTATCGAAGACACGCGGCTCTTTTCACTTTCCCTTTAGCTATGCTATAGAATTATTTGGGGCACATATTAGGCTCCTATGGATGGTGACACTTGACACCTTTTGTAGACCTTTGAAATAACACCCATGACCCACCACAATCTTTATTCAGCAAATGAAGTTTGAAGATGGTCTCTCAGAAGCTGACACATGGCATCTTTTGCTTCTCCTGTTAGGGGTATGTGGTGTCTTCCACTTCTTTTAGGAATGGAGTAGAAAGGGGCTCAAAAAGTAACACTTGGCAGCCTCTATTATTCTTTGGCACTTAAACAAAATGAAATGATGCCTTTTTACCTTCTGAAAAGGTACTTGACCCCATTGGTTTTTGGGACACTCCCTTGAACTGCTCGATGAACCAAAATGGTTCAATGGTTCAACAGTTCAACACTGCCTACCATTTACATGTTAACCAAGGTATTGAACTAAAAACTTTGAACCAAGTGTCTCTCGGATGCTGACACATGGTGACTTTTGCTTTCTCTAAAAAAGTAGTCTAGGACCTTCTATGACTGCCACCTGGCACTTTTCGCTTCTTCCTGCTACTTAGCTTGTTCAAAACCTTTGTCAAAAAATAGAATGAAATGTGGGTGCTGATATGAGATGCAGATGCCAACACGTGATGCATCCCACTGAGTTGTTATTGGATACGTGGCATGTTCTGCAGCTCTCTTAAAAGTTAGGAAGGGTCCCTTGAATGACTCCACTTGGCCAAAACTCGTGCCCAGACTATGCCACTTGGAAACCTCCGCTGCCCTTCGACACTTAGACAAAAAATGAGTCAAAAGAAACAAACCCGTGCTCTATTTCAAAACTTCTACCACCATGACCAAGGTATGTAGGAAGCAAACTGCAGTGCGTGATTGAGAATCAGAATGCAACATAGAGTAAAAATTTTACTCTACAGTTACTGGTGACCCCTAGGACTTTTGAGCCTGCTCAAAAAGAAAACTCCACCTTTCGCTAGATCAAAATTGTGAAAATTACAGCTTCAAAAGAGCTGTCGACATGTGTTTAAAACACTTATTTAAAAATAAAAGCGGGAAAATAATGGAAAAAACAATGCGAGAAAGGGAAATTATTTAACTATAATACATTAGAGACCCAAGTTAATTAAAATGCTTCAAATAGATTTCATTTACAGGAATCTCTTCAGGTTCTCCTTCTATCGATTCTAACTCGAATGAATTCTTCTGTTTGCACATGTGAATTTTATACGGGCTAGTCCATAATGCTTCAAATTTGGTATGGTGACCTGGCTTGGCAGCTCTTGCATCCCATTTTAGAAAAATTGAGCCCACTTCAAAATTAGCATTCAAAGTCCTTTTATTAAAATAGTTCTTAACCATTCCCTGATGCTTAATCAATGAATCATGGGCTATATCCCTCTTTTCTTGAATTTTCAAAAGTTTTGCGAGTCTGACCTACATGGGGCCATTTTCTTCAATTTCAATTTGTTTGATCAGCTGGAGAGCAGGGATTTCCAAGCTTAAGGGAATCACAATAGACTTTCCATATACCAATTCATATGGGGACATTTTGATCACCTACTTAGGCATGATTCTATCAGCCCATAGTGCTAAATTAAGCACTTTATGCCACTCTTTGTGATGATCAGCCCCTACTCTTTTGATGAGTCTTATCAGGTTCTTGTTGGTTGATTCTACTAGACCATTACCTTGAGGGTAATAGTTAGATGAAGTTTTCAAATATATTCCATGTTTCAAGGCAAATTCAGATACTTTAGACCCCAAGAATGCTTTAGCATTATCTAAAATTATGGTGCGAGGAGCCCCAAAATGAGTAGTGATACTCCTTAGAAAATCTAGGATCACATTCTCTGTTGCTTCCTTAAGTGGGACTGCCTCGGTCCATCTAGTGAAATAGTCTGTGGCAGTTAATATCCATTTGTGACCCATACTGGACACTATATTTATCATTCCAATGAAATCAAGACCCCATTGAGCAAAAGGTTCATCCATAATTATAGGACTAAGGGGCATGGCTACATTCCTCCTCATCCCCATATAATATTGGCAGGATTGACATTTTTTAACTAGCTGATAACAATCTACAAATAAAGTAGGCCAAAAATATCCTACCTCACTTATCTTTATGGTTGTGGTCTTTGTAGAAAAATGCCCCCTGATATTCCATGATGCATTTCATGTAGTATTCTCTTCGCTTCAGCCTGTTCCACACATCTTAACAATTTTCCATCAAAATTTCTTCTAAAAAGGACTTGTTCAATTAAAATAAAATGAACATCCTGTATCCTATAATATCTCCTCTTATTTTGAGGGAGTTCTCTTGGATAAATCCCATTTTTCATAAAATGAATTCTGCTTGTAACCCATGATTCCTGATCAACCTCTTGTATTTTTAGCACTGTCTCTGTCTCTCCTTCTAAATCTGCTTCCTCGGGTAACATCTTTTCAAGCTCTTGGCTTATATATTGGCACAGACCCCTGCCTCTGACTAGCTTGGTGGGTCTAACCTCTACATCATATTCAAGGATCTTAGTGATCTAGTTGGCTCTTTTCTTAGTAATTTCTCCCTCCATGATGTATTCCCTGACACTTGGGTGAGCTACAAGTATCAGAATTTTGTTCCTTTATATCATATGCTTGAATTTCTTGAGGGCTTTTAACATGGCATAGGCTTGTCTTTCCACAAAAGTATACCTGATCTCATAATCCCTAAGAGTCCTTGAGAAAAAGGCTATTGGGTGTTCCCCCTCCAGCCTATCATTCTTTTGAGTCAAGATAGCAGCAATACTTGACTCTCCTCCATAGACATACATTACGAAGGGCTTGAAAAAATTTGGGTTTTTAAGCATTGGGGCTGCTGAGCTATCCTTCTTGACCTCTTCAAAAGCTTGCCTTCCTTCTGTAGTCCATTTGAAGACTAGCTCTTTCTTTAGCAAGAGTGTCATTGGTCTTATCAAGCCTACAAAATCAGATATGAATCTACTGATAAAATTGATCTTCCCTAAAAAGGACTGAACTGCCTTTTTATTTACTGGAAGAGGTAGGTTCATTATAGTTGCGATTCTTTCGAGATCTATAGAAACTCCTTCTTTAGATACTATATGTCCCAATAATTTACCCTGAGGTACAACAAAGATGCATTTCTTGGGATTCAATGATATCCCAAAATCTTGATATTTCTTGAAGACAAATTCTAAATGATCAAAATAACCATCAAATTTTTTTAAAAATACAATGAGGTCATCCAGATAGACCAGGATAATCTTATTTATAAGTTCCCCAAAGGCTATATCCATAGCTCTTTGAAAAGTGGCTCCTGCATTTGACAGACCAAAAGGCATCTTAGCATATGCAAATGTTCCCCATTTGGTAGTAAAAGCAGTTTTGTACTGATCTTCATCAGCCAACCAAATTCGATTGTATCCAAAGAAACCATCTAGTAAAGAAAACCTCTCTGATCCAACCACAATTTGTAGAATTTGTTCCATGGAGGGAAAGGGATAGTGGTCTTTTAGAGATGCTCTATTTTGATCTCTGAAATCTACACATAGTCTTACATCTCCATTCTTTTTCCTAACTGGTACTAGATTTGATACCCAGGTTGAGTGTTTGATTGGAAATATTATTTTGGAATCTAAAAGTTTCTGCAACTCATCTACCATTAGAGGCTCAATCCTTGGATTTACTGGCCTCTATTTTTATCTGATGGGCTTAGACCCTTCAGTCAGTTCTATTGTGTGCTGAATAATGTCTCTATTGTATCCATGGAGGTCTTCATAGCTCCAAGCTATGACTCTATCATATCTCTAGCACAATTCAATTAATCTTTCCTTCTCTTCTTGAGTTGTAGAATTTCTAACTTTTAGCCTTTTCCTGTCACTCACCTCTATTTCAGAATAGTCTGCTTTGTCTACCTAGAACCTTTTCTTTTCCAAGCTTACATCCTCTGGGTCAAACAAGTTTTCTAACGTGATCAAGCCCTTGGGGAGCTTATTAGTCCTCAATTGTATAATTTGATCACCATATGCCTCTTCAATTTTGGTTTGTAACTAATCAGCAAACTCATCTGATTGTTGTAAGAAAGAGACTACCAAAGCATCATTTTCAAATACTTGCCAGTTCTCATCATTGTCTGGAATAGTTGGCCTCACTATAACTTTTACTAACTCATTGTTAATCAACAGGCCCGTTGCTAGGTTAAACTATGAGCCAATCTGGGCCATCCTATCAGCTTCAGAGTTTTGACTTCTAGGGACTATCTCGATATTGAAAGCTTTAAAATCTTCTATCAAATCCTAAATCCTATGTCTGTAGGATCTCATTCTCACATTTTTGGCTGCTACCTTTTCTCTAATTTGCTTTACTACTAATTCTGAATCTCCTTTTACTACTAGGTTCTTTATTCCCTTTTTCTTGGCTAACAAGAGCCCATGTACTAAGGATTCATACTCAAAATCATTATTAGTGCAAGCAAATTGGAATCAGATAGCCCTTAAATTTTATCACCATTTGGAGCAGTAAGACAAATTCCTACTCCAGCACCATGTTTACTTCTAGCCCCATCAAAAATCAAGGTCCAGATCTCTAAATCTTGAGTAGTATGTGCCTCTTCCCTTATAACATTTGGGATTGCTTGGTCCTCATCAAAAATGGTGTATGTACCCAAACTAGTAGAGTCATAGTTCCCATACGGATCGCTATGCATCATAGCCAACAACTGGTTATTTTCTTCTTCTTGATCATGCTCAGTCCAGTCGCCTAGCTCTTCAACAAAAATCCTTTCTTCCTTATTTAACATAGCATGATCTACCTCTAGTCTTTTTGTCGGTTCGTTGGTGATATGGTCTTTTGACAGTGGTTCAGATAAAATTTTCATCTTCGAACCGTATCTGGTTCTCAAGATGAGGTGAGACCAGTCCAGAGACATATATCCTCCTATTTTTGCTGTAAAGTCTCTAGATATACATAAACCAAAAATAGGAGGAATATCTATGACTACTACATCTTGGTTGACAATTATGTTGGGACATGTGTATAATTACAATGGGAGTTGTTTGATTCTCCCTACAGTTTGTACTATTTTTCCATCCAGCTACATAACTCTTTTTGCAAGGGGTTCATAATTTATTTTCAAATCATCAACTATTTGCTTTGGCATCACTATAGTACTAGCTCTTGAGTCTATTAGTACATTATGCAAGAGTTTCTTTCCAACTATTAGAGTCAAATAGAAAGGCTCTGGTTTGGATTTACTTGCACTACATCATTCACAAAGGCTGTTGTCTTCAGAGGAATCGTATCTTTGAGATTTTCTTTTCCAGTAGGTCCTTCCTTGGTGATAGTACCTTTGGGCACTGCTTGGCCTTGTAGAGCTTCTTGTAACAGTGTCTTCTATTTAGGAATAGCCAATATATCCCATATCGATACTTGTGTTGGAGTCTTCTTTAATTGATCCACTACATTGATCGGTCCCAAAGACTGAGTTTTTTGGACATAAGGATATTCTCATTTTTTCCTGAGTTTGGGCAGGAATCCCTTGATCTTACACTGGCTGAGGCACTTCTTGTCTAACAGTAGCATTTCTTTGCCCTTGAGATGGAGGATTATTCTTGACTTGACTACTTACAATCTCAGGCTGTTCCACCATTCTCCTCTTTGATTTGGTGTAGTAATCAGATTACACCACTGGTCTTTGGGAGGTAGATGCTTCATTCAAGAAAACTGATTCTTCATCTTCAACCCATGAGAATAAAGCATTCTTCATCTTCATTCCTTGCATCTGGGCCACTAAGACTGAATTCTACATACCGAGAGACTGGTAGGCTTAATTGTCATTGGTACTATCAAATTGACCATCCATTCTTCTTTACTCTGCCACCCTTTGTTGCAAATTACCCCTAGGACAATCTCTAGGTGTATGAGCATTATTGCAAGGGAAACACCAGGCATTAGTATCATCCACATAATTATTTTACTTTGGAACCATCTCCCTATTTGATTTGGGAGGAATGGTCTGTGAGGGAGTGGGAACTACAACTAATTGATTCGTTGGCTGATGGTTAGTTTGTTTTAGAGGACCCTGATATTGGTTTGGTTGGGATGCAAATCTGTTTCCTTGATAGCCTTGATAAGGAGGCTTAGGGAAAGTATTCTACTGCATCTTTATATTAATCAACTCATTGTAAAATGTCCTCAGGATATTCTTGATATCATCCATCTCAGATGTCTGAGCAGAGGCAGGTTCTTTCGTAGATGGATAAGTATACATAGACACAGTGGGCTTATAGATTTAGGAACTTCTTGAGGTAAGGGCAAGGAAATTTTTGGGAACATGGGCATGGGAGGCCTTGGAGGTAACTTTCTAGCATCTATTAAGTGATTCTCAGCTCTGACCACATATTCATAAGCCTCTAGCAGAGTGTGTCCTCCAAGTGACTGAATCATAAAAGATATATCTGAATTTAAAGATTTGAGATAAAACACTATGGCCATACCTAGCAGTGGTCTAGCTATAGCGGGGATTCTATCCCAAGTCTTTTGAAATCTAGTATTGAAGTCAGTCATGTCTTCCTGTGGTCCCCTTTGAATGGTGATTAGTTGTTGTAACAAGGAAGACTTATCACCCTTCTCTGCAAATCTTTCAAAAAACAAATCTCCAAGCTAGTCCCATGTAGATATGGTATTTGGGGTCAAAGACTGATACCATTCTAAAGCCTTCCCCTTAAAATAAATTGCTAATAACCTTATGGCCACATTTTGCTGTGTGACAACATGTAAGGCACAGACATCTGATACATCTTAAACATGTTCCCCATGTGTTTTAGAGTCTTGCCCACTGAATTTGGGTAGAGCTTTTAGGGCATTTACTGGGATAAGATCTCAAATGACTAGTGGTGTTGGGAGGATTAAGGGGCTACCAGTGTTCCAACTTGCATAAGTTCTTGGGGGTATAGGGGCTCCCATATTTGGTATCGATATAAACTGGTTAGCTCTTCTTCTTGGACTTGTTACCAAAGGTGGCAAAAGAATACCTAGATTTGTAGCAAAATGTGATCTGGTGACTGGTCCATAGCTCTGACTCCTCGTACCTCTCTAGTTGATATGGTCTTGAGAGAAACTTCAAGACTGCTCCCACCGAGTGTGCCAAAAAACTATTGATGCTTAAAATTGTGCTTGATTCTAATCAACAACAATGAGAAGTTTTAAGCTGTGGGATATTGTGGCTTGAAATAACCTCCAGATTTTAGAGAAGTTGGTCTCTTCTTTTGTATCAAGTGTGGGGAAAAAGGATCAAAACTTAGATAGAAATGGAAATGAAACCTAACTATGGCGATGCGCTTGAGTGTAATTTTGATCTTAATCTTGAGCACAGTGAGACTATATGTAGGATTCATTTACATTTAAGAGAAAACGAGTGCATGATCAATGCAAAAGATTGAAATAATAGAAATAGAGGCTCAAAATAGAGACTTCTTTTGCAGAGATATAGAAAATGTCAACAAAGGCATAGGGTTCAATCTTCTTATAAGAATCTTCTAATCACATAAGAGGTGTAGAAACATGTACAGTTATGTAGAACTTCCGACTCAAGAAAATGAGACAAAAGCAAATGACATTCCTAATCACAACTCTAGAAAATCTACAATATAGACTACTTTTGCAAATGACATAGATAATATCAACAAAGGCATAGAGTTAAATCTTCTTAATTCTTTTAGCCACATAAAAGGCACAGAAACATGCACAGTTACATCAACTTTACAACTCAAGGAAATGAGACAAAAGCAAATGATATTACTTAGTCACAAACTCTAGAAAGTCTCCCCCCTTCTTACAATAAAAATCCCCCCTCTCTTTTATAGCCTCAAATTTAGAGATAAAATAGTGTGGAATTTGGCACATTTAATGCCTTGGATGCATTCTGGTTGGGGCGGTGCGGCTGCCTTGACTATGGCATGTTGATTCATGTCTAGTACCTCCTTTCATGCCTAAATTTCCTCATTTCATCACCTGCTTAGCCACGCAACTATCCATTCTCCTCCACTTACAGGGGACAAACAAACAACCCCTTTTAATGTTTGTAGGCCCCAAAAAATCTACTTGGTGAACTGCTCCACCTACTAGAAATAACTCTCATTGAGTTCCCCCTAGCTTGCTTGCTGAAATAGATACATAGAACACTCTGTCTTGTTGGAACAGAAGAGGACACTTAGTCAATTCCCTAAAAATCTTCTTATTACTTAGAAGGCACTGGAGGACGACACTTGGCATTTTCCATCTGATTTATCAAAGACACACGGCTCTTTCCACTTTCCCTTTATCTATGTTGTAGAATTATTCGGGGCACATATTAGGCTCTTATGGATGGTGAAACTTAGCAGCTTTCACAGACCTTTGAAATAACACTCAGGACCCACCACAATCTATATTTGGCAAATGAAGTTTGAATATGGTCTCTCAGAAGCTAACACGTGGCGTCTTCCGCTTTTCCTGCTAGGGGTATGTGGTGTCTTCCGCTTATTTTAGGAATGGAGTAGAAAGCGGCTCAGAAAGTGACACTTGGTGGCCTCCATTGTTCTTCGGCACTTAAATAAAATGAGATGATGCCTTTCTGCCTTTCAAAAAGGTACTTGACCCCGTTGGTTTTTGGGACACTCCCTTGAACTACCCGATGAACCAAAATGGTTCAATGGTTCAATGGTTCAACACTACGGGCCATTTACACATTAACTGAGGTATTGAACCAAAAATGTTGAACCAAGTGTCTCTCGTATGCCAACATGTGGTGACTTTTGCTTTCTCTGAAAAGGTAGTCCAGGGCCTTCCACGACTGCCACCTGGCACTTTCCGCTTCTTCCTGCTACTTAGCTTGTTGAAAACCTTTGTCAAAAAATAGAATGAAACATGGGTGCTGATATGAGATGCAGATGCTGACACGTGACGCATCCCACTGAGTTGTTATTGGATACGTGGCACATTCCATGACTCTCTTGAAAGTTAGGAAGGGTCCCTCAGACGACTCCATTTGGCCAGAATCCGTGCTGGGACTACGCCACTTGGTAGCTTCTGCTGCCCTTCGACACTTAGACAGAAAATGAGTCAAAAGAAATAAACCCACGCTCTGTTTCAAAACTTTTGCCACCATGACCAAAGTATGCGGGAACCAAATTGCAATACGCGACTGAGAATCAGAATGCAACGTAGAGTAAAAATTTTACTCTACGAATACCACCTATATTTTTTTGTGAATTATTTGTATATTTATATTTATTTACTATATGGATATATTTCATAAAAAAAATGTGATTCAAATAGTGTTGTAGTTAACCATTGATAGAAACATTATACATCCACATCTCATTTGTTTTCAAAAATCATGGTTATGGATTTTAGATTGTTACATTCATGTAATGTTTGGGTTTGATATTGTCTAGGTTTATAAACATTTTATCTCTTAAAACTTTGTTACTTATGTTGAAATGTTATTCCTTCTATGACCTTTCCTTACGCACTAATATTGAGTATTTTATTTTTATGTAGGCTTTTGATCAAATACCATATTTAATTGTCTGGTATTGACCACATTCATACATGGGAGAAAATATTTTAGACATGTTTCATCAAATTTCAATCATGACATATGTATGAATTACTACGATACATCCTTTACATGATAGGAATTACATCAAATCCCTACTATACCTCTACAATATTTTCATGTGAGCATTTATTATGTTTGCCTAGGTACTATGTTAGATTCATTAAATATGTTGTCATTGAGTTATTTGGGATCCGCCATAGTTTTTTGGAATTATGGTTTTAAATCAATTTATCCTTCTAGTCTATTTAAATATGATTCCCTACAAAATACTTTTTGATAAGTTGTTTTGTTATACTTCAAAAATTTCCAACAACCTTGTATAAGATTATTTTTAAAATTTAGATAAAGCTCAATTTATTCATATTATTCATTAATTTGTGTTTAAATATTAAATTGGTCTAATATTTTCTCACTAATTTAGTATACAACTATATATTTCAAACACATGTTAATCATGTTGACATTTTAGTGTTCTAAATTTACTTCATACAAAACACTGCTATTTTGAATGCCACTTGTAGGTCTATGTAAAAGGGTTTGAGACTGTCTTATTATAATCATGATAACAAGTGTTTTACCTTTCTAGTTTTTTATTGTATTATTATAAATATATATTTCTAAAAACAAATTAGTTATCCATTATTTCATCTTTTTATGGATCTAACCATGCCTTGGCTTGCAATTTTTGAATTATTTACCTTTGTTCAGTGGAAGGTGTGATTTGTATTATATAAAAAGGCTAATCATTTTAATAAGAATCTAGTTCATTAGGTTTTGAACCACTAAGGATAGGTATAATATTTTCTCAATACATGGCTCAATTAGTAGTGTATGTAAACCTATTTCAGATTGTTATATGTCATTGCTATCAAGGAATTGTAGTCTTACAATGTAATATGGAAAATTACTAGATAAGATTATAAAATCATCAATAATAAAAAACTAATTACATATATTCACAAGATTTAAATCTAGATCAAAGAGATAATTATGAGAAGATAGAGCCCATAACCTATAATAATGCTTCAATAGATATAAATTAGCTAGATTGTTCCTTGAAAATGTTGGAAACAACCATCTTAATCAAGGTAATGTTCTTTTATGTAATGTACTTATATATGTATACTTTTATTCATCAATTTGTTGTTTATTTTGTATGATTTGATATTGGCTGTAATGTATAAATGATTAATTATTTTATAGGCATTGGACCTAAGTGCAAATCAAACTCTTCTCTCTGAACTACATAACAAAAATTAGAACCTTTTTATTACAAAGATTTTTTTATCTTATATAATTTTGTATATTTTCAATGGATATTTGACACAATGTTTAAAGATGAAAATGTAGTTTTTTTCCTTGGTTTTATAGAACTTATATCTAAAGGATACGAAACTTATGTTCAAAGATTTAAAAAAAACAAATTTTAAAAACAAGAGACAAAGTCTTCTAATAAAGGACTCTCCACTTGTCAGATATAATGTTTCATGAAAATAAGTTTATTTTTATATTGAAAATTTTTAATTATATTTTGGACTCCATAGAAACTTGGCACATGACACCCTTATTAAGTATTGTCTACCATTTCAATGATTTCAACACTAAAGTGATAATTGTAACATTCATATTAAAGAGAATGTGAACAAACATATTCAAATTATGAGTGAGAGTATTAAATATTATCATGAGTGCTACAATTATCACCCACCCAAATATTTATAACAATATGTGAATTTTAGGATATAGCTATAATATTTTTATAATTTAATAGACTGGAGGACTTGTATTCATTTCTATAGTTGAAAAAAATAAGTTAAAAGGGGCCTTATATTATAATGTTTTTTAATTAATAATATTTTATAATCTAAAATATCAAAGGAATTAAAATAATATTTACCAATGCATACAAGTAGTAAAAATAAGTTAAAGGACTATTATATTAAAATATTTTATTTTAGGTCAATGAGATGTGGGTGAGTTGGTAAAGTGGCTTGGTTATTTCAAGTCCTAAATCTGTCTCTTAGTCACATGTAAATATAATATTTCAATGCCTTATGTCATGAAAATTAGTCTATCTTTATATCAAATAATTTTAATTATATTCTAGACCCCACAAAGACTTGGTACATGGTACCCTTGTTAAGTTTTATCTCCCATTTCAATGCTTTCAACACTGAAATGATAATTGCAACATTCATGTTGAAGAGAATGTCAACAAACCTATTCAAATTAGGAGGGTTAATATTGAATATTATCATGAGTGCTGCAATTATCACCCACTCATATATATATAACATTATGTGAATTTTAAGATATAGTTATAATATTTTTATAATCTAATATACTAGAGTTAAATTCATTTATATAGTTGTAAAAAATAAGTTAAAAGGACTCTTATATTATAATGTTTTTTTAATGAACAATATTTTTATAAATTAAAATACCAAAAAAATTTAAAAAATATTTACTAATGCATAGAAGTGGTAAAAATAAGTTAAAGGGTCACTATATTAAAATATTTTATTTTAGGTCAATGAGATGTAGGTGGAAAAGTTTTAGTTGTTTTTTTAAAACTCAAACCTCAACCTCATTTTTTTCCCAAAACTTTGTAAGTTTTTTTACATGTTTTTTATATTATTTAAAATATTATATTTGATAAAAAAATTGTTATTTTTAATATTTAAAATATTAAATATTGCATTTGATTAAAAAATGGTTATTTTTAATATTTAAAAAATTAAAATGAGATAAATTAATAGTAAAATTTTAAAGGTAAATATCAATCAAGCATTTAATAGGGATTACTCGGTTATGGTATATATTTTGTAAAATCTCAATTTTGAAGTTCATTTTGGCATTAGTTTTTGAAAGATATTTCAATTTATAGAGATTTTAATTTTAATATAATATTTTTGATTTTGATTTTTTATAATATATTTAGTTTCATAAATGTTTACAGTTAAATTAAATATATTTAAAAATATTTTAAGGAAGATTACTTATATTTTTAAGTCAACAAGATGTTTCATTATGAAGATCAACAAACAATTTATATAGATTTCAAAGAGGATAAGCTAAAAATGAAAAAATTTCTTGACTCTATATTATAATGTTATAATGTATTTATTCAATCCAATCTTAACTAGTTTTATATTTTAAAATTACTCACCGATAAAATCTCATAATATTATAATACCTTGTCCATATCTCAAATCACTGTTTTACACTTCCAAGACATTATCAATATCACTTGGATAGTGACAATTATTACAATGGTTTGCATTTGCATGTAGTGTCTAAGCAAATTTAACTAACATTTTCTAAATTGGGAAGCCTCCATTAGGTCAACGAAGACACATTTGATGGGTTAGTCATATCAATAAATAATGAGGAGTCATCTATGAATAAAAGTCATTCTTAAGGTTATACCCACTTTTTTTGTCACCTTGAGAATCACTTGTAAACCTGAGGAATCAATTACCACACTCTTGAGACATTATCAAAAAGGCATACAAATCAAAAAAACCCATAAAGGAGAAACAACAAATCTAAGTTTGAGTACATGAAAGCTATAGTTGTATGGTGTAAAGTGTCAAAGATTAAAATATTGAATTTCCTTCTAGATTATTCATGATGTTGCATAAACATAAAAGTGATATAAATTTATGCAATTTGAGCCCTCTTTAGAATATTGTAACACATGAAAAAATCATCCATTCATAAAAGAGTGCTTGGGGTTATTCAAAACATATTATTGTGCCATTTTTAAAGGGCATCTTGTGTTTGAAAGAATAATTAAGGTCTAGATGGATGGATAAGGAAACTTGTCATCAACGCATAGGATTGAAGGTGTGAAAAGACATAGGAATCATTTACATGGATTAGCATATGGATATTAAGAGTTATAGACCCACACTATGTAAAGGTATAATTTCATTAACCACTAGATAACACTAACTTCTATAAGGATTAAGATATATCGATAACATCCAAAGAGGCCTTCAACGTTTATTTCATATATAGGTAGCTGAAGAAGTAGCCACTATGCATCTTTAAGTACATGTATAACTTTTGTGGTATACAAAAAATTAAAATCAAATAAATATATCTCTCCCATCTTTATTTGTTTATTATAAATTGAAAGTGTGTTATCTAGATTATGAATTTCAATTTAGATTAATACTCTATCAAAACCTGATGTTGATCGAGTAGATGTTTTAACACATCCATTGATTCTTTTCTTGAATTCTAATATTACTAAATGATTCATTTACCAATCCCACTTTGTACCTATCTATCTGAGGTCCCATCCCCATATATAGATAACAATATGGGGATTCACCAAAGAGATATATAGGGTCAACAAAGGGGGATAGGACATTGATGTGGCCACCTATTGATCCAAGTAAGAGATATAGGTTTTATCTCCCGGAGCATATAATATCACATACATTTTACCATTTTATTATATCTAAACACATGAGTGAAGAGGAATACATCTATAATCCTAATGATAAGTATTCATAATGCTCCTACTCACCATACCATATACATAGAAGGGAAGGGTCAGGGATATGAAATGAAACTCCCTATCCTATATATAGATATGGGATATACATCAGATTAAAGAAGTGACATATGTAACTATATATTATAGTCTTCCCCTCCCCCTATATATCTAATATATGGATATGGAGGTACCTATTTTTATATAGGCCAGTGGACCTATATATGTGTATATATATGTATGTATGTACATACATACATACATACATACATACATACATACATACATACATACATACATACATACATACATATATATATATATATATATATATATATATATAAGAGCTAATTAAACCACGGCACCCAACTCATCCCCTCCCTCTCGGTCAATTAAACCAAAGATTCAACCCTTTCTATAGTAAATCCATAGAAAATATATATTAAATCTATAGTCATAGGGTAGGGCCTCCTTCAAAAGAAATGTAAATGGGTTGGTAGGTGGGTTAGTTGTTCCCAATGCCACCTAAAGTTAAACTCTCATAGGGGTTTGTAGGCCAAATGTGTCTATTAGTGTTGACTTCATGATTTTAGAGGTTTATGGTATCCATTTATGTTATTTTAGTGGTTTTTGGGGACTAGGCCCCCTATTTTATCTTAGATACAATTCTTAGCTGTGGTCAAAAGTGTTTATCATTAAAAAAAAATAGGGTAGCGCCTCATGTTTATGAAAACCCCTTATGAACATACACATGATAAGGGGAGTGATTTAGTTGGTAGAGACTCCCCTCTAATCAATCTCATGTGACACTCATGTCTATCCAAATAAAGGAGTGGCCACTCCCCTCTAATTTATCCCACCCTAATTGATAAGAAGGGAGTGTCTTATCTTGAGATATAAGAGGGGACATTCCCTAAAAATATGATCCAAGTGGGCACTCCCCTACTATCCATCTAAGGGGGCATACTCCATAGTTAGATTGATAGTAATGGACAAAACCCCAATATTATCTAGATAGGAAGCGTACTCCCCATAACTATGATCTAAGTGACCACATCAACACCATATACTAGTCCAATCTAGTGGCCACCACCCTTACCTACTCACCCATGTTCCCACCACCCCTATGTAGCTAGTATAATAGCTTGCCCCTATAATTTATTTACTAGATAATAATGACCTAACTAACCCAAGACTAATAGTGTTTGTTTGCCAATAGACCAAGATAAAATGGTAGAGTAAGATGGAATAAATAGTATATGTAGGAGAGCCCCCTCTTTTCTCTCCCCATGAAATTTTTTTAGGATATTCAAGTGGGACCCTTCAAAATAGGCCCTTTATATCTCAATGGGAATTAAAAAAGTGATACCTTATAGAGACCAAGTTATCACTACCTAGTGGAGGGGGTGAGGGGGTGGGGATCTAAAACAAGCCCCGTTATCTCAATATAGTTTGGTAACATGGGTCCTTAGATTCTCAAAGAAGAAAACCCCTCTGAAATTCATTCCCTTAACCTAAATGGATAACCCATCTATACATCTGTTTAGAGGAGGAATTATTTGATATAGATTGGAGCTACTTGAAAAATCTTTTTTGAGAGAAGTTCCTTTAGAGAGGGGTCTAGATAAGGAGATTTCATGATCGACATGTTTAAAAAGGCCAAGGGAGTTAAGCTATATGAATTAAGGTCATCTTCCCTAATATGATACCCTACACTATTTATAAATATGACGACAACTATTTTTATATGGAGCATTCATTTTATTACATATAGACTATAGGGGTTAGATGGATTCATTCAATTTAAATTCTCAAAGGTGATTTGAGCCCCCATAGATGGATAGGGGCCCAATTCAACTTCTCAAATATGCTTTGATCCCCCATATATAGGGGCCTATATCCCAATTCAACTCCATGCCATGGAGGCTATGGCTATATATAATAAGCCTATGCCCATATAAAGGGGCCTAACAAGATAGTGTCATCTATGACTTAGTTATCATGTAACAACTAAACTCTATATTATATCAAAGGCCCATTGATTTATCAAATGCATAAGAAAAAAAATAACGATAGTGGTTGAGGGCCATATAGAACTATAGGGAGATAATAAGGCCTTTATCCCCTATCTACATCTTGGCTAGGTGTCATTATCAAATTTTATATTATCTAATTAGTTTCTAGTATTCAATAATTTTATATCTCTTAGGTGTAAAATAAGTAGAACATTTTGGTGAGCCCAAGCATTATTTTGAGCAAAAAAATCCCTAGATTTCCTCCTACATTAGGGTTTTAATTTCTTGTTAGGGTTTCAAATTTATTCTCTATTAAGGTTTGATTTTTTTATTACCACTTATTAAGTCCCTTTTGCACAATAGAATTTTAGTTTTTATATTACATAATATTTATAAGTTGTAAGTTTATATGTTTTCCATTATATTAGGGTTATCACTTGTGGTTTTATTTCTCATTTTATTATGATTGAGATCATTTTGTATGCTTGCACATCCTTCAAACCCTACTATGTCTTATCATGTAGTCTCCTTGATTTCTACACATGTGCCTTATAATTACACTAATGTTGACATAAATGGTAAAGATTATGTGAATGATGATAATGATTATTTTAATGTTGATACTAAAGATGGGTATGCTAGTGATGTATCCTTATACAATGGTATTGAAGGAGAAGTGGGTCAATTTAATGTCATACAAGGTACTAGATTTACTTTCCCTTCTATGGACCTTTGTAATAGTTATGATTTATAATAAGAATATATTAAAATGGAAGCCACAATCATAATTCTTGACATTATTAATCTTGTGACTAAGAAATATAAATGTTGTTTGGATACAACAAAATGATGAATAGATGGCACACATGTTACTTCTCATGTTATTTAGTATGCTTATATGCTTTATAATTTAATGGTTTTAAATTATTTTTTTGATACAATGCTTTTTAATGATTCAAGATTCTATTGATATACAAAATGCCCATGTTACTAAAAAATGCACTTATAATAATAAATTTAATCAATTTTCTATACCCATGTTTGAATTAGATGGTGAAAAAAAACCTATGAATGATCCTTTTGATTTATAACCATGCCTATTAGTAATTTAGTGTCCATGATGCATGCAATGGGTGAAACCCAAAAATGAGTTGCTGCATTATCCTTATAATATAGGGCATATAATATTAAATTTGATTGTGATGTTACACAAAGACAACTTATAGTGCATATAATATTTAATCAGTCTTGCCCAAGATGATTTTTCACACCTCTATTTCACCTATGTGATGGAAATGGAGATCCTCATACCCATATTTCACACTTTGTGTCTTTTCTTGAAATACATGACCATGATGGATTAATATTACTAAGTAATCTCAATTGAAGTTTAAAATTTATTTCCCAAGATTGAATCTACACTGTACCTAGTGGATCTACATATTATTTATTTAAATTATAAGATACCTTCTTGTCACAATGTAACACTAATAAAGGTCCAGGCTACCCTTATAACATTTTCAAAACCTTCAACAAGATCATGATGACCCATAAACTATTCCATTTTGAGATTCAATATTACATTACATTACTTGATATATCCACCAACCAATTTTGAGAAGATTTTTTTTTAAGCAAAGTTCTTTAACTCACACTTAAGGAAAAATCACATTATCATGCTTATGGTTCTTTTGATAAAATCCACCATGACATCTTTTATTAAGAAAATGATTTTTTTTAAATCATAGCTCTCTATTATGATATTAAAAATTACCAAAAATAAAGAATGTCAACTCTTCAAGGTGATTCTTCAACTAAAATGAACCTACATATAAGGAAATCAATAAGGAAGCATTATTCATAAGCTCTATTCATACTAGTAGTTAAGGACAAACCAAATGCAATTGAATGCGTGTTACTTCATAAGAATTTACTCACACTACCTTCTATTAAATATCACCCTACACATCATTTTACATCAAAATGAGAAATGAGAATCAATGGGCATATAAATGAGAATTATTTTGCATTACAACAAAAAATCAAATAATTCATGGACAATGGTGTGATCACATTTGAGAAATATAATGAAACACTAGGTAATTCAAATTATTCACATTTATTTATTTCACGACCCACTCAAGATAGTGTATCCCAAGCAATTTCTAATGAAATAATCATCATTCAAGATTTCATATAAGGTGAATATAGGTAATGAATTATGATTGATGACAAGATGAAACAAAATAAATACACTATCGATTTTATTAATGAATTAGATCTTGATGAGAATGAGTTACAACATGCAATAACCCATGAGGGTTCATTAGGACATATTACATTTCCTATTTTTGTTGGACCTAATAAAGTGAAAACATTATTTTTTGTGGTTCCTACCATTATAAAATTCAATGTTATATTCATAAAATCATGATTAGATAAAATGGAGGAAACATTAGATAGCATCAAACAAAATTGTTTCATTTGATTTCCAAGGTGATTTGATCATGCTCCAACAAGATAATACAAATTAAATAAAACATGAAAAAAACCGTCCTATGTGTACAGTTACATATCAAAGAACATAAATATGGATACCAAAGAAAAATAAAACATAAGTAAATGATGAACATAAGAAAGTGTTAAATAATCTTACTATACATGAATAGTAATCAAAGCTAGAATATCCATGTTATATTAAGGATCAAACATTAATTAAATAATTATCTTAAGAATAATCATAACAAGTATTTACTTCAAGTGCAACCATTAATATTCTTACGTGATCAATGACAAGAATATATTCCAATGTTTGATATACTCATGAGCTAGATAAATAAATTCAATAGAAGACAGTGAGTGAAGAAGATCTGTTTAGTGGATTTAGTTTTTCAAAGGGATTCATCTCATTTAATGTCACCAAATTGAATGAATTTATTGAATAGGCTAAATCAAGACATATATTGTGCTTCAATGTTATATCATTCAAATATAACTATGATATATATGTTATTCCTTTATCATGATGTGTAACATTTTTAATTATTGATCTAGTACCTACACATGAGCATCAAATTGATTGGGTAATAAGTTAGTAATAGCATAATTCAAATCAACTATTCAAAAATACAAAAAAAATCAAATATTCAAAAATGCAAAAAAATAAATAAAAAATACAAATTCAGGACCTATGCATGACATGTTTTGATCATACACAAATTTGATTGATGTGCTTGTCAAATACATGGTGAGTTACATATTTATTTTATATGGACATAATTTTCATTGAATACATGAGTGGGTTGCACGACATACAATTACATATGCTATAGGGAGGTATGAATGCATGACATCACTTACACCCATAGGAAAATATTCTACATTGGGGGCATAATCATACATGCCCAATTTATATATTTATATACTTATCCATTTAACATAAGATAGTTTTATACATGACTTTATCTTTCTTTCTTTCTTTCTTTTTTATTTTTTATTTTTTTTTAAAGCCGGGTAAACTTTTTAACGTGACCGGTGCCGCTGGCTAGACACGATTAATGCCAGTGCCACGGGGACGGGGGGGACTCGAACACTTGACTGGCAGAATACATGACTTTATCTTGATCATAATTTATAAATTGATATTTCTTATGAATATTATGATTTTGTATTCTTGATGATGACACTTATTGATTATGCAAACTAACAAGTATTTATTCATGTGTGATTGATATTGATAATTTGGCATTACATGATAACTAATGTATGATATACTAATTTATCTATAGGTACATTGATTGTGTCTTATCACATCACATGTTAGGTGTGTTAGAGAAACCTCTAGTCCATGGCATGGCCATATCATGTCTATTTTATGTCAAAGGTGTGTCATGTACTATATGTGTGTGCATTTATTGACCATGACTACATCTTTAGTCATGAGAGATGACCTCTTGGAATTTGATATTCATTATTTCCATTAAAATATCCATTATTTTTCTCTACAGGTTATATCTTAAATTGAGGGCTTTTGACTTATAGATCTATATTGGACATCTTTCAACATACAAAAAATTTCATTTGTCTCTTTAATATTAGATTGAATACATTTTTATAATATAATAAGTCTTTTCATTCTATCATGCTCATCATGGTGATCAATATCATAAGCATTATCAATTTTAGATCCATTTACAAAATTATCATCAAAATGTTTTCAATATAATTTACAAAAGAAATGTATAAGAATGGAAGAAACATCAACATCATTGAGAAACAAAATTATCTTTTTCAAATATTAAATATTTTTTATCAAATTAATTTTAACCAGCTTGATATGAATATAACTTAATTTATAACTTCACCTACTAAGTCTTTTAGACTTAATAACTTTAGGTGGCATAAGATATAAATATATGTAACATGTAAATACCTTAGGTTTTGAAGTACAGTGCAAACACAAGTTGTATTAGTGTTTATAAATATTTAATTAATACCAAAATAGATTATGACCAAAATACACTAATAACATTTAATCTTGATTAATAATTGATGAATATACTAGTACCTTTCAATAATATAGTTTAATGAGTGATAAATGTTCGGGGCCATATTTAGGTGTCTAGAGAGGTTTTAATTCAAGTATACAAAATGCTTGAAGGGAAATTGACATTAAAAATGTGCCCATAGCAGTTAGTCCCTACCTTTATATTAACCATTGTTTGTGTTTGAGTTTGTAATTTGAGTATGTAGAAAATTTTAGAAATTGGCAATGCTTCCATGGATTCACATCAGAAAATATGGTGTTTAGTCAAAGCATTCTACATGTTAGTTTATTGTGATCATATTATTTTTTCATATTGATCTTAATAGATATAAAAAGATTTAACATAATTATTATTTATTTAAATATGATCCCTATCACATCGCCTTTATCATAGATCAGATTTTTGATTGGTTAGATTTATCAAACAAGCAAGTAGACAAATAAAAGAAGAAGATGCATTTTTACTAAATCACACTTGTAAACTACATATGGAGGTAGGGCATAAAGGAATTTAGGATCTAAATTTATAAATTGTCTTTTATAATATCTTTAATAGAAATTATACGCGTACATGGTGGGAAATGTTGTCATCTAGTTTGATGCCTCTATTTTTAATCCGAATGTAAAAAATGGCCCTCATCTAATCAATGGGTATATCAAAAGTGGAGGAGATCATGCAAGCTTCAGTGTTTATATCCATTAAATAAGGGTTATTTATAATGGTATTAAGTATAAAATAATATGCTTAAAGTAATAATAATCAATATATATATATATATATATATATATATATATATATATATAACATAAAGTGTGCTTAGAAAAATGATTGGCAAATGGGGCATGGATAGTGAGATGTGAAGGAGCTAAATTTTTTAACTTGTTTTAATTCTTTTGAGATCTGTCATGTATGGATAGTAGTTTTGGAATCAATTAATAAATGTGTTTGTATTTGTTTTTTATTCCATCCCACATGGAAGTAATTTATGGAAATGATTTTGATGCACAATATGTATAAAAGAAAATGAAGTACACTTTAAATGTTCATCACTTGTAAAATAAAGAATCAAGTAACTCAGATCACTTTAATGTAGGATAAGATGTATTTCAAATCTGTCACTTAGAAAGCATCTTTGGTGCCTAAATGACATGAGATATAGTAGTAGTGTAAAAGAAATGGAAAAATAAATAAAATATGTTGAAAGTTAAAGGCAAGATTAAGATGAATTAAAAAATGATAAGTGGCAAGTTTAAATGGATGTGATACTTTTCGTAACATCAAACATTTAAAAAAAATATATAATATCTTTTTTTATAATTAAAAAATTAAATAAAACATTAAACCCTAATTAAACTTAACTTACAAATTTGAGTTTACATATATAATAATAAAAGTGGAAACAATATCATCGTAACTATTATAATATTATAAATCCTCAACAAATTATGTGATATCATAATCATAATATTCAAAATTTCAAATAGGATTCAAACATAAAGAAAATGCCATAAAAAAGATGAAATCATTAAAACATTAATCCTTTCAATTTTGAATAAATTTAAGTTACCCCCATCAAAATTTAAAAAAAATTAAAGGCATTCCAATAAAAAGTAAACAAAATATAAGTCAAGTTATATAAGCATGTGCGTCATATGAATACATGATTTACTATGTCACAATTGCCCCACGCATTAAGATTTACAATTTGAAGCAGCGAACAAAGATTTTATAATGGAAATAAAACCCTGACAACGACAGATCCGATACTCCCATTATAACATTATTGTTATTATTACATGCCTACATCTAGCATTAAATGCATCAAATGATGATGTTATTTATTATTGCAAGTTGTGTTATGGGCTATGTGTTGCAGATTAAAATTTGGAGGAAATGTCATCATTTTTAGGGGCATTTCTATCCATGTTTTTACATGCTTCATACATTTTAAATTTGCATGTACAAAATAAATGCAGGGTTTGACAATTTGAAAGTATGCACATTATATTTATTATTATTAGCGGTATTAAATTCAAAGAAATATTTTTCAATAACACTTTTAATAATATGTTATTATTTTAGTTTCAAACTTTAAAACAATTTTATAGTTTTATTTCATAGAGACAAAGTAAATCACAATAATATATGTTCGTAGAACAAGTTGCATGAATATCTTAATGATCTATATAGAGCTCCTATGCCAGATACATTTCTCCTTCATGCACCTCCATAATCTACGCACATCTTAATTTGGTTTCTTGCTCGGATTTATATACAACACATGCTTTCTCATAGTCCTATGCACCATTATCACACTCATTTGTAATTGCATACCACAAACTCACACTTGTTCATAGTTTTATACACCACACTCTCACTTTATCATAGTCTTGCACACACACTTCCACACCAAATACATCATTGATTATGTGTGCATACACTTGCCTTATCCTAGTACGCCCATGTATTTCTCTGATTTGACTGTGTGGCTTTCTATAGAATGCTTTTCATCTTGGGACATGTCAACAACTTACTGCCACATACCTAGAAGACCAACTTTCGCTCAATAGGGAAGACAACATGAATCATAATTGTCTCCCTTATAATCGTAAATAGTTGAAATTATCACTTGTCTTTCATGTATAAATATGTAACATATACATTTGGCCAAGGTGTGAATGTCATGCATGATCATAATGATAGATAGAATGCTCTGCATATATACTCTATCATATAAGCACTGTAACTCATTGTACCATTCCCTATTCATTCATATTGAATAGAAGTTGTATTTATACAAGTATAAGACATTCACTTTACTAAAATGTGTGTTGTTTTCATTGTCCTAGAGGTATTTATTCACATATTTACTCTCCATAACTGTATGTGATATCTCTAACACATAGTTTTCCTCTGTGTGCCTAGTCATGGGACCCCTTAGCGCATATCATTAGCATCAAAGCAGAGATCTTTCTCTTTATGCCTTTGAACATGAAAGTGAAACAAGAGAAAAGGATTATAAGTTGGCTATAGTTTAGAATACCTAGAAGAATGTCATAGCAAAATTAATATGGATAACACCCAAAAGTAACCTAAAGTAGCCCCAAATGTTAAAAGTATTATTTTCAATTCACTAAAGGTGAAACACACTGAATGTTTTGGCCTATTTCACAAGTTGATGATGAAACTAAACCTAACATCTTCTGACATATGTCCACATTTAGCTCATCATCAATTTTAGCAACAACCCACCTTCAAAGTGAAATTAAATCTTGACATCCATTTTTCTGAAGGTAAAATCAACACCATAATATTGGATGCCTGGATTCAATAGCTTGAGGTATAATTCTTAGTCAATCATTTTTTTGATGCGAAGATCACCTTCACATTTTTGAATATGTCCACTCTAGTTGTGTATAGGTGGGAGAACTTCAACATGTAGTGTGCAAAAGATTGTGATCTAATTGAGACTTGGAAGACCTTTATTGATGTGCTTAGGGAGGAGTAACATCCTCTCCATCAATTTGAGGATGAATACATCAAGTTCCAACAATTATACCAACACAATGAGTATTTTATGGAAGATTACACCAACATATTCTATGACTACTTTACACACCTGCAAGAGAACTTGTTTGAACAACAAAGTGTTGAAGTACATCAATGGACTCTACCCTTATATCCATGCGAAGATGGAATTATCAAATTCTAACACTCTAGTGTAAGCCTATTATAATGCTTCCAAGATCAAATATAAGGAAAAGATAAAGTAGCATCTCACCTCTTTATCCAATACAGCATGCAAGAGTCAGTGAACACATAATTCCTCACCATAAACTTCTATGTAGAAACAAAACACTTATTGCAAAGGAGAGCATCCTAAGAAGAATACCTATAACTCCAAGGCTCTTGCATATTTTACTTTAGAACAAGGTAAGAATAAGTATAGTGATAAGTGGTGTCATTGTCATTGCTTGCACAACGATGATGAATCTGAATGCTATGCACAATAATCCTTGATTTCTCGATCTACATCAAGTCTAGCACTGATGGATGACACTAATCATGATGCAACTTATTTGAGCATTAGCATCACTATGATAAATACCTATGAGGAATGTTAACACCACTTTCACACCGAGTTATGGGTGAATGGATAGCCTCTTCATGTCATCATTGATTAGCATGTGAACATCCCCACTCATGATGTGGAGTTTATCTCAATGATTTTGCCTTTAACTGACCTATATGCCAATAGGATAGTTATGTTGGTGGGCAAACTCATAAGATCATTATTGAATGTGCCTTTATAAGTTCACATGGTGTGTTCTCATGTTCTCACTACCTTGCATGTTACGAGAACTCTGAGTCCTTACTCAATGCCATACAATACATTTTCATACATTTACACTCTCACAAATGTCCAAAAAATTGGCATGATGCCCAAAAATTTGTAAATCTATAATCCAATCATAATTATCCACATGTCACAATCTCACTCACTTACACTCTTTAGAGTTGTGGGAAAGTTTACATGGTGCTCAAGGAGTGTGAGGTTGTGAAGTAATCACCTCCAACTGCATGTCTTGATTAATCTATCTCGTGATCTTGTCAGTTACAAAAGAAGTTAGCATGAAAACCACGGATTGTGAGAAAGTGAGGCAATCACAACATGCCATGCATTGAAATGTCGCTTGCACTTTACAAATGCTTGTCAAAGGCTAAGTCAGATGTCTAAGAATGCGAGGCTGTGAGTCAATCCTAACTTTCCACGTCACATCGAGTTATTGGCTATGTAATGTAATTACAATTAAAATACGCCTATACAAATAGCCCAAGGTTGCGAACCCAAAAAAATGATACACATGCCCATATTTAAAAATGGTTTAGACGAGATCAGTTAATTGAATGAGCAAAGGCAAAGTTAAAGTCCACTATTTGAAGTATTTAAACAAGAAAGCTTGTTAATATATAAAATAAAAGGGACACAACAACGAAAATACAAAGTCTTACAATTAAATTTCATTGCCCTTTTGCCTTTATAAATGTAAAAAATAGGGGTAGTTCACCAAGGGGCCGAATGAGTTGACAAAGGCATTTTAAGTATATCGTTAAAGGCTCTTTCAATTTTGGAAATTTACCATTATATAAGAGGGCCACCATTCTCCATGACCAATTTTATGAAGATCACTTGTAATGAATTAGATGTACATGTGTGTGAGGAGAATGACATTACGTTAAAAAATCTTTCTTTTTTTATAAAAATTGTAAAATAAATTTTTTATCACTTTGTCTACACATGGCTCTAATATCATATGTTAAAAATTTTATATAAAATCATGAACTATATTGAAAAAAAATATGAAATATTTTGATGAATTAAGATGTTTAAATATGAAACATATTCAAAATAAAATGATAGCTCTTAAGGTAGAGTAACACCATACAATACTCTTTTAAGAAGGATTAACTTCACAATGATATTTTCATTCTTATATAAACCTCTATTACAAATAATTGATGGATAAATTACAAATTTTAATATAGGCCGACTCATTTTTCAATACAACTGATATTACAAGTTACCTATAGAACTCCATATAAAATACTCAATAACAAGATGTGTGCCATATATCGACATCTCCACCCACTAATCATATCATCTATCTAGATACATTACATCTTGATACTCCAACAATCATAATTATTCTAACTAAATTATAGAATAAAGAGAGAGTTAAAGTTTGACATGATCATTTCTTAGATAAACCTGAAATTAAAAAAACATATACCCCAAACCTTACTCAAATACTAGTTGAAGATTTTTTAATTTAAAAAAAACTTCATTATTCAGTAAAGACAAATTTTAATTAACAAATAAACCATATAAAATATGATATACAAGATCTATAAAACATAGACAATCACATACTTTATATTGTTTTTTTTTTTTTCTAATATTCATTAATAAATTTGATCTAATTATTTATAAAATTGCATGTGAATATTATTTTTCAAAAATTAGATAATTTTAAATGTATCTTTTATTTGCATTAAAATAAAGAAATCTAATCTGTAGTTATTGTATGATTGTTATTTTTATAAAAAAAATCTAAATATACATTAATTTGATCTAGAGACATTGAATGGATTTATTTTTATTTAAAAATAGACTTAAATAGTGCTCAATAGCGTTTATGTGATAAGAATGATGTCTACACCTAATGCTTGTGGAAGGTTATTAACTAGCATACATATCTTAGATAAATTTATGTAAAATACATTGATAAATATCATTCTTGATGTACTCATAATTCAATACGATATAGATGCATGATATCTATCGATGTATTTTACATAAATTTATCTAAGTATGTATGCTAATTATATTCTATTGTATCATTTTTATTGTTAAATATTTGTTATCTTAAAATTTAAATTACTATAATTTTAATTATGTTAGTTATATTCTATTGTATCATTTATAATGTCAAATATTTGTTATCTTAAAATTTAAGTTACTATAATTTTAATTATTATTAATTTTATATCTAGAAAATTTCATATATTCATTTATGTCTATCTCTTCATTCAAGAGATGATATTATCTCTTTAATTTTTAAAAGGATAAATATTTGACATTAAAAATGGGATGAAAATATAAAATTAATAATAATTAAAATTATAGTAACTTAAATTTTAAGATAACAAATATTTGACATTATAAATGATACAATAGAATATAACTAACATAATTAAAATTATAGTAATTTAAATTATAAGATAACAAATATTTAACAATAAAAATGATACAATAGCATACATACTTAAATAAATTTATGTAAAATCTATTGATAGATATCATGTATCTATATCGTATTGAACAGTGAGTGCCTCGAAAATGATATTTAATAGTATATTTTACATAGATTTATCTAAGATATGTATGCTAATATATAACCCTATTATGATCCATCATGTTATAATCCATGTATTTTCTTAAACTTAAAGCTAGTTCAATGAAATAAAAACTTGTATATAATAACAACATTCAATTATATGTTTACAAATAATAAATTCAATTCTAATCTGCATATTTTTGAAACACTTTCTAGTAACAAACAAATTATATATATATATATATATATATATATATATATATATATATATATATATATATATATATACTAAAACAAATTATTCCAAATCAAAGTTACATCTATTATAATTATAAAATAAGGAAATAATTTTATAAAACAAAACACTCAACATGTATTGTCACTTTCCCTATTGAAAATAGGATAAAAGAATTGGATATTGATTCTTGAACAGAAGTAACACTTGCAATAGAGAGCATAGTTTTAAAAAAAAAGACAGATAAAAAAGAAAAAAGGAAATGTAAAAGGCACTAGTCTTAAAACTAATAAATATAGATAAAATTGAATATGTTCATTAATTTTCAAAATTTATCAATTTTAAAAACAACAAAGATAGAAAATAAATATTACATCTTTTATTTATTTATTTAAAAAAAAAAAAAAATTAAATTAAATGTATTTAATAATTATTTATTGAAATATAAAACTGAAAGCACCAATTAATTTTTTAAATTTAATATTTATTTAAAAGAATAAAAAAGAAAATATTGAATACACTCATAACATAAATTTTGAAATCATACCTTTTTGACATTGAGATTAAGATTCCAATTATTCAAAAAATTATAGAAACAATTAAATATTTAAATTGTTAATATTAGAAATTTTGAGTAAAGAAAAACATAATAAAAATATTTTGTTTAAAAAATAAATTCTAAACCCTCACATCAGAAAGCTCTGATAATTCTTCAACAAAATAAAAAAATTTAAAAATAAACACTTAAAAAAAAAATGAGATGAATAGAAATAGTAATGAAAAGAATAGAAATAGTAGTGAAAAGAACTGAATGAAAGAAATTCAAAGTATATGAATGTCTGGGAGTAATATTAATGTTTAGGAGTGATATTAGTATTTGTTCACAAAATAGAGGATGATAGAAAAATACAAAAAAAAAAAAAAAAGCTTAAAACTAACAAGAAACAGGGTATGTAGAATATGAAGCGTTGTTTGAAAAATGTATTAAGAAAATGTTCGAAGGAAAAAATGGGTAGGAGATATTGCAAAAGAGAGAGTCGTTTTGTCATCTTAAAAATTGGCTTAGATGAGATAAGTTAAGTCAACGACCTAAGGCAAAGCTAAATTGACTATCTTGAGCATTTAAAGAAGAAAGCTTTCCAACCTATAAAATAAAAGGGACACAACAAGGAAAATACTAAGTCTTACATTTAAATTTCATCTTCCTTTTACATTTATAAATGTATTCCAATCGGGGTAGTTCGCCTTGCGGGTCGAATGAGTTGACAAAGGCATTTTAAAGAAATCGTTAAGAGGCTCTTCCAAGTTTTGGAAAGTTACCATGACACAAGAGGGCCATTATTTGATGGTTTGAAGCAAAACTATAAGACCAGCATTTTCTATGACCAACTTTATAAATATCGCTTATTAAAGAGATTTCTTTATTATCATCAAGGTCTATATCGGATTAAATTATGGGAGATATGTGTATGGTTGTATCCGACATGGAGACTCTTTGATTTGGCTAAGAACACATCTTTTAAGCTCTCATCTAGAATAAAGGTTAGGCAAATATGAATTTTAAAAAAAAAAAATAGTAGTTAGCACTAGATCTCCTTTTTCCGTAATCAAAATTTAATGGTTTAAAATATAGTGATTTATTAAAAAATTTAAACATGGATAAGTTATTTATTTATAGTAGGAAGTTTTTATTGTATTAATATTTCAATAACTTATTTTTTCAAGAGAAAGTAGAAGACATATTTGTCGATGTGTGTAAATATTATTAACTTGTAATAACGTTTTTATTGTTTGTTACAATAATACGTTAATAGATTTGTAATAGTTTATGGATTAGATTTATTAATGATTGTTAGTTACTCGAATATATTATTAGTAACAATATATTCGTATACAAGATTTGGTTAATTGGATGATTATTAGTTTGAGTCATAATAGAAATGTGTAAAATATTAATAGAGATTTGATTTTCTCAATTATAAAAAGTCTTTTCCTATATAAATGTAATATTTGGTATGGATTTCATATAGCAGAAATAATACAGTATAATAATATTATAGTTTAATATCTGTGTGTATTCATGAGTTCAATATAGAAATGTGTAAAATATTAATAGAGATTTGATTTTCCCAATTATAAAAAGTCTTTTCCTATATAAATGTAATATTTGGTATGGATTTCATATAGCAGAAATAATACAGTATAATAATATTATAGTTTAATATCTGTGTATTCATGAGTTCAATATGAATTAAGTTTTTTCTATATTTGACTTTGATTTACCCCAAGATTTGGAATCAAAGCAGGCAGTTCCTATGATGGAAAAATAAATGATTTGGAGGGGCAATTGCTTCATTTTCTGTTGTCCCGAACTATGTTCTCCATTTTTTTAAGAATCTGTGTTGAATAGAATAGTTTGTTGAAGGAGTTTTTTTTTAGTGATTGTAACTGTGTACTCCTAGAAGAATCCTAGTGGAATTAGCAATTGGTTTATTGCTATTCACAGTTGTGCAAGCTGTCTTCTCTAACTGCTTTAGTTGTCCATTACCAACCTGCAGTCTCCCCTATGACATTTTGTCACAATTGATTAAGATTTGTTCGAAATGCAGGCTAATTTTGAAGGAGATCTGACGTCTCCTATTTCCTGACAGCATTATAATAGTTATTTCCTGATAATAGCGTTGAGATATACCTGCTATTATATTGAGGATCTATTGATTGAGTATTTGCGTTGGAATTCCACATTGACAACGAAGATATTTGGAACAATCCTCTGGAGCACATGCAGACCTGAATGCATGGAAAATTTTCACTCTCAACGTGAGCTCAGCGATAGAAGACTACGAACTTTTGATCCGTGCATTGACATTCACTGCTAGTATTGGTGCAATTAGATTTGTGTGTGTGTGGAGTTGGCATCGATTTCCACTCATAGTTCCAACATCTGAATCATTGAGCCTATCTCATTTATTCAATGTCTTATCCTCAGTCGCAATCAAATACAACTGTGATTCGAACTTCTCTAGAGAATTTTTGTTCATGCTCATCAATTGATTACAAAGGCGTAGCAGATCAAATCGGCTTTCAGTTCCATCAACACGTGGAGCGCAACCTTTTAACTCATGTAAACAGCTTGCTATATTTTCTTTTTTCATGTCATATCAAAAGTCAACATATGCATTTAGTTATACGGTTTAAGTCTTTAGTAAACATTAAGTTTGGTTTTGTTTAATGTCACTTTCGTTAAAATTATTTGTAAAAAATAAAAAATGTCCATTAGTTAGTGTCAATGCAATTAGAGAAGTCAATGTATTTTATATGTTATATAAGGTATGATGAAATAAATTTGAAGTTTTTATTTTTCAATGTCCATAAAAGTCATTTTAGATATAGGTTTGTTAAAAATTCATAAGAGTCAATTTATTTCTTTTTTTTAATGTTATAAATTGTCAAAAATTCAAAATTGTTAAATGTTTTATGTCAAAATCAAAATAAAATAGTTTGTAACAGATTTTACGAGTCAAAATTGTTTAGGTTTAGAGTCATTGTGATTTAGTTATATTATCAAAATCAAAAATAAGGAAAAAGTAAAAATCTTGTGTCAAAATTGTAATGGACGTACTTTCGGTGGAAACCAACATCCAAAATATGCAATATTAAGACTTCAAAATTCAAAAGAATTTTGAAGTTGGATATGAGGCCGACACTGATCAGGAGGATGTCTGACTATGAAAACATCAATGTTTCACTGCACAAGAATACATTAAGTACTTACAGAGAAAGTAAGTTGTTCACTATACTAGAGGAAGAAGGAAATAGAGGTTGGAGGTTTCATAGCCTCTCGTTAACCACTAGCAATGAGGTCACTTTCTGTTTTAGTGGCATTTCTATTTTCAGTTATGTATTATTTTCAGCATGGTGTTGTTTGAAATAAGAACATATGGTGTATGCTTGTTTACGTTTATCATAAGTGAATTGAATATTCCTATGTAACTTCTTTGAAAATGTGATAATGATGAGAGATAGAAACTATATTGCACATTGTGATGTGGTTTATGGGAAGTCAATTGTAAAACCAATATTTTTGGTTGTTGGTTAGCCATTTGTAAAACCATCAAGTACTATTTTTGGTTGTTGGTTAGCCATCTATAAAACCATCAAGTATCATTTTTAGTTGTTGGCTAGTCATTTGTAAAACCATCATGTAAGATTTGTGATTGTCCTTTGAAAATCACTCAATCATGAGTACAAGTGCAAATATGGGAGAGGTGTTTTTCTCATGTTCACATTAAAAGGGTGTAGATAAGATTAATAATGTTCACAAGGGAGTGAATGTTGAGGTGTGTAAACATTATTAATTTGTAATAATGTTATTATTTTTAGTTACAATAATACATTAATAGATTTGTAATAGTTTATGGGTTAGATTTATTAATGGTTGTTGGTAACAATATATTTGTATATAAGTTTTAGTTAGTCAGGTGATTATTAGTTTGATTCATAATAGGGATGTGTGAGATATTGGTGGAGATTTGATCTCCCCAATTATAGGAATGGTTTTATTATATAAATGTAATATCCCGCATGGATTTCATATAGCATAAATAATACAGTGTGATAATATTATAGTTTAATAACTTTTTGTATTCATAAGTTCAATATGAATTAAGTTTTTGTTGTCTTTAACTCTGATTTACCCCAAGAACATTATATAAACTGCTTATCACCTTATTTAAATAATGGTCAGTTATATTCTCATTTTCTTATGAAAACTTTTTTAGAATTTTGATAATGTATACACATCATGATAACCAAAAAATATGATTATTTTCTTACTAAAATGGGAAAAAATACACTTTATCCTTTTTCATTAATGTTTTTAAAATAGAAACAAATGTAAAAATGCATGCACCATAATATTGAAGTTGTTTTCTCCTTGGTTGGATTTGTAATATACAAATAGTTAATGAATGAGAAGATGATTTAATGCCATGTTCCACCCGACCACCCTCACATGTGGTCAACTAATGCTAAGACATTAATCCTTTTTTTCATAAACTGAATTGTTTAACTAGTAAGAAAATGAATAGTATTATACTAATTTAACAGCTAACAACAATGACATAATGCTAGTAAAAACAAGAGAAATTATATGTCAATCACTAAATCATAAGCAAGTTAACAAAGGTCAATTGCAACAATAATAAATCAATCAAATGTTCAAGGCTAAAAAGTATCATAATGAACACATAATCACTAAACACATAGCAACTTGAAATCTAAGCATTTTCAAGTCATGTATCATTTACATGATACAAAATAAGTTGCATATAGTGTATACATTTAGCTCCATGAGAAACAATATCCTCAAAGACACCACTGTGGGACTTAACCACATCTCACATTCCCTAACAGAGGCCTTTATGCTATGTAGCTAATAAAATTGGTGAACCTATTGTAATTACTAAATGCAAAGTAATATTCTTCTTCTTTAACCCACCCAAATAAATCATAAATGATGGACAACAAATAAAATAATAAAAATAAGATTCAAATAGACTAAAAATAGTTTAACCACTATTTTACAAAAGTAAAAACCCACAAAAAAAGATTGATAACAATGAAAATTATATCCAAATATCATAAATTACATTTCATCCTTTAACAAGAGAATTAAATAAATTGCAATAATAAGAAATATTATAATGACAAATTGTAAGTTATATGCAACCAAAACTTCAATAATAAAAAGACTAATGAAAACACTTTTTGGGACATTACCTTCTACATTGAAATATGTTGTTACGTCTATTATTTCAATCTACTCTTTCTTATTACTAACATATCTCTTTCTTTTCTCTTATAGTCTAGTCTATACCTCCTAAATTGTTATGTTTTCTTCCTATATCCTCCCAAAAGATTATTAATTATTATTTTCTTGTGTTACCATATATTTTCTTGCATTCATTTAGTTATGTCAATTGTCTAATAACTCCATCTCTACTTGTGTCAATCCAAGGAAAATTATAGGAATGTACATTTATTACTTATTCACCCATTTGTGGATTATGGTTGGTCTTTACAGATCTTCCACTCTTCTTATTTATTATTTAGACCGTTAACCATAGTTGTTTTCCCACTCAAAGATATTTTATATTTGTCATTGGGATTGAGGTCTATTCCATTTTAATTTTGTCTTGGATGTGGTTTCTTTCTCTATTTTACCACATTCACATTTTGGGAATAATGAAATATATGTCCTTTTTGTATTTTATTCTTATTTATTTATGACCATGTGATCATACATTAAAACAAAACAGGTCCACTTGCATTAAATTGAGAATTATCAACTATTCAAGAGATCAAAGTGTTGTGTATCCAACTATATACAAGGTGGATGTTCATTGTTAGAGCTTTCGATGTATTGCGTCAATCAAATACCACTCCAATGGATAATGTGTAGATCTAATACCAACTCATCTCAACATCTGTATAAATGTATATTTATTTTCCTATAATTTATATATAAAACTAGATTCATCATAGTACTTCTATAATATAAAAAGGTGAATACGTAATATATTTTTTGGTTAGATATCATCTTTTGTTGACTGGAGCTAAAACCAATTTTGGAACATAATGGGAGGTCTAGTCTCCCAAAAAATATATATTGAGATTCAACAAAAACCCTCAAAAATTAGAGAACCTTTTATAGAATGAGAATTTTCAAACTTAAAAGCAAATCTTAACTTAAATTTAACATCTATCCAATGACCAAACAAAAAAAGGAGACCTATTAGCAAAAAAAGTTAAAAACAACTCAAATCCATCTCTAGTTTAACCTTTTGATGCTAATGCTCATCTACTCCAACTAGAAAGCAATGATTCCATTTTCCATTGAGTGCTTCCATTAATGGAATTTTGAGCATTTAGTTGGAGTCTTCCTGCTTTTGTTTTCTTGCCCTTTTTCCCTTTCTTAATAAAGTTAGGAGAGAAGAGATCACATGGTCTCTGAGCTATAGTCAGGAATTTCCTACTTTCTATCTCTTCTTCTTCTTCCTCCCATCCTTCCCTTTCTTATTATGAAGCTTATGATGCTTCCTTCAATTGGGGAATTTCCACAAGAGGAGAAAACTGTTCCATATCCACTATCCAATTTTCTTAACTTTCACTTCCATATCTAGCTTGGGAGAAGAATGTTGTCCTATCTCCAAATTGATCAAAACCTCTACTACTGCTGGGGTCTCCCCCTTCTAAGGATTAACCTAAAAATACTAAAAGACTATTGAAGAATGATTCTCAGATTTTTCTATTTTTTGTAGATTTAGAACCAAATCATGATTCAGACAACTTGCCTTTCTTACCCATTTATATAAGATCCAAGTTTGGGTTCCTTTAAAACCATTCTCTGGACAAGAAGTACTCTTATGATCCATTTTATTACATTTGAAGTATCTAAAGGGAAGAGCTTCAAAATTAATATATTGAGTCCACATTCCATGGGAGGATGAAATCTGAATAGAGTGATGTAGAGGTTTGAATAGATTAATCAATACACACATGCCAACAAAACTCAGATTAGCCTCAAGAGAATTATCCATTTTCACAAAGACTCTCAACTTTCCAGCTAGCTACTTGAAAAGACTAGGATCATGGAAGGTTAAGGAAAGATTATAAAACCTTATCCATACCAGAGCTTGTGAAATAACTGAGGCACCAAGATAAAAAAGGGTGCCTAGGGGCATAAAAAAACCCCTTGTTTGTCTATAAACTAGGGACCATTCATCCATACAAACTCTCTCTCTTCAAAAGAGAGAAACTGAAGTAGAAGGAAACCATTTGAAAGTATTGATAAAGAGGGAACATGAATAGAGGGCCAGGTTCAAGCTGATCATTGCAAAATAACTTCCTAGGATGGTCACTTCCCTACACATCTACCTATTAATGACTTCCTTCCCCTTTCCTTACAAATCTTCGAAAGTCATGAATTTAAAATTTCTAATAATGGAGGAGTATCAAAAAAATCAAGGGAACATCACCTAGAAAGGTCATTTCTAATGCTCTTTTCTAATATTTTTTAGCTTCTAAAATCCCCTTAGAACCTCCCATGGTTTTTACTTCCTCCTTTGGGAGTTTTTTAGCATGGATCTAACTTATGGGGATCAGAATATGATCTAAATCAGGATGGTCTTAAGAATAATCTCTTTAAAAAAAGCTCCACAAGAATTAAAGGGATTTAAAATATTGATGCAAGAGGGATAAACCAAAGTTTTGGAAACCATATCTACCCTTACTAATGCTTCTGAACCCTATTTCCCTAAGGGTGAACCTCTATTAAAAAAACCTTTGTTCAAACCCTACTGCTCCAGCCCTAAAAATCTTCTTAAATCTCCAAATCTATTTCATTTTGTTTAGTAGATTTACAAGTATGAATATGATCTTTCTTTTTAAACCTTCCCCTTTCAGGTCTTCTGCTAACCTCTCAGTCCCTCTCCTCCTAGTCTGCCCTAAATACTACTCCTCCACTACTAATTGCACCCTCCTAACTACTGTTGCTCTATGAAACCTCCTTAGATTCTATTCTCCTTCACCCTTGTGCTCCAACCCATAACACCACCACTACTACTTTCACACCCTTCCCTTTTGTCATTATCTATCTATGAATAAACTCCATCTCTATCACCTGCCTAAGACAGTTTATCACTTCCTCTGACACCATCCAAAATTTTGGAGTATCTATCAATGAATACATAATCTTGATAATCAATAATATTTATAAATAAAATCATAGTCCATCATTATAGACACCTAAAACTAGCCACTGATAACCTCCAATCAATCTTTTGACTAATTTCCCCCAAAATGCATAATTTGGCCTAAAAACACTAAAACATGTTAAATGATGTGAAACTGACATATTCAAGTGCCAATTTTGGCTAGGGGATCACTAAATGGAGCAATTGAATTTATGAACTAGCTGAATTTGATCAAATCATTTCAAGTTAAAATGCTAATTTTGCACCTCGGTGCTCTAGATTGATCTTTCCTATCAAATCTCTTACACAAGACATGTGCCTTTGTTATTTGTTATTGGTAACATCATAAATGTAAATGCAGTTCCAATGCAATTGACATCACCTTCAAATTCTAATCCAGTCAAATTTTGGACCAATAACAAGGCATTCTGATCAGTTTGAGTAATTTGTGCACAAAGTGCTTAAACATACTTAAGAGCTAATTAAACCAAATTAGAGCCTAATTAAAACTTCCATGGAAACTTTTTGAATAATTTGTTTTAGAAATGAATATTAAATATCTGCATCATCAGGGGACCTCATTTCTTAGGAAGACATCCCTAGGCCATAAATGCCATAAATATCAGGATTCATGCCTCTCATGCTTCATCAAAGCCCTCCATGCCTCTTAATTGCTCCTCTATCCTAAATATTTATGATCTTATTTATAAATTTTAATTTTATAATTGGATTAATACTAGCCACACATCTCAATCCTAAGATGAACAGTTTAGGTTGATTCTAGACATTTGTAAAAATCTATAAATAGAGAGGCCATGAACATAATTTCTAAACTATTGTGGTGCAAAGTTATAATGCACAAATGATTCTAGAAGCCATTGCAATTAGTGTTACCATGCCAAATTGATTCCAAGCCAAGCTAAGCCACAAGCCGAAGGTGCCAAGGGAGATGGAGGTAACAAAACTTCCATTCCCAAGGACTTCATGAGCACAAGCCAAGCAAGCCACTACTATAAAGGCATTTGGAGCATCCAAGGAAGGTGAAAGAATTATTGTGTTTTATTCATTATTTTTTAGTTGTGTTGTCATTTATTTTTGTTACCAAGCTCTCCCTAGTGTCTAGGCCTAGAGATGTTATGCTAGTTAGTGTGTTTCTTTCATTTTGTTTTCAGTTTGGAACTAACACCATACTAACCATCCTCTTTTGAGTCAAATTCCTAGATCACATATTGACATGCCTAGTGGGACTAGATGCATCCCACACATGAAGATCATTTTTTAGCATTAAAATATTCATTTAGACCATTAAAAATCTTACAAATTGATTTTTTAACTTTGTTTTACAATTCTTTTTGTCACAGGTTTACACAATAACTGACATCAGTTAGTAAGACTGAAATCAATTGGATAGCTTAACCAACATCATTTAGTAAAACTAATATCAATTGGATAGTTGTCATCAGTCATATTGGTATAACTGATGTCAGTTAGATAACCATCATCATTTAGTAAATGTATCCATCATCAGTTATATAACCAATGTCGGTCACTATGTCTTTCATAAAACATAGACCTAAGAGCTCTTTTTTTAAAGTTCATTATTTCAAACCTAAAAGAGCTTCAAGGATAAAGGATATGCTAACATTTTTGTTGTAAGACCAAGCTTGACATTTTCTGAAAATATGTTTTAGATCACCTTTTTTATGCTTAAAAATTAATTAGGAACCTTGTTTTGGTGTTTAATAAAAAAATTTAGATGTTTATGGTAAATGTTTTCAAAGTTTGCAACTAAGACCAAGGGTCAAATGAACACCACCTCATTTTCTATTTGGGCTTAAAAATGAACTCACATTTTCAAATATTTTTGTATTTACTTAGTTGTTTAGATTAATTTTTTGTTTGGAAAAAAGAGGGATGTTGTGTGTATGCTCTTCCATTTGTCCCCTTTAGGGAACCCTTGGAATCAAAAGCGCCATTCCTATTGCTAGTAGCCTAGTACAAGGCTTAAAAAGAAATTCATTTAATGAACTCCCCAAAAACTCATTAAAGTTTGGGGTGACCTTGAAAATGACCCTAAAGTCTTTCTACTTTCATGTTTTCTTCATTTTAATGCAAACTTGGCTTGCGAGGAGGACCTCATCACCTCTCATGAGTTCTTTAGGGAATCTTTGACTCAAGGTTTCACCTCCTAGCATTAACTTCATTTGGATCTTAATTGGAGTTGCACACGAGATGTAATGGCACTTTGGACATCATACTACACTGAGTGAACAACAAGATGTAGTGGTTGCAAAAAGGACTAAACCTTTTTGCAACAAGCCAAGTGATACAGACCCAAAATCCATGTTTTTTTGCATTATTTGGCATGAAATCATTATGTAATTGATTCCATTAGAACATTTACAAACTTGTTAGATCTTAGACAAATCCTCACTTATCATGGAAATATTGTTGGTGCAAGGTGCGCCTCAAAGTCCATGTTATATATTGTCATTTGAGAAAAGGGGGGGTGTAAAAATCCTACTATATAATACACATTTACTTTTGTATGAACATTTAAAATCCTCTCAAATGATGTATATTGATGGATTCTAATAATACCAAGCAACCTTGTCAGTTTAGGATCTAAGAAAGATTAATTAGTTGGTCTTGTCCTAGATTAAAGTCTTGTCTGAAGTCAAAAATTGGTGTAAACAAACAGTTCAAACCACACACATGGTCCTCATTTTCCTTTGAATAAAGAGGTGTTATACTTCTCATGTGAGATCATCAATTTGCCTTATTCAAAGTTCATCAAAAGCTTAGGAGTCATATCATTCACTTTGGCATAGTATGCTGCCTAATCGAGTCTAGACCTTTACCAAAGTTGTTTTAAGTCCTTCACTTATAATCTAAATTTGGAATTTCACCTTTATAAGTTCATAGGGTTGATGTGTTAAGTGGGTTCACCATTTTCACTAAACTTGAGGAGACTTAGGTTTAATTTCCAATTTGGGTTGAAGGCCATTTAAGACTCATAATCATTGTTATCACTTGATAGACTTAAGCCATTTTGTGCTAAACACTTGCACTTTGAGTCTATGCACCATAACATTTTGAGTCAAGAAAAGTAATTTTATGTTGTCAAAATTTTGGCAAAATGTCTTTGCCCTATAGAGTTTTTGAAACAAACTTTTTTGTCACACCTTTTGGGTAGTATAACATCGTTATGATGCCCCAAAATTTTCAAATATTGTTTCATAAACCTTCTTGCATAGAGTTCCAAATTTGTTCTTACATTTTCAAATCAATTCGAGTGTAATTTTGTGATATTTTGTTTAAAGCATAGTTATACCATTCACTTTTGATTAGCTTATTTGTCAAAAGAACTAAGTTTTATACCTTTTTTATGAGAAAATAACCTATCTCTAAAGTGCCTTTTGTTTCATACCTTATACGTAGTTGATCAAGTTCATGTCCAATAATCAAATGCCTACTGCTTGTTAGAAGTGTTTCAAATCCGTTAGATTAAAACTTTCATCTATTTTTCAAAGTCTAAATTTTGACACCGTTTGGCCAAAATTCTTAGCATGTGCCTTGTTTGAGCCTAGATTTTGATGCCAGGTTTGGCCAGAAGACCTAGCAATTTTTAAATTCTTAGATTAGATTTATTTGAAACACTTCGACCTTTGAATTTGGAAATTTGATTTTTGGTCCATGTACTTGCTTATCTTTGTGTGAATAGAGAAACGTTACATACTTCGTGATCGCTTATTTCCTCATAAATCTTTGCATAAACCTTTTGATCCTTTTGATGAATCTAGACCAAGTTGGAACATCATCTATTTTAGATTCTATCTTTTTTAGAGTTTATCAAACTCTTTGACCTTTTATCACAAAGCTTTGACTATGGATCCCAACATGTATTCCTACACTCATAGTGGACTCATGTACAATCTAGGGATTAGTAATGTAGTTACATAGGAAGAAATGGTGTAAGACCCCTATGTAGATAATATTGATTATGAGATGGATTCTTATCCCTCTTATAATACTCAATCAGGGGCACAAAGCCAAGATCTATTGGCTAACTATTTGGTTAACACACCACCTTATTCAAAATAAGTCCAAGAACAAACTGCACAATACCTAGTTACAATACCCACAGTGGACAAGACAAATCTTCAATAGTTATATTTTACTAATACAACTTCCATGTATGATCCATTTTTGTTTGAGTGACATTTGTTAGAGAACAAAGACAGGATTTTGGTTAGAGCCATAGAGGTAAGGGCCAAGTTTCCAACAAAATTCCCCCATGAAAATTTACCAAGTCTAGTAAGAGTTCCCCATAATATCATTTACAATCAACAAGCTTCTTCTAGCAATCCTATGGCTCTAGTCCAAATAATGTATCAAGACCCTAATATATCTAATCGAGGCAAAAACATCATGGAAGATCAATTTAACCAAATGTAGATAGCATAGCAAACCTACTTGAATCTAGTATGTGATTTCAATCAGATGAACATGGTAAGTAAGCCTCTTATTGACCTAGTTCCTTCAACAAGAGTGTTGATAGAGTTAACTAGACAAGAGAATCTAAGTTTTAACCCATTTGTACAAACTGATTCAATAGATAACTTGATGCATTTTCCCATTATTGAAGAAGTGTCTTCAACCTCTACACAGAATAGTGAGTCAAATGTAGTGGACAATGTGAAAACAACATCCAATCCTGATCAAAATGGGACTAACTCACAAACAACTAGACAACAACATGTGCATGTAGGTAATCCCATGGGTAGATCATCATACCAGGGAATAGGAGTTTCTACACCCCAACCTCAATTGGTTGCTTCCTCAAGTGTACAACCTATGGGATTAAGTAATCAATCAATGACTAATGTCACACCTCAATGATAGAATGTGATGAAACCTACTCCTCCTCAACAAGTAATGAGTATTATTCCACAATAGTAGGCACAATATAGTGTATCAACATAATAGAGGACAAATACATTGCCACCTCAATCAGGGGTAACAAATTTTTCACCTCGACAGGTAATGATGAACATACTTCTTCACTCATAGACTAATATGCCAATTCAAAACCAAGTAATGACTAGTCAACAATGTGAAAATATTAGTCAGTGATAGATGCCAAATTTGTAACCTAATTTCAATTCCTCATAGGGATTAATACAACAAGGAGGTCCCCATGTTTCTCAAGTACCTACTAGACAACCGTTGGTTTAAAATATGCCACAAATTTAGAGACAGGTTCTTGGTCCATAAGTTCCCACTCCACATCAAGGTTCAATTAGTTGACAACATGTCCCTTTTCAACCATAGTAAGCATGGTATAGTTATATCCCTCCATCCCAACCATAAAATCCTCCAAGTCAAACCTTTATCACCAACCCAAAATAGAATATCATGTAACCAATTGTGTAATTTTAAGTACATCCTAATCCACGTATGCATATTCCTAGTCCATTCCCCAACCAAACCAATATATCCTAATAGGTATCTCCATTGTACTCTGGTCAAAGTGTCCCACTTATGACCTCCCAGCCATCTACCCAAACCAATATCCTCCCTTAAAGCAATGTTCCTTCTATTTTCCTATCTTAAGAATTATAATAGATGAAAGATGTAATTACTGCCATTCAGGCTAGGAAACAGACTAAAAAGTTCAAATTAGATGATGTGTGTTCCTACCCATTCAACATAGAGTATTTTCAAATACCATTTTCTCCATGATATGAACCACTAAAATTAGACAAATACAAAGGGAAGGGTGACCCTAAGGCTCATTTGATTGAATTATTTGTTGCATGTCAACTAGTGGCATATAATGACATATACCTTTTGTTGTTGTTTCTAAGGAGCTTTGTTGGACAAGCCTTGGAGTGGTTTTTAAAGTTGCCTAAAAATTTAGTAATGAATTTTGATGATCTTTCTGATAAGTTTGTGTAGCACTTTTCTTATAATCTTGAGCATGAGATTTCATTAGTGGACTTAACACAAGCAAAGCAAAAGGATGGTGAGAGTTTTGCAAGTTATCTATAGTGATGGAGATCCCTTGCAATCTATTTCACCCACGATTTACCAGATAAAAAATTAGCCATTGTGTTTACTAAAAATTTGCATAGTGAGATAGCTTACCATCTGGGACTACAATGTGCCCATACTTTCAAAGAAATCATTGATAAAGGTTTATTGATCGAATGAGCGCTCATCAATAAAGGAGTCATCAAGATTAATTCAAATAATCAAAATCAAGTTACCAATCATGGAAATGACCAACATCAACATCCTATTAAAGTGCAAGCATCACAACCAGCATAGGCCAATAACCAAGAAAAATTGAAGCAATTCAAATGTAATAAGAGTATTATGGGAAATGGAGTAACTGAATCCCATCATGTATAAATAGTACAAACATCATCTGCACCACCTTTTCAACTTACTCTTACCCAACAACCTCTCCAACCAATACCACAAGCACAACAACCAAGACCTACATAACAAATACAACTCCCTTTACCATTGTAAACTCCTCCTAGGAGAATTATGCCTACACGTCATTTCTTTAGTGACCTAGGAGAACCTATTGAGTCTGTATTTTTTAAGCTTATTGTCACTAATTTGATTAGTTGGCCTATACCAAAGCATTATCTGCAAGGTATTCTTTATCCTAATTAGTATTGTGAAAATGAATTATATGACTATCATCGGGTTAATGAACATAATCTACGAAGATGTGTCTACATCAAGCATTTAATTGAGAATATGTTGGAGAATGAGGAGATAACATTGGATAATGGTGATTCCACTTCCAATCAAACTCTTGAGATTTATCAAAACCCCTTTCCCTGACATAACAATCAACAATAAAAAAATAATCAGCAACAACAATAACAACAATGGCCAGTGCAACAACAAAATCAACAGTATCAAAATCAAAGGCCGAATCAACATAATTAACAAAATCAACAACAAAACCCACAATGATAGAACAATGGACAAAACCAAGGTCAAAATGGTAACAACCAATAAACCTACCATGCAGTTGCACATGACTATAACAAGGTTGTGGGTCATATTGGAGGGGGTAGCATTAATACCATCTCCATTAATCCTAGACCAAACACTAATCAGACTAGACCATTGTTAAACAAAAACATTCAACCAAATTACATGGATAATCCTTCTTTAACCTAGGAATGCATACAGGCAAACCAACAAACTAGGACTTCCCCTTTTAAACCCTATATCGATAACTCATCCTTACCACATGACCACACATGAGTACATCAACAACCGAGACTTGTCATGTCTGGTCCCACACCATTCCCAACATTGGTTAGTAATAATGATCTAGTATTTAATCTCAATTGTGTAATCACAAATTAGAGGTCAAAGATTACTATCCCAGGCCCACAACCATCCACCACTTTTCTTGTCATCCAACCAACTATTCAACCTCAGAATAAACCATTCACTATTGACCAAAAGAAGAAGTCTTATATTATGGAACAATTACAGAAGACACCCACACAAATTTCTATTTTATATTTGATGTGAATGTTAATAATCCACAAGAACATCTTGACTAAGTTTTTGACCCAATCAACTGTTGATAGTGACATATCCCCTGGTAAATTTCTAGCTTTGGTTGGACACCTAGCTCTAGCCCAACAAGTCACATTCAACCAAAGTGATTTGTCTTCCGTTGGCCCACTCCATAATAATCCATTATACATAGAAGTTTATATAAGACAACATAAATTTAAATGTGTCCTTATAGACAATGGATCCGGCCTCAACATAATGTCTCTAAAGCTCATCAAGCTTCTGTGTACACAATGGCAGATCTCTTGCTAGAAATAATAACCATCAAAGCCTATGATAATCAAGAAAGAGAATCATAAGGTACCATTAGTTTGTTAGTTATCATTGGGCCTTTGACCCATGATACACTTTGCCATGTGCCTGATCTTGAATTATCATACAATATGATTCTAGGCAGGCCTTGGTTACATGAGATTCATGTAGTCCTATCAATGCTGCACCAATGTATCAATTTTTCTCACTCAGGGATGGAAGTGAATATTCTAAGAGATTTAAACCCATATGAACACTAAAAGCATCTTGAGGCAAAATTTCAAATCTATAATTATCAGTACGACATGAATCCAAGTTCTAAGCAGGATAAAGTAAAGGCTATACTTATTGATCCTTTACCAAATAATTGCATAGATCCTAATACCTTAGATTCCCTTTCCCACATGCCACCTCTTGAAGATTCTAATCATTTCACCATTTCAGATAATGGACCAGAAGAGTATGTGACCCATGATACATTTCATATTACCAATCTTCCTCACAATCTAAAAACCTTTGGGTGACCTAAAGTCACCCCACATATGCATTAGTAACAAAAGAACAAAGATAAGGGACTTGTCACATTTGTACCAGCATCTAGCCTAGAACCTGACCCTCTTGAAGGGGACAAATCATGGTTATACAATGACAACCAAGATGATTGTTATAAAAATGCAAAGTATCTTATTCCCAATAGGATCATGGAGCATCACAATTATGAAGGAAGAGGCCTCAAACTAAATCAACAAGGAACCATCGAGCCAATTTCCATGGCTAAGTATGAAAGACCTTATGGACTTGGATTTAAACTGCCTAGGGTTGACCCCACATATCTTATTCAAACTCCACCAGTGACTAGCAATGATGATGTCGATAATGAAGAAGAGTGCGATCATAGCCTCACCTTTGATGACCTAGCTGAAACCAACATGTTTGACAATAATGCCATTTTTACCCTTACCATGGCCATTCATCACAACCCTTTGCCATTATATTATCCCCAATTGATAGATTGGGACCAAAAAGAATCCAATCTATTGATTGATGAGTTCCAGAATGATGAGGCATTATATGACTTTTTAGGCCTTAGAGACAACATTTCATTGGGAGATCTCAAATCAGGATTCTCAATCATATTGGATCTTGTAGCCTATTTTGGAGATCGAGTGAACACCCTTAGCCAAAAAAAAATAAGTAAAACATTGAGGTCCCAAAGTGAAAACCTCTTTGAGGCACTTTCTAATGAGGGAAAAAGTAAATATAAAGGCTAGTCTAGTGGTGAAAACCTATATTAGGTACCATTAGATAGGGGTGTTCATTCTTCTTCATATTTAGACCAGAAGACCACCAATGATGAACTTACCTATGGATCCGAGTTTAGCTTTGAACAATAATAATTATTTGATTAAATTCTTCAAGAATGTTTTATTTTTTTGTCACATGTCCAGATCTCCCATTAGGGGACTCAGATAGATCATTCCTAGGAGAAGTTGAAGAGAAAGTCTTAACAAAGGACCTTGACATAATCCAACAGTTTAGGTCATTTTTATACTATCCTAGAAGATGGCTCGACCCTTCTAGTCAAAGATATAATAGAGGTAAATATCGAGACTCCATTAAACCTAAAATAGATAAAATTAGGCACGTCCCTCAATAGGGAGGAACATGACATTTTCATATCTCTATTATGATAATTTATAGATATCTTTGCATGGGCCTATTCTAGCATGCCAAGTTTAGACCCCACCTTAGTTCTACACCACCTTGTGGTTAATCTTGATGCCAAATAGGTAAAATAAAAGATACGTAAGATGCATATTTGCATTGTTGTATTGGTAAAAAAAGAGTTGAAAAAACTCTTAGAAGCAAGATGTATCTGATCCATTGACTACTCAGAATGGATCTCTAATGTGGTACATGTTGGTAAAAAGCTTGACGAGATCATAATTTGTACTAATTTTTGAGACATCAATAAAGCTTTTCCTAAAGATGATTTTCTATTACCTAATATTGATATGATTTTCAACTCCACAATAGGTTATAAAATGCTTTCACTCATGGATAGCTTTTCAGGATATAACCAAATCAAAATAGTACCAGAAGACCAACATAAAATAATGTTCACCACTCCATGGGGAACATTTTGTTATCAGATAATGCCATTTGGCCTTAAGAATGCAAGAGCTACATATCAAAGATCCATGACTTTCATATTCCATGATATGATGCATGATATTGTTGAAGACTATGTAGATGACATATTAGGAAAATCCAAAACCAGGGCTGACCATCTAGTAGTGCTATGTAAGATATTTGAAAGATTACAGGAGTACAAACTCAGTCTCAATCTAAATAAATGTGTGTTCAATATAACTTTAGGAAAATTACTTAGCTTCATCTTGTCTCATAGAGGTATTGAAGTCGATTTGACTAAAGTCCATGCTATAATCGAGATGTTGCGACCAACCAATTTTAAGAAACTTCGTAGTTTATAGAGTAAGATCCAGTTAATTCGATGCTTCATCTCTTAGTTAGTAAACAAGTGTCATCTATATACACACCTTTTGAATAAGGGAGTTGAATTTCATTGGAATGATAACTGCCAAATAGCTTTTCAACAACTCAAAGACTATCTTGTTAATCTGTCTATTTTATTACCTCCTATGTCTAAAAAGCCATTCTTTCTATACCTATCAGCTACTGACCATGCTTTGGGGGCACTCTTGGCTCAACATGATGACAATAGAAAAGATCATGTCATATACTACCCAAGACATACCTTGGTTACATATGAACATAACTATGTACCTATTAAAAAAGCTTGTCTGGCCATGGTCTTTGCAGCTTAGAAATTGCACCATTACATGTTGAATAATAAGACCATGGTCATTTCAAAATTAGATCTGCTCAAGTATCTACTATCGAAAATAGATTTGCAAGGTAGAATGACTAAATAGATCATGCTTCTCAGTGAGTTTGACATAAAATATGTCAATCAGAAGGCAATCAAGAGACAAGTTCTTGCAGATCAACTTGCTAAAGCACCTCTCATAGACACACATCCACTCACATTTCAATTTCCTAATGAATCCATAATGACCATCATTGACACACCCCTTGAGGAGAAGCCTTGGAAACTGTATTTTGATGGTTCATTTATTGCACATGGATTGGGGGCAGGTCTATTGTTTATTACACCACAAGGGAATTTAATTCCTAAATCATTCAGAATCATCTTTCCTTATACTAACAACATAGCTGAGTATGAAGCACTTGTTGCAGGATTTTCACAAGCAATGCATTGGAATATATCTCATCTTTGAGTTTATGGTGATTTTTAGTTAATCATCAATCAGGTCACAGATTATTTTTAGACCAAAGATGACAAACTAGTTCCATATAAATCCATGGTCAACACTTTTAAGCAACAAATCACCAACATTCAATTTGAGCACATACCAAGGGCTAGTAATAGAACTACAGATTCCATGGCTACTATTGGCTCTCTGATTTGACAAACAGATAAAGCTAGAGTGTATCAAGGCCTCATCAAGAATTTGTCATCACCAACTCATGCACCTTCAACTGTTGTAATTATTTGTGATATTGTTGGTCCTAAGTCTATCTGGTACTCGGACCTTTAAAAATACCTTCATGACCAAGTTATACCACCTAACCTATCTCAAAAACAAACCAAATCCTTCATTTATCATTCCACTCATTGTACTCTACTTGGATCCACCCTTTACCCTCATAGTTTTGATGGAACTTTGCTTCATTGTTTAACTTCAACAGAGTCTACACTAGCATTAAAAGAAGTTCATGAAGGATTATGTGGTGTTCATTCTAGTGGTGTAGTCATATCCAAAAAGCTCTTGCGTACTAGTTATTATTAGCCCATAATAGACGCAGATGCCACTATGTATGTAAAAAAGTGTGACAAATGTCAATGGCATGCTAATCTAATTCATGCCCCCCAAAAAAACTCTAAACCCGATGTTGACACCATGGCCATTTTATACATGAGGACTTGACCTCATTAAGAAGATCAACCCCACTTCATCTGACGACCATAAACATATCCTTATCGCCACTGAATATTTCACTAAGTGGGTTGAAGCTATACCCCTCACTTACATGACTAGAAAGTAAAGTTTTAAATTCATCTTCAACCATCTCATTTGTTGCTATGGTATCCCCTATGACATTATATCTAATAATGGTAGATCATTCAAGAATAAGGATATAGATTAGCTATGTATTGAATATAACATCATACAACATTTTTTTACATCATATTATCCTCAAGGTAATGGCCAAGTTGAGGCATCCAACAAAACCATTGTCAATATTCTCAAAAATATTGTCAACGATGTTGATCATGATTGGCACTTGCATATATTCCTTGCCCTTTGGGCATACTGTACCAATCATCATACCCCCATAGGAGCCACCCCATACTCACTTGTTTATGGTATTGAAGCCATCCTTCCTATTAGGGTCAAACTGCCTTCACTGTGCATCTCTTTCAAGCATGTCCTGGATGATCATGACTAACGAGTAGCTCATCTGCAAGAGATAGACCTACTTGATGAGAAACACATAGTCACGCTCAACAACCTTAAATCATATTAGAACCGACTCAAAGGCCACTATAATCAATGTGTTAAGTATAGAACATTTGAACTTGGTGATCTTATTCTTAAAGAAAACCAAAAGAATACCATTGCTAAGAAGAAGTATAAAGGGAAATTTAAACCAAAATGGATAGGGGCTTTCATCATTACTGTAGATTATAGATCAAGAGAATACAGGCTTGCCACACCAGATGAAGATGAACTTCATGAGCCGATGAATATTATTCATCTCAAGCAGTACTATGCTTAAATTCTAAGGTGTATTTTTTGTAAGGACCATTTCAGTTATTCCATTTTATTACTATTATTCTTTGTATAAATACCATCCTTATCCATTTTTTTCACTGTATCCATTTTCTACTTTTGACCTATCAGCCTAATATGTTCTAAAGCCTAACCCGTTTGACCTTAGTTTTTTTTCCATTTGTTACGCATATTCAACATCAATGTATCTGATCAATTTCATCAGTTGGTTCAAGTACTTTAGATAGAGATCATATTTTGAGACAAAGTGATAGAAGTTTTGGCAGTGGCATCCTTCGTTTGTTATTCCTTTCTTACCACTGGTCTTGCCACTAATTATAACCACCTTTGTAAAAATTAGTACCCTTGATCTATGACATTGTGTCCTGGTTATAGCTACCTATGGGAAAACTAAGGGCATGATCTGGGTAATAATGCAGGTGATAATTCAGGTGACGGTTCCACCCCAATTGATGACAAAACTTCTAGGAGCCATAATTTTTGCACCGTAGCTCCAATTGACTCGTCATTTGAACCGTTGGAAAGATAAGAATGAGGAGAACATGGTCAGATGGCATGGAGCTCTGGTCAATGAATTTTTACTCCTGAAAATCCAATGAAATTTCCCCAAATTTCAATTTTAGTAGTGCAATCTAAAAATAGTAATTCATCGAATTATGTATTGTTTTAAATCATAGAAGTCAAACCAATTCATCTCCCTCAATATTGGTGACCTTCCACATCCTCCCCCTACTTTAAAAATGTGTATAAATTAAGATGTAACCCAAAATGGAAATCAGACATCTCTTCTCAGAGATAAACATATAGTTGTACTGTGATCTTGAGTAATAAAACATCTCTTCTTAGAGAATTCATTATTACTATGTCATTTTTGTGTTCTTGAAATATTTGTCAACCAAAAATTCTAAGTTTTGGATTAGGGAAACATTAATCCTTGACGTACCAACTTATCGCTTCTTACATTTTATTATGCCTTTTTACCAACTATGACTATTTTGTTTGAACTGACTGCTACACTAGTCAAATTTCTTCATTGTAGGGTAGAATTACAGTGACTTGAGGTCCTACTCTAGGAATATGTAGGTAGCACTTGAGACTTGTTGAGGTCAGCTCAGTCACCTTAAGCCACGCTCTCGTTGTTTTGCCAACAACCTAAGCCATGCTTTGACTATTTTGTGAGCAACCTAAGCCATGCTCTCACCATTTTGTGAGCAACCTTCGTTTAAATGCTCTTATAGTTTTGTGAGCTTGAACCATTTAGTGTCTCGTCATTCTCGATTGAGTTGAGACACTCCAAAACAATTTTAAAAACATTTAAAAAATCATTAGAAAAGAACAAAAACATTGGCCACTTATTTTCCTTAGGATTCTAGGAACCCTTACTAAGTTACAAGAAAATCACTTGTCATTTAGTTTCCCCATCCTTTTTAGCCTTTTTATCTCATGCACTTGTCATTTTAAAAGATCATTCCTCTTCTTCTCTTACATCCATTTTATTTGTTTTCATCAATTATCACATTTTTTCCATTCCCTGAAAGAGCTACATTTGGCCTGAAGTTTTTTATTGGATATTACATCCATGGAACTATGTAGGCAATGTTCACTTGCCTAGTGCATATGGAGATAGCTCGACCACCCTCTTCCTTTTCTTTTATTCCCCCATTTTATTCATTTGTTAAGTTGTCACCTATTTTCTAGGGTAAATATTCATAAGGTTTCTATTGCATTGTTTGTTTGTACTTATTTTATTTATTTGCTTTCAACACTGTTGCCTTGATTCAATTTATGTGTGGTCATTGGGTGATTCCTTGTCCACACTTACACTTTAATCTATCCCTATTCATATGTTTACATTGTCATCATGGTTTCTATCATTGATGCATTGTTTTTTATTGAGTATTGGATTATGAGAGTCAGTCCTTATGCATATTTTAGCCAAGTCCTCATGATATTATACCAATATGCCTATCGACACATGCTAAAACAAACCTAAGATTCAAGAAGTCTATTCACCAATGGTGGCATCTCTTCAGTACCGACATCCCAATTTTATCCTAATCATATCCCAAATAGAGTAATTAACCATGAAATAATTTCAACATTTATTAGTTCAGACAAGCATCTCCCTACTAGTAGATTGTTCCAATTCATCATTACCCTCTGTGTTAAGTTATCATCATCCTTGGCCAAGTTTTTCATATTTTCCATAATCGAGATCTAATGATTATAACTGCCTATGGGCAAATTATTGCACACCATCCCACCTACATTTCTCAATGATTATAATTGTCTTTGGGAAAATCATTATGTTGTCACCACTTTAATTTTTTTGCTTATATAGGGGCATGTTATTATCTTGTTTGTCTGTCTTAACAAGGATAGCTCCATCTTCTCAATGATTATAACTTCTTTTGGGAAAATCATTATGTTATCACACCACATTGCCACTATCAAGGTACAATGTTTATAACCGCCTTTGGGAAAACTATTGTACACCATCTCACTTGCATTCTCAATGATTTTGAATACTTTTTCAATATCATTATTTTTTCACCCCGTCATCTTTCCTTTCTTTGGTCCCCTTATTTCATTTCTTTCTTTTCAAGGAATCATTTACCGACTTACTTGTGCCAACCATTCTCTCGAAGGGGCATCATACAGTTAGTTTATCATCATTACAGTTGTAGGCATACATGATCTTTTCATTCTTTGAGAAGTTGTTACTATGCTTATATCTTGCAATGCCTTCCCAAATAGAGGCAAACTGTAAACACTTAAAACTGACCACCGATAACCTCCAATTAGGGTTTTGACCAATTTCCCCCAAAATTCACAATTTGGCCTAAAAACACTAAAACACACTAAATGATGTGAGACTAACATATTCAAGTGCCAAATTTGGCTAGGGTATCATTAAATAGGGTAATGCAATTTATGGGCCAACTAACTTTGATCAGATCATTATGAGTCAAAAGTGCTTAAACATGCTTAAGAACTAATTAAACCAAATTAGAGCCTAGTTAAAAATTCCATGAAAACTTTTGAATAATTTGTTTTGGAAATGAATACTAAAAATCTGCATCATCAGGTGACCTCATTTTTTGGGAAGAGATCCCTAGGCCATAAATGCCACAAATATTAGGATTCATGCCTCCCATGCCTCATCAAATCCCTCCATGTCTCTTAATTTCTCCTCTATCTAAAATATTTATGAGCCTATTTATCAATTTTAATTTTATAATTGGATTAATCCTTAGCCACACATCTCAATCCTAAGATGGATGGTTCAAGTTAATTCTAGACACTTACAAAAAATCTATAATAGAGAGACCATGAACATCATTTATAAGCTATTTTGGTGCAAAGTTATAATGCACAAATCATTCTAAAATCCATTTCAATTAGTGTTACATGCCAAATTGATTCCAAGCCAAGCCAAGCCAAGCCATGAGCCAAAGGTGCCAAGGAGAGATGGAGGTAGCCAAGCTTCCATTGCCAAGGACTTCATGAGCACAAGCTAAGCAAACCACTACTACAAAGGCATTTGGAGCATCCAATAAGGGTGAAGGAATTCTTGTGTTTTATTCTTTACTTTTTAGTTGTGTTTGTCATTTGTTTTTGTTGCCAAGCTCTCCCTAGTGTCTAGGCCTAGAGATGTTATGCTAGTTAGTGTGTTTCTTTCATTTTATTTTCATTTTGGAACTAACATCATACTAACCATCCTCTCTTGAGTCAAATTACTAGTTCACAATCATTACATACTTATTTCACATAAATAATTTAAATAACACTTCATCATATGAAAGAAAAATATAAAATATCATAAAAAATAATATATTCATACACAAATACTATTTCAAAATCATATTAAATATAAAGGTATCCACATATATATCTTGACATATAATAATTCAAGACTTAATATTTAAAATTTCATTAACAAAAAACAAGGGTGCCATGTGCCAAGTCCCTGCGGGTGAATTAAATTTGTTATAAATTAATGAAAAGTGAACAAAATAGAAGCTATGAGTCTAAAACATTTAATTCATTATAAAAATTTTCTTTGCTGAAATTATAGTTTGGTATTAAGCATGGAAAACTAAATACAATTATTTCTAAGAGGCCAATAGGTAGTGACAAGAGGTGTAATACTTTTAAAATGCAGTTCCAATGAGAAAAATATGTATTTAATTCTACATTCTCTTGCATTGAAAATAGTAATAAAACAAGTAGTAGTCAACCTAAGAAGACCATTGTCTACTGAATTACAAGTTTTGAAATCTATAATGTGGTTAAAAATGTTGGTAATTGACATGTATGTTTCTTGTAAGCATAGTATGTTTCCACACTAATTGCAGTTGCATACAGAATAAGTACACCATCTTTGTATTACTAGTTCCAAGAATAAAAGGCATTGCTTTGTTGCAAGCTTCACATAACATTCAAATTTCACAACACAATTGGGAGTTACAAGTTTTTTTTTTACTATATAATCTATAGTTGGCTAATGAAAAAATCATTCTCCATACATATATTAGCCTCTGTTTGGCAGCAGTCTAATGTGTTTGTTACAACTAATAAAATCCAAAGCTAACACAATCAATATGTTTAGTATGAGAGGCTATGCTTGGGGTGAAATGGATCTAGTGCCATGTGGTCCTCAAAGCTTTTTAAACCTTTAATGATCTCTTGATAACATCACTTAGGCAATAGCCTATGGCATAATATGATAAATGTGATTGTATTTAATGTGGATGCAAATGTTTTATATGTGAAGAATGGCTTGACAAGGACTTCACATGCAAGGAGAGAAAAAGGGGAAATCAAATTTACTTATATTCTACGAAAATCTCTAATTTTAGGGACCATGTATTGAGTTTTTTTACGTGTATAATGATGCATATCAATAATTAAGTTTTTTAATATAAAAAATGTTTTTAAGTAGGACTATATATATAATGTGATGGTTATATATATATATATATATATATATATATATATATATATATATATATATATATATATATATATATATATATAACCATCACATTAACAAGATAAGCTAGTGTAGCCCAAATTGGTATTTTTGGGTGCAGTCAGTGCATAAAATACCTCACCATGTGTTAAGTTTGATGGTTGTATGATAAAAATTATAAAAGGTTTGAGGGTCATACGACAATAGTCATAAAATATAATGTCGAGTGAATCAGGTAATTTCTCGTGAATAATCAAAATCCTACACGATCCTCGTAAAATATATTTGTCCTTTCATGTTTCTTTTTTATCCTATTTTTTAAAATTTAACATACATTTTGACACACATCAAGTTTATTGGGGAGTGATCTTAAGGCTCAAACCTATCATTTAGTAAAAATTAATTTTGATTATTATCTCTTTATTACAGAGCTCAAGTCTAAAATTGTTTTAAGTACATATTATGATTGTTAAATAGATAACCATTATAAAGTAAGCAGAGGTTAAATATGATGGATTTATGACCGTTTTTACACTTTTTACTAATATAATATAATTACCTTTTTTGGTAAGATTGTATAGATGTAATGTAAGTGAATCTTTAAATAGCTCGTCAAAAATTATAGAGATTATAATAATTTTATATTATAGATAAGGTCGATCTTCAATGTATGTACGACTAAATTTACTACATGCTAATGAGAAAAAGAAGAAGAAAGGGTAAAAGGAGGAGGAATCTAATTCACTCAATTGAAATAATTTGATCATTAATTTAGTTAACTTGTACATGTAAGTTCATATCAAAACATTGAATTAGAGAATTTGGTCAAGCACTTCAATTTATGTGATTTATTGTAGCCTTTCTCAACTAGATGTTTTTAGTTTGTTTGACATAAAACATAATATTTATCCATTTATGATATTCACATTTAAAAAAGAGACCCAACTAAACCAACAAATCTGTGTGACTTTAAAAATGTGTTAATGACTGAAAACAGAGCATTGAATCAATTTATTTTCAAGATCTTATCTATCATAGAGTGTTCCATAAAAGTGATCCCAAATGTGAATTACAAAAATGAGACACAAGATTTTGCATAAGCATTTTCTTGAAATCACACTATCACTAATCCTTTCTAAAAGACTTCCTTGAAATAATACTCTTACAAATCTTTCCATTCAATTAAAAAGAATACTCGTAAATATTATCAAAATCTGAAAGTTCAATAAGGTTATGAAAACGATTTAGTCTAGTTTAATAAGAAATGGGTGATAATAAATAAAAGGAAAGAAAAAAGATTAGTTTCACAAACTGAAGATAATTGGGTTGGTTATAACAATCTTCGGTGTAGGATTTGAAGATTTGTTTTTTAATGTAAAGCGGGCATCGCTTCTACTTTATTATAATTTTAATAAGAATGAAATTAAATTTACAACCAAGAAACAATCGTTGTAATATGCACAAATATATTGATATCATATATATAATATGCAATAACACGATAATATTGTACATATTATTGTATATTAAAAATAATACATACTATAATTTATGTAATGTTATAATATATATATATATAATAAATAATATACAGTATAGTAACATGTATATATTAAATTAAATTTTATTGGGTTCTATCAACGCTTCCACCTAACTTCACATAAACACGTGGCTCTTGCTGTTATTTGCTGCTGTCAACTAAGGTTGAACGCTAGCCAACTCTAATGAAAATCAGAGCAAGATAGCTAGGTTGTTGGTGAGCATAGTGTCTAGAAGGAATGATAGTGAAAAAATGCTCACCAAACAAATTGTGTAGGGATTTCCATACCGTGTAACTATAATTTTTTGAAAGTGTGAACTTGTCTGCGTGAACTTGTTTGTTAGTTCAATTTTCTTGACTTGTATGTTCAGTAAATTATACAATGCAACTCTATATTGCAGGATTATTGTTTTATTTTAATATTTTGTTTTAAAGATGTGTGCTAGAGGTCTTTATGAGAAACAAATTCCTGAAAAAATCATTGCCACATATGTTTGTTCAAAACTTTAGTTTTACTTCCTAAACTTAATCACACAAGATTTATTCATTGATGTGGTGATGCTAATAGGCTGCATATTAGCTGCATATAAATTCTGATCAAATAATTGTGTTTACTTTGTGAATATGTGGTGCAGGATTGTTGACTCGAATAGTTTATCAGGGACACTACTGGCATAGCTTGGGAAGTTGGTAAATCTGAAACAATTGTAAGATTATGTTTCTTCTACCCTTTTGGACTCTAAACTCCAGTTTGTTTTTCTTCTATCGAGTGTCTCTGTTAGCGAGGATTCAACGGAGCCTGCAAGCAGTGGCAGTTCGAAATCTGAAATGGACGGAATGGCATCAAGTTTGGAAATTACAGACTTTCTTTTTCTTCTGCTATCATATACCAAAGCATGCTAAGCTTTCATTCAAAATTAAAATACATTTTTTTAATTCTCAACTTTGTGAATATAATTTTGTTCAATGCCCGGATTGTATGTAAAACCTAAAAATAAACATTATGTTTCAAAATTCAACGGATTATGCCCAGATTGTATGTAAAACCTGTAACGTTATATTTCTACGCATCAAGGAAATAATTTTATGTTATTAGGTGCTCTGCAGTTTTTCCTACTCATTTGGGCATATTTTATATCAGTCAGTTTTTCTTGTTTTATTGAAGGCACAATATGAGGGTGTGTATTTTTCAAATTTTAATTTGAAACTAGATATTCTGTTGTTTTTTATTTTTTACCCTGTTTCTCCTCTTTTGGCTGTTTATATGTTGTAGCTAATGTGTTCTCCTATCATTTTGGAAGCAAAAATAAAAGAAAAGGTAAAAATTATGGAGTCCACAAAATACGCTGCGGATTCTTCGATATACATCTCCCTGTTAGAAGAATGCATGCAAAGAAAGGCCTTATCAGAGGTAAAATAAGTTCATAACTACATAAAGGATCCAGGGTTTTTAAGGAACAAATTTTTAGGAAATAAACTTATCAACATGTATGCCAATGGGGAATAACGATGGCACATGAATTGTTTGACAAAATGCATTTAAACAAAATGCAGTGATTACCTCACCCCAAACAATGGTTGAACGGCTAAGACTTCTATGTGCGGTATAACTAATATGAATTTGGTCAAATGCTGCATGGTTATACCCAGCACATGACCCAATTGTTTAGGAGAAAAAACAATATAAATAAATCATAATGAAACAAACATCAACTCAAGCAAAGAAATAAAGTACACTGCCACTTCAATCACCCACTTGACATGTCTCTGTCCTTGTATGGATTTGCATAATGGAATATCTATCACAGGCGTCTCTGTGAATCGATTTATTCTTACAATTAACTATCATTTCCTCCCTGTACATTAAAGAGAATATATATATATATTTTTTTTTGAAAAAAGGGGTAAAAACTTTATTAATACCAAGAATACCAAAGTACAAAACACCCTGAGGCCCACACCTCAGGAATCAACAAAAACACGAAAAACCTCAAGAACAAACAAATTACGCTCCAATACCAATCGCATCCTCCACAATTATCCTTTCCAAATTCTAGTGAAGTTCGTAGGGCATCTGCTCCCACCCGTCAAACTTTCGGCCAGCAAATTCTTTTGATCCCCATCTAGCCAGGCAATCGGCCGCCCTGTTCCATTCTCCAGGAATATGGGCAAAAATCACAAAATCCATACAAGCACTGCCCTGAAGAATCTGCTGAACAATCAATGACAACTGCCAGCACACATCGGAGGTCTTCTTCCCAAAGAGCAAATTAATCAGAACTTGAGAGTCAGCCTCACAGATCACTTTCCTCCACCCCAAATCATAAGCTCTCCTTAAAGCATGTAAAATCGCACAGCGTTCCATCCGGTTGACTGTCTGCACACCTTTATTATCTGCAAAAATCAAGACCACTGAACCAGTAGAATCCCTGCCGAGCCCGCCTATCCTAGCCGATCCAGGATTCCCACGGGACAATCCGTCTGTATTAAGTTTCAAAAAACCAGCAGGAGGTGGCGTCCATTTCCCTGTCCTTTGCACTCTTTGCTTCACCTGTCTACCTCTCCTGACACACGCTGAGATCGAAGAAATGCTCTGAATGCCCAACCTCTCCGCAATCTCAGCATCACTCTTAGCCAGTGGCAGGATAATCTCACTCTTAACCCCCACGGCTTCCTGGACCATGCCTAGAATTCTAATCCAAACCTGCAGAATTCTCAAATTTTCTCCTCGGAAAATCCTGCGATTTCTTTCCACCCAGACATGCCACAAAAGGAAAATGGGACCAGCGTACCATACCTCTTGCAAAAATGAAGCCAGTGAGGGCCATCTACCCAATCTCGCCCAAAAATCATCCAAGGAGGATGCATGGACGCATTGACATTTCCACGCAGCCCACCAAAAATGCCATAATTGCATTGAGAAGGGGCATCGGAAGAATAAATGTTGAGAATCTTCCTCCTCGCTGTTTCATAAGGCACACCTCGAAGGACCAGCAAATCCCCTCTTACGGATATTATCCCACGTTAAGCATTTATTCCAAGGCACGGTCCAGGTGAAACAGTTACACTTCGGCCAAGAGAAACTATTCCATACTTTTTTCCACCAAGGAACTTCCCTCACGCCATCCAGTCGCTGAGAGATCAACCCCTGGTACCCTGAAGACACTGTGTACGAACCCTTCGGATTGGGGGCCCACGCCAGAACATCCCTTTCCAAAAGGGCACTACAACTGCATCCAGCAAGAATGGAATGGAGTTCAGCGCACTCCGCTTCCAATCCCCTAATCAGCGATTCCTGTGGTGATTTCCACCTCGCTGTCATCCCCTGTCCTTGATGGGAAAACTCCTTGAAATCACCCACCCTGAACCAGCGGGCTTCACCAAATCTTTGCGCTAATATATTTCACTGAGGATATTGATCTGCTATGGGCGGAAAACCATCCCAAGAGTCCTGCCAAAACCGTGCTTCGAGAATATATATTATTCATTATAATCATTTATAGTTTTTTTTACGGTCTGCTCAAATGTTTACATTGCATCTGCTACAAGCGACCAAAAAAAATGATCGTAGCCAATATACCCTGTATCTTTTCGGAGCTTGTATAGTCTGTACTTGCTTCAATGAAATAGGTAGAATTTTTATATATCTATCATTTCAACCTTAGAATTCAACCTTGGATCCATAGGGACAAGTTGCTTGTTTATGCAAAAATGGATATTCTCCTTCATGAAAATTAAAAACATTCTGCAAATAAAATCATCTACTCAGCACAATGAGCTTTATTAAAAAACTAGATACTATATATAAGAAAAAGCTTGGAACAGATTTATGGTAATCTAAACTATAATACCAAACTAACTGTAGTTTGATTCTCCTCCGCCTCCACTGCCATCTTTAGGCCCCCATTTTCTTCCAGATTTAAAGCACTTTTTAGGAAATCCTTCAAGCCGAATTTTGTGTCAATTTAAAGCACTCGGGATATATTTTTGCATTTTAACTTTCGGTTCCATTCATTCTTTTAACTGCATAGCCTCTGCGAAACCACTAAAATAATGAATAGTGATATAATTTCTCTCTCTTGGATAAATAGAAGGCTAAGCCAAGAAACCTACAATATAAGTACAAATTAACTAATGGAAAGGACTGGCCATGTTTATAGAAGGTTAAAAACTAAAGCAACGAGCTGCTCAGACAACAGCGCTAAAGATCATTTCATTTTATAATGCTTTACTTTTTATGAATACCGAATAAAATAGAGAAAACTCCTATAAAAACACTTACTATGTAAGTTCAGACTTACAGAAGTATTCGCTGCCAAGACGGGATATGGGTACAGGAATGCCATTTCAAATCAGGGTAAAGAGTTAAATGAATAAAGATGTGGCTACATTAGACATAAATATAGTTAACAGAACCTTCCATATACTGAAGTTTCCCGGTGACTATGGAACTGTAATAACTTCAATATACAAAAGGTCAGTAAATTCATTTGTGGCTTTAGTAAAATCCCCTAGGTGAATATAGATTACCATATGTATTTACAGGAAATCCATAGCAAGAAATTCCATGAAGCAAAATCTTCTCCGAGAGCAGTTCAGCTCTTGAAGATCTTCTCCATGATAATAACCCTATACCCCATTTCAATTTAGTAATGTGTCCACATCCTAATGTACCCATAGAAAAAAAAATGGCAATAATGTCTACCTCAATAGAAGACACCCTGCAAAAAGCACAGAGTATTTGCAAGATATTTGACTAAGCGCTATATTTAATAGTGAAAATGTATATGCGCAGCCAGATGCAAATGATAGGAAGTTGCTGCAGGAACAACATTGGCTTCATAGCTTTGAAGGCTTCGGGAAAATGTCAGGTGTAAATTTTTGTGCTGCACTCATACTCCCTTTGATCTTCATCTTACCCCTGCACGGTATGAGCAATCAACATTTACTTAGAGTTGTTACAATTTAAAACTCACATTCTCGTGAAATCCTTCCACTAAAAACTTCATTACTGCATTGATCAATTTATCTTTAACTTAGAATAAATGTATGAATATTTCATATACAACACCAAAAAATGCGGAACCTCAAACTGAATGCTGAATAGTATACTGTGCAGTGCTTTTAATTACCTTGTAAATTATGACTTACTAGTTACAAATAGAAACAATCGAGCTTGCAAAAAGTGTAAATTACTATAATAGAACAATTACCTCATAAAATCCATTTGAGGATTCAACTTGCCTGTAACCACTGCGACGAAATCATTGTCCACAAAGGAAAAAATTGCATATGGCTTCCCTTCGTAAGGACCTAAAAATAGTTAAAATAAATGTTTATTTGCATAACAAAAATAACAGGATTAATAGCGTTTAAAAAATGTAGACTCTTAACATCATGCAGGCGATAACAATTATGTGATTGAATGCAAATTAGACATCCTAGATATAGAATCTAGACACATCGTCTTCTTCCTTTTATATAGCTTTGTTTATCATCATCATACTCCTTTTATATAGCTTTGTTCAGGGCTGATTTAGAACTAGTTGTCTCCATGCCTTTTCAATAATTAGTCTCTGCTTTAGACAAATGCAATTTTAAAGGTCTTCCATTTATATTATGTATAAGGATTGAATCAAAGTAATCATCAGCATAAGTAAACAATCATCACTAACTTTTGTAACTTGAGCATTCTTGAGATCCACAACAAACACCTCCTCGTCTATCCCAATTTTCTGTTTCAACAGGCAATTGCAAAGGAATAATACATTTCTGAATACAAGCTAGATCTCTACACCGTGTAAAATACCATACAAGGTGCAAAAATAAAAAAAGTTGTGCTAAAAATAGTCCTACGTTAAAATTGTCACTCGTTTTTACTTACTTATTTTTAATGGAAGAACATTTTCTATTGATTTAATAGAAGAGCATATACAGCTAGACTTTCCGGCGAAAATAAAATAAAATCAATAGATGAGTATATAGCATTCAAATGGCATAAAAGGTTCTGATTAATTTGCACTCCCTCTCGAAAGATGTCTTTTCGGTCTAACCAGTCATTTTCACTGTGAATTGAAACCTTAAAGCACCCTATAAGATAAAGAATGTCTACCTACGATGAAAGAGTAAACTACGAGTGAAATCTATGCATAATTAGTCAAAAATCAAAACAAATGAGAGCAACAGGGGATAGCAATGTACTTACCAAGGCCTTCCAACAGGGGCAGTGGAGCAAGTTCGGAGGTTCACACTAAGGCTTTGCTGCTGAATCTAACCTTAAGGGTTTTCGATTTATTTACATCTCATAATCCTCATCAGGAGCATATTAACAAGACTGGAACTTGGTTAGGACTTTCCAACATATGACACAATCCATACACAATAATTTCATGTCTAAACATGACATTCCGCGACCCCTGACATAGAGATCATCTGGGCATAACTTCGCTTAAAAATTTGATAGATCGTGCTGGAATTACTTCACCAAAATTTTAAAAAATGCTGAAAACAGCAAGGAGATGTGAAAACGGAGAGCCAAAAAGAAGACAAGGTAGATTGTAAAAGCCATTCCCTCAAAGGAAAGATTGATTTTGCCCTAAAGACCAAATTAAAAAAGGAAAAAAAATCACAATGCAACAATTTTCCGTTAAATATGAAATAATCGGGGCGGACGGACAGCGAAATTTCTCTCACACGGCATGCCACTTGAAAAAAAAATAGTAACGGTAAAATGATATTAAACTCTTAACTAACAAAAATTGGTTGAGATATTATTGCATCGGTCATGGGTACTAATCATTATTGTTGAAATATTTTCATATGGATTATGGGCAAAAATCATTAATGTTATTCTTCATGACATCATCAATATGTACTTTAATAACATTTCAACAATTAGAAAATTTTAAATATTATAATATATAAAAGATAAATGAATTTTGATTGGTCAACAATGGAAAGTTTAATCGAAAATTAAAGTGAATTGAAGATTATAGTTATCCCTTCAAGACTAATAACAAATTATATAAATCCATAACATGATAATAACTATATAAGTGACTCCCACAATTTAAAAAATAGAGATCTCAGGGATAGGATATTACACATACATACCTTTGAACTACCCAAACTCCTTTCTTTGGTTCTTGTTCTAGCCAATGATAGGGCTTGGTCATCCCATACATTCTAGAAAGAGAGGTGCAGAGAAGGGAGTAGTAGCCCATACCCACTCTTACACACATGATAATGAAGACCAATGACATGGAAAGAGATGATGGCCCATGAACTTTATTTGGAGAATAGAATAAAATAATAATAATGAATTAAAAAATTAAAATATAAAGTAAAAACATTCGCTGTGTAGGAACAGATCTAGTTGTGCTTGTCCCGCTGAGCTAGAGGTTATCGGCATATACATCAGTAATTAAAGATTATCTAGACCTAAAGACCGTGATATATTATTTTTGGCCTATCCTGGAATTTATTACAGTGGAGGCATTTTGATTGCCATGCTTCAGCCTTAGATTCATGTTTGGATCTAAAGGCTCCTCTACTATTCCGTTGGATGTCTAACATGTGTAGGATTGGTTTAGATAATCCATATTTTCTTAAAGAAGTTTTTTTTCGCCTAATAATAATATCTATAGTGTATGTTTTAGACAAATTTCAAATGATTTAATTAAATTATTTTTAAAATGTGAAATTTAAAGAAGTTTGTCGATTGTCATTGTTTAAATATTTGTTGACAATTAAAATTAAAAAAATATGTAAAGATTATTTAAATGCATTTTTTCATTATTCATTTATTTATTTAGATGACTTTTATTTATAATAAAGTGATATTCAGCCAATCAATGTTTTAAGTTCATGAATAATAAGGTTCTTAGAAAAATGTTTCTATTGTCATCCATCATTTTTATTTTAAAAGTTTGAATGGATTGTTCATCATTTTAATAGAAATTAATTTGAATGTATCTTCATTATGCACCCCAACAATATTTTTTGAAAATTTCATAAGTTTTATTATCAACTCTATCATCCCTCATTCATATTTATAAATCTGTCAAAATTTCCAAAAACGCAAAAATAATCATTCTATTACACAAAACATTTATTTTCTATCTAAAAAACAAACTATAAATTTTTGTATTCCCTTCTTTTAGATTCTCCTATCTTAAATAACAGTGAGATAAAGAAACATGAACCAAGAAATTTACTATAGTCATCCCATGACAATCATTTTTTTCTTCTATATATCATGTTTTTCAAATGAAAGAGCCCAAATATATAAAAGTTCTACCAGGAAAAGGGCCTAACTATATCATTAATGTCATGTAAAATTAATCTCTTTGGAACATTGACGAGTTCGTTGAAGCAATTGCAGATTATACCATTTGCATTTGTAAATTCCAAATTTACAATCTTGCAATCAATGTTCCAAATCTAACTGTAGTTGCAAGCCAAAATGATGGACAAAATGAGTTAATTATAATTCTTAGGCCTGGATGATTTTGTGAGATTCATTAATATTTCTACATGTGGCCATAGTGACAGAGCTCTCCCCCTGTTGCATGTCTCTATTATAACTTCACAAATACACTATCTAAAAATAAATAAAAAATAAATAGAAGTAACTAAGGAACTTTAGAAAAAAATTGAACAGGCCAAATAGATGATTCAAGAGGCCTTGCAAAGCGCCAAGGGCACATGGTAGAAGGTGAATGATACTGCCTATAAAAAAAATAAGGGAATCCAAGGAAATGTTGGAACAAAAAATTAGCGAACTCCAAGGTTAATGATAACATTGATGTAAGGGGTAGTGGATATTAATTCCAAATAAAAACAAAATTCAAAGGGTAATAATATAGAGCACAAAATATACATAGAAATGGTTAAATAATTAGAAGATTTAAAAATATAATAATATGAAACTAATGTTTTCTTAGTTTTAGGTGTTTCAATTTCTTTAATGATTCTATTTTTGGTGGGATTGCTATAATTTTTGTGTATTTTATAATATAAATCTCTCTCAATTTTATTGGAAGTTGTATGCAATTTTTTATTTAATTTTTTAAGTTTTAAGGATTTTTAAATAGTTATAACTATTATTTTATTTTATTGGATAACACATAATACTCAGGAGTTATATGAAATAAGGGATTGCATAATGCTGTAAAGTTTTCATTATCAAGCTTTAACATTTGTAAATTGTTCATTTTAAGGAGAAGAATGCAAATTCAAGAATAGTTTTTCTAATGATCCCATATCAAATCTTTTAGTCAATTGCTGAAAATATTATGAACGAAATCCCATTCTACATCAAATAGTTGCTTCCACCTATTCAATCCCGTACTACATATTATCAACCTACATCAACGTGTCATTTTTCCTCTTAGTGTTAATGTAACTCTCATAATCTAACTCTCAATAACATCTAAGTGCCAAAATTTTAATCGTGTGTTGCTTCCCTCAATTGTTATTGCATTTCAATTTTTTTAATTATATATATATATACACACACACACACACTTTTGATCGGAGCTACAAACTGCTCGGATATATAATCGAGGGTCTAGATTCCCAAGTAATCATCTACCACATATACTACATATACCAACAATGATCACAACTGACCTGAGAATAACCAACAACCATTAATAACCTCGAGAATATAAACCATGGCCACTACAAGCCTCATATGCCTTTACAGATATTTGAACCTAAGTGGGGCTTGAAACAACCAAGCTACTTAACCAATTCAACCGCATCTCATTGGCTAAATTTTGGATACAAATTTTTTTATAACCAGAATGCCCAAACCAACAGTGAATCGTATATTTAGCTATGTGTTGTGGACTCCTCTCGTCACATTGAACATAAGTTTCAAGCCACATGTCAACCCCTTTTGCATTGAACACTGAGCTAATAGTCCATAACATTAGATATTTTTCATGAATAACCCATCCTAGCTTAGTGGGGGAATGACGCTAGAGAGTGATCATCCTAGGGAATGGACCATGAGACCTCCCACTTCTAACACTCAACTCAGTCACCACTAGGCTATCATCATCTGGTGTATTATACATATATTTTATTATTATATATGTCTTTAAATTATATATGCTATTATATACATATTTTATATTAAATAGTATATAATAATTACTATAAAATCATAATTAACACATCTATATATATTAATATTATATTGTATTATCATGTTATTATTATATAAAAATATTTATTATATTAAAATATAAAGTAATATAATATTTATAAGATATATCATCATCATCGAGTAAAAAAGTATAGGGTTTACAAGATCTTGTAACCAACATAGTGAAGAAAAAGATAAAGTGATTAAGCTCTCACAAGTAGCCTCTACTAGTGAAAAACAAGGAACCAAATTATAACCAAACATCTATCCATTAGAGTACCAACAAAGCACAAATCTTCCAACAACAAGTAGTAAAACACCCCTATAAGCTACAAACCACTGGCTATAGGAAGTCTTCCATACAACCTTTGCCAACCAGGTGCTAAGGCCCTTCCAAGTGAAGGGTCGTAGTGGATAACTTCTAGTCTGCCATTCTTCTACCTTTATTATTTTTTTGCACTTCGGTCCACTCCCCTTTGTCATTTGTAGTATTCGAGGAGAAGGGGATAGATATTTCAATTAAGTCGAAGGGATGAGATTTATCTTTTGGAAGATCCATTATAACAAAAACCTTTGATTCTGCCCTTGAAGTAGATATTACAATCTTTGGTGGCACCTCACTAGAGATAAAGTGATCTGAGGCTTCTGTTGTTGAGTCTGAAGCTTCCCTCTTAGTGTCTTATCCGTTCACTATAAGTAGGTCAAAAAGGGCATCCTTCTACTACGTTGAAATTTTCCTTATGCTAAAACTACCACAAGATATGGTCAAATGACCTATTTCAAAGCATTTATGGTACCAGAATAGAAATTTGTCATAATCATAGGGTTGTGTTAACTTGTCATGTTCCAACTATAGAGTGTGGAGCCCTTTGGGGCTATCACATGACCATGATGGTATGTTTTGGGGGCTTAGAGAGATCCAAGGATGTGGGGAGAACATTTTGCATTTAATCCTCATGTGTAAGAATATTATTAAATGCATATTTAATAATTTTCATGTTGACTTCCATGTTTGTTGGAAGTGGGATTGATTTCCTTATTTTTTAGGGAATTAATTATTTATTAAATAATTTTCATATGAGTAGAATTATTAAATGATCTATTCAATAATTTCTATGATGTATTATAGGAGAAAATTATTAAATGTTCTATTTAATAATTTCCATGATGTATTATGCAAGTGGGATGGACTTTCTTGTTACTAGGAGTTGGTTATTATCTCTTTGCATTAGAAGTTGTGCCATTTGGAGGAGAATGGCATGTTCCTTCTTGGTGGGGCTTGAATATGAGCTTGCTTAGGTGGGAATAGCATGTTTCTTAGGTGGATGGCCTATCTTGATGAGGATGGCAAGTTTCTCCTTGTGGGATGGATTTCTACATCATTTATTATATATATAGAGTGTGGTGTGATCTTTTAGAGGTCGGTGATTTTTATTTGCAGGTGTGTCTTTTGAGAGACAGAGTCAAAGTGCAAATATTTTACAAAGTGCAAGTGTTCATTTACAGGGTGTGGTATAGCATCGTGTGAGATACAGTATTGTGCAGGCTACAGGTGAAAGTGCAACTTTTTATGAAACATTTTTTACAAGAGATTTTTCCATCTCTGTGAGAGTTCATTGTAATCTTGTTTCAAATTACTATTTTATTTTAAAACTTTTTTAGTGGATGTAGCCCACATTGGGTGAATCGCGATATATCTGTGTTATGTGTTATTGTTGGTTTTTTAATTTTTTTCATTTAGCAAACATTAACTGTGATTTAAAGAATTGATTCTATGATGCATTTGGTGCATAGTTAAATCTGATTTTACATAATTAAAATCCAGTTTATATATTTTAAATTAAATATTTTATGGTGGATTAAATCTATTTTAAATTTACTTAATTCCTAACAACTGGTATCAGAGCTTTGGTGGTGTTTCAACTGAAGTGGTAAATCGCAAGAAAGGTCATTAGCTTGAGTGGGAGTTATGAGAGAAGAAATCAGATTCGGAGTTAAGAAATTTGATGGTAAGAATTTTGGTTTGTAAAAAATGTAGATGGAATATTACTTGTATTAAAAGGAACTTCAACTCTCGTTGGAGGGGAAAGGAGGAAAACCTATAGCTATGAGTAATGCAGATTGGACATTGCTTGATATGAAGGCATTAGGAGCCATACGATTATGCCTTGCATCTTCTATTGCATTTAACATTACAGATTAGATAAATACAAAGGATCTCATGGATAAACTTGGAAAGTTATATGAGAAACCCTCAGTTTTTAATAAAAATTTTCTTATGAAAAGATTGTTTAACATGAAAATGTCTGAGAATGGTTCAATTGCTAGTCATTTAAATTATTTTAATACGGTTGTAAGTATGCTCACTTCTATTGGAATTAAGTTTGACGATGAAGTTAGAGATTTTTTAATTTTATGTTTTTTCCTTGATAGTTGGGATAGCTTGGTTATGGTTGTGAGTAATGCATTCCCTACCAAGGAAATCTTGAATTTTGAGGATGTTGTAAGTGTGATTCTCAACACAGAGATACGAAGGAAAAGCACTAGAAAATCATCTTTAGGTAATGCTTTGTCTGTTGATACTAGAGGGAGGAAAAAGAACAAGAGTAAAGGAAACTGTGGAAAGTCAAAAGGTAGATCTAAATCTAGATCTAAAGCCAAGATGATATGTTGGCATTGTGAGAAGAGTGGACACTCAAAGAAGGATTTTTGGTCACTTCGGGATAAGAATGCCAATAAGGAGGAAATGAATGAGGTAAATGTGACATCAGGTAAATCATGTCAGGATGTCTTAATTCTTTCTATGGATAGTTTTTCTAATTCTTGGGTATTAGATTCAAGGGCTTCTTTTCTTGCCACCCCACAGATGCATTATTTTACTGATAATGTTCAAGAGAATTTAAGACATGTTTGTCTTGATGATGATGAACCATGTGAGATAGTAGGGAAAGTTTGGTTCAGGTGAAAATGCATAATGGGATCACATGGATCCTTAAAGATGTTAGACACGTGCCTATGTTGAGATGGAATTTGGTTTCAATGGGGTAATTGGGTAGTGAGAGATGTCCAATTATGTTTACTGCAGATTCTTGGAAAGTTACCAAAGGTGCTCTTATGATTTTGAGAGGTAAGAAAGTTGGTACTTTATATTTGAATAGTAGTGTTGATTCTTGTGATTTAATTGTTGCAGATAGAGATGAAACTATGTGGCACTACAGGCTCGATCATATGAGCCACAAGGGCATGGAAATCTTAAAAGATAAGTTGCCTAGATTGAAAGATCTATATCTAGACTTTTGTGAGAATTGTGTATATAGAAAATAGAAGAGGGTTAAGTTCCTGAAAGTTGGACCCACAAAGAAAGAGCACAAGTTCTAGTTGGTACATTCAGATGTATGGGGACCAACTCAAGTATCTTTTATTGGTAGTTCTAATTATTATGTCACTTTTATTGATGATGTAACTAGAAAAGTTTGATATTATTATATTAAAAAAAATATGATGTATTTGACACTTTTAAGAAGTGAAAAGCCTTGGTTGAGAATGAAATAGGTATCAAGTTGAAATGTCTCAAATCAGATAATGGAGGTGAGTATTGTAGTAATGATTTCTTTGATTATTGTTCTAACAATGAAATCCATAGGCAAAAAATGGTTCTAGAAACTCCATCACAGAATGGGGTATCTAAAAGGATGAACATAATAATAATGGAATGTGCTATGAGCATGAGGTTACATGCAAGGTTGCCTTTACAATTTTAGGTAGAAGCAGTTAGCATGACAGTATATCTAATTAACAGAGGACCTTCTATGCCTTTGGATGGTGGCATTCCTGAACAAGTTTGGTCTGGTAAGAATGCTGATTATTCTTTTCTTAGAGTCTTTGGATGTGAGGATTTTGCCCTCATCAAGAAAGAGGATAGGACCAAGTTAGATGTTAAATTAGAAAAATGTACCTTTGTTGGATATGGTGAGGATGACTTTGGCTTCCATTTATGGAGCATTAAAGATAAGAAAATATTTTGGTCTAGAGATATAACCTTTAATAAAAAAGTCATGTATAAGAATTGGTTGTATGAACATGAACATGAATATAAAGAGTACACAGTATTGGATGATATTGTGGATGGCAAAGTATCAAATGATTCATTTCAGCAACCTTCTACATAAGGACCCCAAACTTTGATGGTAAGGTCTTCTAAGGTAAGAAAAGCACCTAAACATTTTTCTCCTTTAAATCATTTGTTACTCACTAACAATGGAAAACCAGAGTGTTATGAGAAAGTAATGTAGGTAGATGCCAGGATGAAATGGGGACAAGCCATGGATGAGGGGCATAGATCTCTCATGGAGAACCAAACGTGGGATTTGGTAAGGATACCCAAGGGAAAGAGTGCATTACCAACAAGTGGATCTTCATAATAAAGGAAGAGGATGAAGGGAGAAAAATGTATAAGGTCAAGATGGTGGTCAAGGGGTTTGTACAAAAATTAGGTATTGATTTTGATGAGATTTTCTCTCATATTGTAAAAATGACTTCTATTAGGATTGTTCTTGGTTTAGTTACAGTTGAGGATTTAAACTTAGAAAATTTAGATGTGAAAATTGATTTTATTTATGGTGATTTGGATGAAGAGTTGTATATGAAGCAGCCACAGGGATATGAGGTCAAAAGGAATGAGAACATTGTGTGCAGAGTAAAGAAGAGCTTGTATATCCTGAAACAAGCTCCACATCAATGATATAATAAATTTGATTGTTTTATGTTGAAAAAATAATATCAAAGGTTTAATTATAACCATTGCGTATACATCAAATATTTTGATGATGGTTCCTTTATTATTTTATGCTTGTATGTGGATGACATGTTAGTTTTAGGAAAGAACATATAACATATTGATATTCTCAAGAAATAACTTAGAGACTCCTTTTCCATGAAGGATTTGGGTACAAAAAAACAAATCCTTGGTATGAGGATTACTCATGATAGGAAGGAGAGGAAGTTAGTTTTATCTCAATCAGATTATGTGAATAAAGTCTTGGAAAGGTTTAGTATGTTGGATGCTAAATCTGTTGGTACTCTTTTGGTAGGCCACTTTAGATTATCAAAGGAGCATTGTCCTAAGATGAAATTTGAAAATCTTAAAATGTCCATGGTACCTTACTCATTGGCAGTTTTCAGCTTGATGTATGTCATGGTTTATACTAGGTTGGATATTGCCCAAGCAGTGGGAGTTGTGAGCAGGTATATGAGTGATCTTGGTTATGAGCATTGGCAAGCAATGAAATGAATTTTTTGGTATTTGAGAGGAACCATAGATTTTGCATTATGTTATGGTGGATCAGATACCACTTTGCATGGTTATGTGGACTCATATATGGCAAAGGATATTGATAGTAGGATAAGTATGATATGTTATATATTTACTGTTGGAGATACATCAGTTAGTTGGATTTCCAAGATATAGAAGGTTGTGGTTTTGTCAACCATAGAGGCATAGTATGTTGCTACCACAAAGGCTAGCAAGGAGATGATTTGGTTACAATAGTTATTTCAGGAGTTGGGGCATGAGCAAGAAGTTGGGAGACTACACAGTGATAGTCAGAGTGCTAAGCATTTGGCAAATAACTTTGCTTTCCACTCGAGGATGAAACACATTTAGTTACGTTATCACTTCATTAGGATAGCTTTGGAAGATAACTTGGTGAAACTGGAGAAGATTCATACTAGCCAAAATCCTACGGATATGATGACCAAGGTGGTCACATTGGACAAGTTGAGACTATGTTCAGATTTGGTTGGTCTTAGTGATCATGGAGCAGTGATAGATTCTGTTCAGGAGAAACAGTCTCCAAGTGGGAGATTGTTAAGTGTGAAGCCCTTTGGGGCTATCACACGATGATGATGGTACATTTTGGGGTCTTAGAGAGCTACAAAGATATGGGGAGCACATTTTGCATTTAATCCTCATGTGTGTGAATATTATTAAATGCACATTTAATAATTTTCATGATGACTTCCATGTTTATTAGAAGTGCAATTGATTTCCTTATTTTCTAAGGAATTAATTATTTATTAAATAATTTTCATATGAGTAGAATTATTAAATGATCTGTTTAATAATTTTTATGATGTATTATAAGAAAAAATTATAAAATGTTATATTCAATAATTTATATGGTGTATTATGCAAGTGGGGTGGACTTTCTCATTAATAAGAGTTGGTTATTATCTCTTTGCATTATAAGTTGTGCCATTTGGAGGAGAATGGCGTGACGTTCCTTCTTGGTGGGGCTTGAATATGAGATTGCTTAGGTGGGAATGGTGTTTCTTAGGTGGATAAGGCCTATCTTGATGAGGATGGCGAGTTTCTCCTTGGGGGATGGATTTATACATCATTTGTTATATATACATGGTGTGGTGTGACCTTTTAGAGGTGGTTGATGATTTTTATATGCAGGTGTGGATTTTGAAAGACAAAGTCAAACTGTAGGTGTTTTGCAAAGTACAAGTGTTCATTTACAAGGTGTGGTATAGCATCTTGTGAGATACAATATTGTGTAGGTGCAGGTGAAAGTGCAGCATTTTGTGTAACATTTTCTACAAGAGATTTTTCTATGTCTGTGAGAGTTCATTGTAATCTTGTTTCAGATTACTATTTTATTTGAGGACTTTTTTGGTGGATGTAGCCCACAATGGGTGAACTACGGTATATCTATGTTATGTATTATTGCTAGTTTTTTAATTTTCCCCATTTAGCAAATATTAACTGTGATTTGAAGAATTGATTCCATGATGCATTTGGTGCATAGTTAAATATGATTTTACACATTTAAAATCTGATTTATGTGTTTTAAATTAAATATTTTATTGTGGATTAAATCTGGTTTGAATTCACTTAATTCCTAACACGAACTTCATGTCAATATGAGCAAGTAAATTCATTGAGGTATCCATGTTAACCAAGATTATGCAAAAGTAGTGTGGGAAGTCAAGGTAGTTGCATGGTCAATTTGTAGGAATTCACCCAGGGCGTTGCTAATGGCCCTTAAGCTAGCTTCTCCCCAAAAGTGAAAGGGGAGAATAAGTAAGACGAACCTAAATGGGTCTCATTGTGAAAGATTCAGTAATATGGTTGAAGCTTGGAAACCAGAGTTCCGTACACAGAATGTGTTGATCTCAAAAATAACTTTGATCATGTATCTTCTCCTTATCTTCTAAGAGATGAAACACAATAACAAAAAACCCTTTGGTGCTGGGATATATTTCCAACTTACCTTTTAGAGGGTGTTGCCAGTGCTCTAATAACCATGCATGGAGGTTACGAAAGGATGGTCAGAAGAAGTTGAATTGGTGTATAACTCCTCTTGAGGAGAATAACCCTAGAGATCAAGTATTTCCTCCTTCACTTTGTCATCAAAAGATACATAGGGGTTTTTAGACGCAGATTTTAGGGGTTCCCTTTCTTACTTGGAAGACTTTCCTAATAATAATAATGATGATGATAAAATTTATTTCCATGTTAGTAATATTGTAATTGTGATGAGACCCAAATATTGAATATAAAAACTTGTAATTAAATAAGTATTTATGATGTCTTCATTTACCTTTGATGATAAAATATTTCAATCAAAAATGTCAACTGCACTATCAACCACAATATTAATCATTGACCTTTTCATAATGAATTAATGTAATATACAAGCCCCTTAAATCTAAGGTTCGTATATGATATATCACTTTAAAATCTTTCGTCATTTTTACAAAATCTCGTTATTCAAAAATGAAAATTAACAATATTTTCTACCCAACTTGCACCTTAAAGGCAACTGCTAGTTAAGTGTGTCCTTACAAGTCTACGCTCTTAGAGAAATGAGGGCAATAAATGTTACGGGCCATTTTTAGGTGTCCACTGCCTGCTATGATGTGCACATTTGAGGAAAGAAATGATCGGTGGGAACTGACTGGTAACTCTGATAGTGTCCCCTCGGCAGGTCTGCTTTAATTCTTTGATGTGACACGTGTATCATTCGGGAAACATCCATTTTTTCAATGTTGTTGGTAGCATTAGGCACATCGGTGTAGAAATAGAAACTAGTAGTGTGACAATTAACATTTCTACCTGTCTTCTGACATCGAATTGATTTCTAGCTACCTTTTGCAATTGTCCACTTTTAAATTTATTTCTTCCAGACTTCCAATAATGGCCACCCCCTCTTCTTTTCACCAATACCACCGACCAAATTATGATGGAAACATCTGTCGGTTATGATAGTTATCCTATAAATACTAGTCTTGTTTTAGCACCAGACCATGTCAACAACGAAAGCTCTCTCTTATTTCTGGGCAAGCTATTTTCTATCAAATAACGATGTCTACACCTATTGTTCTTGGAAGGTAATTAGTTGTTTTTTTAACATTTGATTTGACATGGAAGAAATTTGTTTTTGGGAAAAACAGAGTTGATATCATATACGCCTGTTTTGATCCATTAGGATGTAGTTGATGTGTTTTCTTAACTGTGAAGCTAGTTCAGTAAAAGAACTATGTGCAGATGATGACGAAATTCGTTTCTAAAATGCAGACTGGAAGGGAAGGTTGCAATAATCACAGGCGGAGCAGGAGGCATTGGAGAAGCCACTGTTCGGCTTTTCGTCAAACATAGAGCCAATGTGATTATTGCTGACATTGCAGACGAAGCTGGTCATAAACTTGCCGAATCCCTTTCACCATGGGCAACATATATTCACTGCGATGTGACCAAAGAGAGAGATGTGAGTGCAGCGGTGGATTTCGCCGTGGAAAAACACAGACAACTAGACATTATGTTTAATAATGCGGGTACCGGGGATCTGTGTAGAAAGAGCGTCGCAGAGTACGAGATGGACGGATTCGATCGTGTAATGAACGTAAATGTAAAAGGAGTGATGCACGGCATTAAGCATGCAGCCCGCGTTATGATTCCCAACGGGAAGGGTTGCATAATTTCTACAGCGAGCGTTGCAGGGATATTGGGTGGTATGTGTCCTTACGCATACACGGCCTCAAAGCATGCAATTATCGGCCTGACTAAAAATGGTGCAGCTGAGCTGGGGAAATATGGTCTGAGAGTAAATTGTGTTGCTCCTTCTGGCGTTGCGACAGAGCTTTTATTGGGCTACGCTAAAAAAGACGATAAGAGTGAGGTGGAAGCGTTTCTTAACAGCAAAGCCAACTTGCAAGGAGTGACATTGAAAGCAGAGGATGTTGCAGAGGCTGCTTTATATCTGGCGAGTGAGGAATCGAAGTACGTGAGTGGGCATAATCTTGTTGTGGATGGAGGGTTCACAGTTGTAAACCACGACTGGGGGCTGTACAGGCCATAACACCAACATATTCACTTCTTATATAATTATATCCCTGTCATGGAGAAGTCAGTAATGTAAAAGCTTACAATATTATAATTCTAACTCAGAGTGAGGATGATGCGTATTAAATTTATCATATTCGTGATATCTTAAAAATCAAGTTTGATTCCTGTTTTTTTTTTGGGATTTTTCATTTTCAAACTTCTAATTATTATAATAGTTGTTTTTATCGAATAATTTATTATTAATGTTATAAATATAGCCCAACATAGATTAATCTTGGACGCATCCAGAGCATAGGCATTTGTAGTATAAATTACTTAAAATAATCTATATGAGAGATATTTTAGTCGGGGAAAAAACTTCTGGTAGGGAAAATTCGTGGGTGGAAAGAAAGGTGTACGTAATCTATTGTTTTCGAATTTTTAGTTTTGATTTTGTTTTTTCATTGATTTAGATTTAGTGTGTGTATAGTTTAGGGATATTATTTTTAATTTATTTTTGTATTATTAATTTTTTAAGATAAATTAATATAAAAAACATTGAGTCATTTTTATGATATTGGATTTATAAATTTTATATAATTAATTTTATTATTTGAAGGTATCTTATTTTTTATTTTAAGTATAAATTTTAATTTTAATTTTTTTTTTGAATTAAATTATTTATTTAAGATTTTATTTTTATTTATAATTTATTTAAAAACTTATTATTATTTTATTTGGTGGGGGATATTTATATATTGATTTGAAATAATTTTATTTTTAGGTAAAGGATTGTGCCTTGTGAATTAAATTGTGGTAGGAGGAGTCGACATTATTATTTTTTACATTGATCATCCTTTTACAATCATTTTGTAATATGAAAGACTACCCTTTGAAAGAATATAAAAATAATATTGCGTTGATTATCCTTTTACTAGGTGCTTTTTTGGGTACTTCCCCACAATGATACAATATTATATTTTCCTTTTCGATGAAGACGTGGTTGTTGGTAAAATATAATTAGATTTTACACCCATAGGTCTTATAAAATTCTTAATCATCATTTTTTTTTAATGTTTACTTTATCACAAGTAAACTAGATCTATGGGATTTTGTCTTAAAAGATATAAAAAGTGAGATAAATTTAACTGCTCAATAAGAATGTAAAAAAACAAACATTTCAAATAAGAGTGTGTAAGTGAAAAAGAGATAAAATATAAGAATTAGAATATTGAGATATTTTTATTAAAGAAAAAGGATAAATTATAAGAATTAGAATATTAATATTATTTTAGAGTAAAATGATAAAATATAAGAGTTAGAATATTGAAATATTTATTCTACAAATTTGTAAGTGTTAAATTAAAAAATAGATCAAATTAAATAAAATATGATTGAAAAATAAATTTGAAATTAAATTATGAATCATAACATTGTACCAATAACTCTTAGTCCTTTAAATAAAGTGTAGTAATATTTTAACAAATTTTTATAATATAAATCACCAATTTTATCATTAATATTAAAAATTTCACCCTTTTCAAAAATTAGAATTTATATTCAATCTTAGAAATTGATTATATATACATAGTGTTGCCCATCTTATTATTAACACACATGTTAGGGAATCTCATAATGCTCATTATTTTCTTAGTACAATAGTGGGGCACCTTGCATTTCCCATAGTGCAACTTTCAATACCAATCCTTGATTTTATATATCTATTTGGGGCATCTTATGCTGTCCATTCTAATTGTATTGGCTTCTTGATATTTCATCCTTATGTTGAGGTACCAACTAATAACCTTTCTTACATTATAAAAAAACACATTCAGCTTAAGAAACATTTCAAGACACATTCCTACATTTCACATGATCTTCTTTGATATAGTCATTAACATAGATTTTGCTTGTTATTTAGTCTCATGTCTCTTTATTTTTCTATATTTGAGATGACTATTTTACTTTATTCTTCTTTTAGGATGGCTATTTACCTTCCCCCTCTTTTGGGATGATTTACTTACATCATTGCTTTTGTTTTGGTTCCTTGGTATTTTTACTTTCGACACTAGATTCCTTTATGGTTATTAGGTATCACCTTTGGGTTTAATATCATTTTAGTTTTCCTTATGGTTCTTAGGTATCAAGTCTTTTTATTTTCTTTTTATCACATTTTTATCATTTTAGCCTTAGTTTCCTTGTGATTCTTTGGCCTTCATTTACTTTCCCTCTCTTTTAGGATGATTACTACTTTCATTAATGATTTTAATAGATCCATTGTAGGTAAGTACAAACTCCCTAATGACATGACTATCATAGTATAGACCCCGTCCCTTTTGAAGCATTTTCCCCCCTTCTTGTGATCAACTATAAGCATATTCATCATTGTATCACCTTTATTAGAAGGATGCATCTTCCATAATCACTATCTTTCTAATCTTTCCTTCTATTTGAGGCACACATAGGGCAATTTTGATTGCACACTTGCATGTGGGAAAGTCTATGAGTCTTTAGACACCAAGGTCTTTTTTTTTCCTCTATTGACCGAGCATAAGCTCTCTCACATTTGCTATCTATTACATCTATGTTTAGTTCTCCAAATCCATATGGAGGAGGTAAAAAATTCCAAAATAAATATTAGAAAAATAAAATCAAAAGGTAAATTATATCTTAAAAGTCATATCACACTAGAAGACATGATATTTGATTGATACATCAACTATCTTAGTTAAATCTCAAACTTGACAATTGGCCTCATGATAGATCAAGGTCCACTGACATGTAATAAGCCAATATACTATGTAAGAGGTATCATTTTATCATTATATCATTATGCCTTCCTAAATTTTAGTGATACCTATATTCTCACACAAGAACCTAACCTTCATAGTAGGTTGATGATTCTGTAAGGGGTTCTAAGGAGCAAATAACATGTTGTGAGAAGGTAGGATCATTTTAATTTCATGCATATAACCTTATTGGGATGATCTTGATACTTTAGTTGTTAGCCTAAGCTTTATGCTTACTAGTCAGAGTGTCTTACGTCCTTGATGGCTATAGTTCTTAGCCTTACCCATTTATATAGTGTGTATTATGCTCGTTAAATGTTTTTGGACCACCTATATGGTGCTTGACATTGCTTAATTACATCATATCTTCTCCATATCCCCTTGATGGGTATCATTTTTAGTTGATCACATACTTAGACACATTTATATCACATTATTATCTTACTTATACTCTTCGATTTAAGTTTGTGAGTTGCATTATAATACCTTGGATAGGATCATGTCTTCTTAATAAACACTAATCACCATTTCTTTTCAGACCATCACATTGTTATCCTAGACATGTCTTTAGGTGGTTGTATCTTCCTACATCACATTTCAGAGCAAGCACTAAGTTTGAGTTGTCATTCTTCAGAGCTTTTCGATTCACATTCATGTTCTTGTTTTATTTTTTTAGAGTTTACTTATATTACATAGGAAAATTTTCATACTTGCATATTTTTTTTAATGTTTGACTTGACGTGTTTGTCCTAAATTTTGAATTACATTCAAACATTCAGTCCTTGACATTCTCTTCATGTTTATTTGACATGAGATTACATTTCATTTACTTACATATCTTTGTTTATTTTTACTTACATTGAGATTTAATTTAATTATAGTGTTTTACATATTTCATCTTCTTTTGGTGTGTTCTACATTAATTTTTATCATTTATCTCACTATTTTTCATCTTTTATTTGTTGATTTAGTTACTTAATATGTCATTTTTCATCATCCTAGTTTTTTAATTTTTGACCATGCATTTGATCACATTTTCTAGAAAAGAATAAAACATACATCATCATCCTTACTATTACCATTGTTGACCTTCAATTAGTTACCAAAACATTTAATTTTTCCCATATCTTTTTTTCAATAGGTCTTTCTCATAAACTGAAAAAAATGTTAGAATATTTGTGAGAAAGAGAATATTTAGATGCAAAAATAATATTTTTGAAAAACATTAGAATTTTCTCTTGTTTTTCATGTTTGCCTCTTGTTACACATATTGGGATCCTTCCATTATCTTCTACACTTGCATCTTTTTCTATGATCAACAAGGTAAGTAAAGGTACATATTTTTATTTTATTTACTTTTAGTTATTTCTACATATCATTGTAGTTAGCTTAGTTATTGTGTTGCTATCATATTTCCCAAAACACCATCCCATGTTACACTATTATGACATGTTA